>VDFB02271358.1:25116749-25253186 GCA_007258455.2 Sequoia sempervirens | reverse complement strand
TTAGATAGAACATAAACTTCTTAGGCCCTACACTCTTTTAAATTCAGTTCGTTTCTGGTTAGAATTAGGAAACTTGCGCTCACTTGCCAAATCACCCAAATTGCATGAAAGCCCTTAGTCTACTGTCTGCTGTCAAGTTGTCGAACAATTGTGTAAGTCCCCTTGAAATACCAGCAAAATCACATCAAGCCAACTGAGACTATTCGCGTTTAAGGAACCTTGGAGTTAAATGTATGATCTATCTAGCAATCTTAGCATGCAGGAAACTTTGTTCAAGAGAGGATAGGGTATCCGTTGGGAAACTTTATTCTGTGTTGGTGCGGTCGTGAAAACCACTTCAACACGTCCCTCTGAATGGTGGAAAATTTCTTGGCAGGTTTCTTAGTAGCAGCTTGTTCCAACCTTGCCAAGAAATCTGCAGTATCATCTTCTTCTTGGACCTCAACTGGTGCCTAAATTTTCATCCTCTCCTTCAGCCAATTCGGAATGGTAGGCTGCTCGATACTATCCTCCTCCTGAATGTTCCCTTCATTTGGAATATCGAAGACTCCTCTGAGGGCGAAAATCATTCCCTCTTCGAAGTCATCATTTTGGACTTCCATTTCATTATCCGAACCCAGTACTTTTGTGCCCGTAGGAGATGGGGGCTCATTGTCGTCCAACTGGATTGACTCATTGTTCTTCTCCTGATCTGCAAAAGGTCTCATCATCTCGGCCAAGGATTCGTCTGCGGTGGCTACTAGCTTGTCAATGTTCCTAGACGCCGCAAAATGAGATGGCTCCATCTTCTGTCTTTTCTGGAAAGGCTCTATGCTTGCAACTACTTTCCTCTTCTCGCCAATCTCAACTAAATCATCATGATGGGATGCGCCGGCATTGGAGGAGTATGACTCCGTCTCGCTCAGTAAATCATACGTGAGCGTTATTCTTTTCTTCCTCAACTCTTGGACTTGATGGTCGACCCACCATTGAGAGTACTTAATCACTGGCCTCATCAACGTCGCCAAATCTGAATGTTCAGGCTCTGACCATTTCACGGAAGGAAGAGGTTGGCTCTCATCAAAGTGTAATGTCCCCGTTTTTAGCACTTCACTTTTCAGTGATTGGTAGCCTATTCCCAGTGTGCTGTCGGCTGGTCAGTGGCAGAATTAGGGTTTCCGGCTGTTTGATGGGTTCTCTTGATGATTCAGGGTTTTGCTTGTTGGAGTTTGGTTGTTTGGATTCTGGATTCCTTCCGGGTTTTTAGAGAGCTTCGTAGAGGTATGACTTGCAACTGCGTTGGGCAACCTTTCCGAACTTACTATTTTTAGTAAGTAATGACAGCTACATCTCGAAGTTTGGGATTTTGGAGTGCGGATTCTTTCTGGGTTTTCAGAAAGCTTGGCAATGGTGTCGCATGCAGTTTGATCCGAGCGACTTTCCGAATTTACTATTTTTAAAAAATTCTATTTTTGGCAGTGATCATGCAGTTACCAGTGCAGTTGGCTTTCTTCTTCAGTCAGTTCAGTTGGCTTGTTCATTTTTGGCTTTGGGGCACATTTGGAGAGATAAGTCAAATTATTTAAATAAAGTCATATTTTAATGTTATATTTTACTGTTGACCCCCCCTTAGCCTAGTGATTGAACTTTAAGTTGTTTTAAAAGGTGGTCTTTATGGGTGGATGCCTCATTGAGGTGAATTATTATATATTGGTGCCTAAAAGGAATTTTCCACGGCAGAAAGCAGTTTATTTCAACTTTGAAAAGACACCCAAACGAAAATGGAAGTCTCTGTGTCCTAAGCATCTTTATTCTATGCTTACACCAAATGGTATCAGGATTGCTTCAGGAATGTGAATGCCTCCTAGCCTTGGCCTCGACTTCTTTTAGAAGCTTGAGATAGCACCTAGTGGAGAGGTTTGCTTGTTTGAGTGACATTTTGTAGTGAGGTTTGCATTTGTAGTTTGGGTTTACTTGTGTAGTTCAATTTATTGCATTTTATGTCATTTTCTGGAGTTGCTGATAACAGGGCTGAATCTATAGTTTCACTCATAAATCAAAAAATACAAAAAGAGTTGTTCTGGGTAATCGCCTTCATTGGTTTTCTCTATTGGAAGAGACCCTTCATGAATATTTGCAGATTTTAATACTAAGTTTATGATTTTATAAAGCAAATTCGTCATTCCTTGTAGGGCGCCCTTTCTGGAGTGCTTTGGGATCTGTGCCATTAATTAATAGCCACTTTTAGCTGTCCTTTCTCATAACTAAACTAAGCGCCATCATTTTAAGAGTATTTTGCATGAGTTTTCATGTAATTTGAGTGAGAAATGAGTGAGTTGTGAGCTTTTCATTGAGTTTATGTATTGCTGGTTTTGTATTTCATGTTGCTGGTCTGTCAGATCAGACTTGAGAAAATTGCATATTAGCGAAGGACGGGTGTTAGGAATTCATTATTGACCTAGTGGATGACATCTTTACTATTGCACTATGTTACCGGGTTCGCCCCTAGGAAGCCCGGGTACGATTCGGGTTCGGTCTGGGTTCGAAATTCAGGTCCGGTTCGGGTCAGATACGCCCTGGGTTCGATTTTTTGACTGTGGGTTCGACAGGGTTCGAAACCTTGACTGTGGGTTTGATCAGGGTTCGAAAACCTTACTGTGGGTTCGATCAGGGTTCGAAAACCTGACTGTGGGTTCGAAAAGTGTGAAATTTTTTGTGTGTGGAAGTCAAACGTAAGCCAATTTTGCAATTCTCAGTTCTTGCATACTCGATCTTATGGACTTATTCCTTCCTAGCACATATTATGAATATTTCTCATTTGGTGCAGAAGATAAATTCCTCATTTTTGAACCACTGATAGCAAAGAGATTCACAATAAGACTTTACTAATTTATAATTATATGACACTGTTAAGTGAATTGAACTTGTCTTTTGCTCAATAAATGAAAGGAAAAACTACTTATGACATTAGTAAATTCAATTTTTATGCATGCTATTAAAAATCCTTTTACAAATTTTTGTATGTTTCGTTGTTCGGAAAATTTGCCAAGTCTGAGTTTTTAAAACATTTTAGGTCCGTCAGATTTTGAACTATGATCTATATTCCTCCTCTCCTAGGTTCTTCACCTTATATAGGCACATGATATTTGAGCCCTTGAATGTAAATGAGGACAATTACCTGGTAGACACATCAATGGTTATAGTTACAAGGGAGATGTAGGTTTGAGATAACGCATTGAAACAAATTCCTTGCACTTCTTAAAATGAACATTTTCCAGGAAACTTTTCATGATATGTTGGGGAAGAACTTGAAATGGGTAAAATTTACTTGTGTTGACAGGACATTATAACAAAATCAGCTGCAAGCTTTGATTTTATAATGTCCTTGATAAGAAGTCTCTCTGCAAATTCTTCAGTTGGCAGAAGAAATCATTGTGCCAAAACCCCCACAGCCTCACTCAATGAAAAAAGGGATCTCAAACTGCTAACGAGGAACAACTCATTCACTTCTAGTTCTGGGCATGAATGTTCAATGCATCCATCTTCACCATGCTGGGCAATCAGCGGACTGCTCATTTCTGTGGCCTTTTTATGATCTTTAGCATTGGAACACTACTCCATACTTCTCTTGTCTAGACTATAAAGTATAAAGGATTGAAAATTCTTAATTTGATGCAATGATAGTCCTGAGATGAGAATTTATATAACCATGCCTATTTTGAAACTTCACATCTAATACTGCATCAACAAGAACTTACGAATTATGTTCCAAACTTCCAAGGCAAGGACACCCAAAAAATCTCTCAGATTCTTCTACGATCTGCAAGAAAAAGGTTTTGGCTCTTTCACAATGTAAATACTAAATAATTATGTAACACTGTTTTCTTGTTTGCCTGCCACACAGAAAAATGTTCACACTTTTCAAATTGATCAATGACAATAATGGCTGATTGTAAACACTTAACATTTTTATGTTTGAACTTTAATTTATAATTTTATATCATGACATTCGAGTATCACTAATATTTTAATATTTGACTATGAAAGCGGTGGTGTATTTTGCTATGTTATTTGACTAGCTATTATGTTAGTATTCTCAACTTAATTCATCGCTTTGAAATATGTATATATATTTCTGATTTTATATGTTTTTGCATTACCAACCCAAACTAACTCCAACTCCTAAAAATTTCCGTAATCCCGTTTCGTGAATCTAAACCTAAAACCGTAACCGGTAACTTAGCTGCATGTATAACTTGGGAATTAAATCCTTGATCTTGCGGTGCATTCTACTTCTTTATTGTAGCTGGAATGAGGCATCACAAGATTTCTCTCAGCTTTGCTTATCATAAGTTTGTAATTTACCTAATAAGTGGAAGAGGTCGGGCTTTGCTTCTATTTATCTTGATTTGCATTGTAATATCGACATCTCCTCTATGGTCTTCCATTCCCACTTCGGGTTTGGAAAGAACATTCTGGTGTTGGAGTTTACTTATTTGTATGCAGAGATCCTCGCATCATATGCTCTCGCCTATCTTTGGACACATTCTAAGCAGAGTTACTTCCAGCCTGCAGCGTCTCCACATTCCATTTATCCTTGCCATGACGCCTCTCTCTTGCTGGATATTTCATTCTGGCAAAGAGTTATTATATTGTAAACCGGCGTAGTTTGATTTATCTAACCCTAACGCGTGCTGTATCGGCGATTGTAAATTTGAGAATGGTGCAATTTGGTCCGCTCTTTTACACAAAGCTAGGTTGGACATAGTTTCCATCATCTTGCAACTGATCAGGCACCCGACAAAGTTCGGTTGCCCTCATAAAGTCCACTAGCACTCTAGACCATAATCTTCTCTTGACTTCATACTCATCAGCGGCGTTTGCCCAGAAGTCCTCCAATTCCACCTTGTGTTTGTATCTTCTCCCATCCACGGTCCGAATATGAAAATGCAGGTCAAAATTGGCCCTGGACTTATAGGCTGGGAATGGGTACCACTGGATTTCTAGCCTGGCGCTCTTGGCTGCTTGTCCTGACGGACAAGACTCTAACATATTCCCAATAAAGAATGGGAAAGTAACAACCGCCTTCTTACTTGGCCTCTGGATGTTCTGGTACTCTTCCAGCTGCCTCAGGACTTCAAGCAAAATAATCCGGTTTGTTGGATAGATAGGCAACTTGTAAGGATTTCCAGTGAATCCTTGGATCTTGACATATGTAAATTTCGGAAACTGGATAAACCAGGATCCATACCTACTGATCAAACTCTTTGCTTCGTGACTCAACCTCTGATGCATTCCAACTTGAAGTATTCTTGTGATATACATTAGGAAAGCATCGTGCACCCGCCTAAAATGAGATTTCTCCCTTAGCTGAAGTTGTGTGTAGCAATCATAAGACTTGAGTTCATTCTCCCCATTGCCAACTTTTCCTTTGCAAATTAGTCCTGAGTATTTGTATGTTCTGGCTAACAAATAGACAATGTACGAGCTCATATGAAAAGACTTGGTCTTTTCCAAATTGGTCAACTGCTCGTGAAGATTGTTGCTTATCATTCGGGACCAGTTGAACATCTTCACGCTGGAAGTGATTTCATCTATAAAATAATACATCCATGTTTCAAAATATACGCCTTGTGGATTGCCGGCTATCCTGTTCAACATCAAAATGATATCCCCATAATCCTCTTTAAAATCTGTCTGGCGTGGCTTCTTAGGCATCTTCTTTATGGATGGTCTAGGCTTGTCCAGCCATGCCTTATTAACATTTGTGGTGCAAAATTCAGACTGGCTATCATACAACCTCGTGGCGTCCTCCTTGGTTTTGTAGACGGTACGGTGATGTGTTGGGATGCCGAATGCCTCCTGTATTGCCACTTTGCGAAGGTGAGCAAGAATCCTTCCGTTAGGTGCAACAATTTGTCTTTCCTGAGCATTGTAATGGATGGCACATTCTACCATCAACTTGGCACAATCTACTGCAGGTGGGAATCCAGTTGCTTGGAAAATTCCATTCCTCACCATCCGTTTGGCAATTGGTGTCGATAATCCAGCATGTCCATATACTCTCTTTTTGAACTCTACGAAGTCGACATGTCCCAGATCAGTGTCTACGACATTCTTCCATTTGGAATTTATCTTTGACTCTCGCTGTACCCCTTCACTGGCGAACTTCATCTGCACCTTCTTTGATGATTCTCCTGCCGTGTTCATTAACTTGCAGTAAAAATACTAACATTAATATGGAGACTTTAAAATATAATTTATTCCCGCGCCTTGTATTCAAAAACTTTACTTTCAGCTTATATTAAATTTTTGTGAAAAAGCAAGCTGAAAGTAAATGAATTTGATTGAAATTTAGCCAAAACTTGGCCAGAATGAAAAAGACAGAAGGAGAATTGATGAATTTATCCAATCGAACTCCAAACCTAAAAAAAAAATCTTCTAGCTGCAAATCAGATTCAAATTTTGAGAATTGAATCAAAAATCAAATGACAAAGTGCGCCAGTCTTGCTGAGAAGTTCAATTTCCAGCCAAGAAATTCTTCACTTCCTCGAGAAATTACTTCTTTAGCAATAAAAAATATTCCTTCCTCTGAGAAAATCGATCTTGCCTACAAAAGAATTGATCGTGTCTCAACTTTCTTACAATTTCGAGAGATTAACTTCTTTTCAGCTGAGTCTGTGAAAAATGAGTTGCTGAAACTCATTATAATGCTGAAGAATTCGATTTGTTTTGGCAACTGCATCCTTTTCTTTCGATCTCGATTTGTTTTCTCCTTTTCAATCAGGCAGGTTTCCATTCTTTTTCGAAAAAATTCCATGGCGAGCTTATCCAGGCAAATCTCTTTGATTTTCCAAAATTCGATTTTTTTTGCTAGATGTTTATCTTTGATTTTCGAAAATTTGAAAATAACATTAAATATCCAATTAAATTCGATTTTTTAAAATTTTAATTCATGGCGAATTTAATTTTGCTCAAGGATTTCCTCTTTTCCGACATAATTTATTTTCTTCTGGCGAATTTTATTTTGTCCGAGTCAATTTATATTACTAAGTGTTGGAAACAAATTATTAAAATGATAAAATATTTAATTTATTTCCAACCCGTTCGTTTTTGGACCCATGGCTATTTTAATTTTTCTTTGCCTAAAGATTTATTTCCCAAGTTATTTCAATTTTCGTCTAGCCATGTTGAAATTTTAGCCATCTTGCCAACAAATATTATGCTAGATCCTCATTTTCTTCTTCCATGGCGGACTTCAAATTGTGTTGGGCACATTTTCTTATGCCGAAATCAAATTTTCCCTTGCTTGGACGAATTTCTCTAGGCAAAGTATGTGTTTGTATGTCTTTCTTAGGAAAAATCCCATAATACTTAGACAAATTTTCATCCCTTTCAGCCAAGGGCGGACTTTCTTGCCTCTTTGCCATATACATTTTCCTCTGTGCACTTAGCCAACCTCATAAATTTTGTCCTAGGCATCCATACTTAGGTGAATTTTCAATCTTTTCTCCCCTTCTTATGCTAGGTGGACTTCATCAAATTCTTTCCATGGCCTAGGCAGACTTTTCATCTTCCTTGAGACTTGCCTCTCTTCTCACACTTAGCCAAAATTCGCAATTTCTCTTTCTAAAGCATCAAATACTTAGCCAAAATTCGCAATTTCTCTTTGTAAAGCATCAAATACTTAGCCAAAATTCGCATTTCCCCTCTTATTAGGCCCCCATACTTAGACAAATTTCGAATTTTTTCCTTCCAAGGCATTAAATACTTAGCCAAAATTTCAATTTTCCCTCTTCTCATGCTAGGCGGACTTCACAAATGTCTTGCCAAGGCTTGGGCAGAATTTGGAGAAGGCATGCCATCCATCATCTAAGGCTAGGGCGGACTTCATAAAGGCTTTGCCACTTTCCCCTCAAGGCTGGGTGGACTTCCTTAATGTCTTGCCATGTGAGGGCGGACTTTGGAGAAGGCTTGACATATTTTATCCAAGGTAAGGGCGGACTTCCCAACTCTAATGCCATGTCCCTCAAATTAAGGGCGGACTTCCAAACTTTCTTGCCATTGCCTCATCCAAGGTATGGCGGACTTCCTTGCCCTCATGCCATGTCCCTCAAATTAAGGGCGGACTTCACAAATGGCTGGACATTCTCTCATCTCCATGGCAAGGGCGAATTTCTTCAGACTTAAGCAAATTTACCTCATGATTTCACGCCTTTGGGTTGATTTTTTTTTGTTGATTTTCTCATGATTTTCAATTGATTTTTTCAGATTTTTCCCTTGCTTTTCCATGCTTTTCTTGATTGTTGCTTGATTTTTTGCTTGATTTTTCGATTTTTACTTTGATTTTTCAAATTTTTGGTTGGTTTTTGGTTCTAAAGATGGAAACGTTGACTCGTTGACTAGGGTTGACTTTCTAAAAATAGAAAAAGCAAAATCCTTAAAAAATAGGGAACCCCGTTTGGTCCAAAAATGCCAAAAATGAAAAAGCGAAAAAGCAAAAAAGCAGATTCCCTAAAGAGTAGGAAGTGTCATAATTGGCCAAAAGCACAGGCGATCCTCGTCTCTCGGACCTTCTGAGCCCTTCCATGATGTTTAGGCATTGATTTAGGCATGGATTATCAACTTGGCTTGGATGACTCTCAAAAAGATTGACCTAAAACTCTAAAAAATGATGACCTCATGAAACTGTTGCATGGAGGCAAAACCCTAAAAACTAGCAAACTACTGGGGGTGCCCATTTGCAATGGGGCGATGTGTGAAAAGGTCACAAGTTCACAACAATACCTAGCATAGGAAATGACACTTTTGACTAAAATACCGAAATTGCTATCGAAAATGCCACAAGGTGTACCATCAACATTAGTAAAAATGTATGCTTAAGGTGTGTCGCTTGTGCCCCTTGGCTATTTGGCTTATAAAACATGTACCAAAAAAAAAAATTCAAACACTTCATGAGCTTTGCCATACCTAAGAGGGAAAAATGATTTTTCAAAGAGTTGGATTTTTCATCATTTTTATTGTTTGGAGCTTGAAATCTTAGAAATATTTATGCCAAGAACATTTGCAATCATTTGACAAGCAATGAACTCCACTAGAAAGTGATTTGAGGAAGATCAATCACTATTTTTCAAGCTTAATATGGAGAATAGGTGTAATACTATGTATAAAATCCTAGGGTTTAGTAAATATGTGTAATAAAAATATTTTTATTATTATTACAGATATATTTATTTTGTAGAATTCGAACAATCATCCTAGAGATGAATTGAATAGTCATGTTTCATTGCTAAACATGCACTTCTCAAACATGTTTTTGAATGAATACAATTTTCGGTTTTGCATTATTTCGTTTTAAAAATTTTGTAGTCTAATTTCTTGGCCTGTCATTGGTGTTAGAACACAAACATTTTTTTTTCACTATTCCTCCACTTCTTTTCTCATCTTCCAAACCCCTAATTCATGTTCACCATTATGGTAGCAAGACTCTTCAAATTATCCTTCGTACCTTTTGGAACCATCTATTGCTAGCATTCTCCCCTTGTTGAAATATAATTCAATGTTGCTATATCCGCAGGTCATAGGTAATAGTTTTGAAGCAAGCTTATTTTACTCATGTTGTCTTGCCAACGAAGAAAAAGTCACTTTGTGAACTAAGCAACTTCAGACCCACATCAAGGAAAATGTCAGCATGTTTTTATTTTTCCTTTGTTCTCTCTTTTAGCTTTGTCTTTGTTTTCCACCATTCATCCACTTGTTGCCATCTAAAACACCTATGTGCTCTAGTGTTTAACTTGGTAAGTTTGTGTCCTTCAAATCACACATTTTCCTAAAATTCGCATCTATTCTCTTGGAGTACTCTTGTAATAACCACCATCAACTTTTTTTTTTTGAAAATATGTTAGCTTCAACTGTAAATCAGAAGCATAACAACTTCCTTTCTACTTTTTGATCACCCACATCCTAGAACAGACAAGGTGAGAGCATACAGTGTTAGGATTACAACTAAACTAAAATCAACTGTCGAAAGGAAGCATCAGGCGGCAAGCCGGCCAAACCACTTATCCAATGGGATGCATATGCAATATAGAAAGGTAAACATCTGCTTATCCAATGGGAATTACAATGGCACTTCCAATTTTCAGTGGGAAAGCTTATACAACATTTGAAAACATTAAAACATGCTTCTTCCACTTTCCAATGGTGAGCAATTACAATAAGGTCACTTGTTCAATGGGGTAAGTATCAATGATAAACAAGATAAGCTCATTGGTGGTACTACCATCCAGTATTACAATGTTATCTCAATCAAATTCACACCAATATGAAATGAGCTACTTTTGATATGAAAAGAACTGCTATAACACCCCAGGGGATTAGCAAATCATGAACCCATCACCCAAGTTGCAATATAAATCATTATACCTTGAATTTGTTGGGTAATATGGTCAAATATCAGTTTGGAATCACTCTTGATTGCTGGTGACTACTATGGCAAGCCTATTACAGATGTCATAGTGTTGGTAGACTCTAGCTAGTACACTAAATCACCTCAAAATCACCAAAAATGGAAAAGTACAACTCCAAACTCCTATGTTTAGTTTCCAAGTAGCAAGGTGCCATCAATCGGAAATTTAGAGTCCACAAACAAGTAGCGACCTGTCCCAACCATTCACACGCCAACCCTCTTCCCAGTTGTATGGCTTGCTTGGAAAGTGGTTTGGCCAACAGAAAGATTAGACTCTTCAATTACTCCAAAAAACTTTGCAAGTCTTCAATTAAACCTCCAAAAACATCATCAAAATTTGCAACTTTAAAACATGTCAAAATCATTCATGACTGAAAAAATTCTAAAACTTCATTTTGAGCAATGGTGGTTTTTGAATGAAATCACATCCATTCCAACTAGGGATTATCTCTCAAATCTGAAACTAGAAATATAGAGAGGGTTTTCGTCCTTTGAAGATCATGGAAGAACTCCTTGGTTCAATCTGATAACATAACAGTATCAATTCAACAACCCAAAAAGAGCCCCAAACACCTCCTTATATAGCTTTTGGACGGGAACTATCCAATTTGAATCCATTGGATTGGAAGTTGAATCAGATTCTAACTTGGCTAATACAACCACTAGATCCTAACAAAAATCGCCAAAATGCAATAGCAAGTCGGGAGTCTGTAAAGTGCAGATGCAAGCTGGAAACCTACAAATGTAGATGCAAGTCAAACACCCACAATTGGAAACTTCAAACAAGAAATCCCACTTCAGGTTCAATAGGCCGACGAAACTCTACAATCGTACATGGTGACGACATCATCCTATTGAAGTCGACTTATGTCATGTTGATGTCATTGCCGTGTTCATCTGAATTGGATGCTTAAACTTGTCAATCTTGGTTCACTTAATTTAACCAGCAAGTTTAGATGACCACGAGGGATCCACAAACTTCCAATGGTTAGTTCACTTGATTTAACCTGCAAGTTTAGATGACCACAAAGGACCTGCAAACTTCCAATGTTTAGTTCACTTGATTTAAATCTCAAGTTCAAATGACCACAAAGGACCCACAAACTTCTAATGTTCAATTCACTTGATTTAACCTGCAAGTTTAGATGACTACAAAGGACCCACAAACTTCCAATGTTTAGTTCACTTGATTTAACCTGCAAATTTAGATGACCACAAAGGACCCGCAAAGCCAATAAGATGTGAAATTTTCTCAAGGTCAAATGGTCACGAGTTTCCCACAAATGTGGAAAAGCCCAATTGAACAAGTTGTGTGGACAAATCCATCGCAACCGAATAAAGTGGTCCAGTTCAATAGCAATTCCTTGCAAAGGTTTGGTAGCAGGTTAAAAACTCACAAAGCTATAATGTAATGTTCTTGTTTTTTGAGTGATCACCAAGAAGAGTCTACTAGCTTATTTTATCTCCATTAGCTAAGTTGGAAAACTTGAAGGGATAATTTAATTAATTAAATATTATCATTCAAAGTCACTTTTTGGACATTTATATTTAATTAATTGAGCTTTATTATTAAAGTGACTTTTAATAAGTGTGTTGATAAATTATTTAATAAAGTCACTTAGAGAATAGAAAAGTTAAATAAAAATTTGAAAGGTGATGAGGAAATTAAAGGTGGTCAAAAGGAATTCATTATTATCTTTGGAAACTATTTATTGGGAAGAATTGAGAAAGCTTGTTCTATAGGTTCTAGAAGCTTGAGGATGAAAACCCATAGGTTTCATAGTGGATTGGATGAAAACTTAATACCATCTGGGGTGGATTTATTCTAGAATCCACATAACGCTTCATTGGTGAAATTTGTGAAGTCTTTTTCAAAGACAAATTTCAGAGAATTGATTTGATTGCAAAAGTTTGAAGATTTTTAGGATAGTCATGGTTTGAGGAATTTGATTGAAGCTTTGCAGAGGTAACTTTAGAATTAAATATTGCAGTCTTTCCAGATGAGATGAATAAAATATTATTAAATCTACCAACCGTATCATATAAGGTTGCACTTGGAAGAATCAAACAACTTGGGAGGTCGATTGAATATAAAATACTAAGTTTGGCACTTTTGTTAAGCTATCATATATCCTTCTAGTGGCTGTACATCCTTAAGTCCAATTGCAACCTTTTAAGGAGTCGTAAACTCTCACATGTGTGTCGTACTATTTGGTCAAGGCCACTATACAAGTGTAGAAAAAACAAATGGAGGGGTGACGTGGCTATGACAGTAGTTGCAAGAGAGTTTGCAAGGTTACTGTTTGAAGTCATATGAGGAAGATTAAACATAATCCAAGTCAGCCGTAAACCTTCCAAGGAGCACTATACCATATTGAGGACATCCAAGAAATTAAATGCTCTCCAATACAAGCGCCGCCACTAAACCAGCAATTGTCCCATTGGTTAAGTGATACATGATCAAGAGGTCAGCAATATCTATGTACTTGTATTCTGAAAATAATATTTAAATTCAATCATCTACAACAGATATAATGTTTATTTTCAAAATGAATGAATATGCTTCTTGCCAAACTGCTATATCTTGTGTGCATTGAATTAAATAATTCTTGTGAGTAACAATTGAAGAGTTGAACAGATATTGTAAGTGATTACAAACACAAAATTCTAAGACTGAGATACATCCAAATTGTTTGACAGAATGATTTCCAAGTAAATAGGGTAAATTGTAAAAAAAAAATGATAAATTGGGTGAGAATCTTATAGTGGTATCAAATCCTAAATCCTACCAGCCTGGAGGGTTATGTACACTAGTGATAGGGCCAAACGACATGTTGAAAGAGAGCAAAAATAAAAACAATTCCAATTTTCGGAACCATATCCAGAAGAGGATACATTCTCAGTTGCATTAGCAGCAAGGCAACCGCTTAGAGTTGCATAGGAAATTAAAACAATGGTTGGTTCAAGTAGTCAGAGTCCTTGGGATAGGACTAAAAGGAGAGTTAGGAGAGTTGACCAGGACAATGTACAAAATATTTTGAATGATCTAGCATGGAGACAGCAGGAAATGATGCAACACTTTATGCAATCACAACAACAGTTGATCACAACCATTGGGAAAATGTCATAGGATATGAATTCTCTCAAGGTGAATTGGAATGCTACAAGTGAAGGTAGTAATGCAGAGAATAACATTCCAAGGGGAGCCAGTACAGGTGGTTTAGGTAGACCTTTCCAGCCTACATTCATGCCAAGGGAGGATGAGGAAGAATCTTGACATGAAGAGGAGCAGCCATTGGTTGATGAGGTAATGGCAGTTTATGATGAGTACCATACACTTCCTTATGCAATTAGAAATGAAATAACACTTAACCAATACATGAAATAGTGGAAGGATAGGAGAAAGACACAACAGGAACAAAGACCTCAACGCATACATAAGGAGTATCAGCATACCTTGAGCAAACTAACCCTTCCTAATTTTGATGGTAGTGGGAAAATCACGACACATTCTTGGATACATAAACAAGATACTTTTTTACTCTCAAATCCATGCTAGAAGCAGGGGCAATTAAGTTTGCAACTTTACATTTGGAGGCACAACATATGATTGGTGGCATCATGGGTTGTTAACACAAAATCATGCATCAATTCAGTCCTAGGATGAGTTCAACAGAAAATTGATTGCTAGATTTGATCGAAAGGATGTAGAGATGTATTTTCGTGAGTTGGCATTGCTTAGACAAAATGGTGATGTTGACAGTTACATTAATGAGTTTCAGAAGGATGTTGTTATGGTTCCTAACATGTTAGAAAGGAGAGTGGTAATGCTGTTCATACAAGGTTTGAGTAAAGGCTTTCAAGCCTAGTACACTACAAGATGATATTTAGATGGCACTTGATCTTGAAATTACCCATCCTACACATCAGTCCCAAAAGAAGAGTTTCAAGAGCAATAAACCATTTAGAAGAACTTTGACTCATCCCAAGACTACACCACCCATATTGGACTTTGAGATGAGGAATGAGTTGTGCAAGAAGAAGTTATGTTTCTCTTGCAAGGAACCATGGGATCCTAGTCACAGGTGGCCTGGGAAAGGCAAAGCACATTATATAGAGGCCACTTCCAACATTGATGAGGAGGTAGTAGACACTAGTTCGGAGAGTTGTCATGAGGATTAGCAATTGGAGCATGATGATAGTGCTATAGGAGATGTGACAAATGGTACTGTAATATGCACCCTATATATTTTTTTCTGTGTGTTTGTTTTTTGATATGTTTTTTGTAGTTTGGTTTTGCAATATAGACAAATAACAATAATAACATCCAATAGAAATATTTGCAATGGAGCTGAAACTCACTATTTGTAATGTCCCCATTTTTGCGAGCATCAGTTATTTTTGGTTTAGCAGAGATCAGTGTGTTACTTCTCTCCAGTGCTTTGCTAGGTTCAGGATTTGGCCTTGACAAGGATTTGTGGACTCAGATTGACATACTTACTATTTATAGTAAGTCACTTAGGCAGTTGAGCTTGGAGTTACTATATGTAGGAGGGGCACTTGGACACGTGGTGATTAGCGGTGTTGACTTCAGTTTTAGATGGCGTGGCGAAATAATGAGTATTTGAGGAGATATTAATGTCTATATGTGGCTTAAATGATATTAAATGTTATAAAGTGATATTATAAAGTCATAACTTAACTTTATAAAAGTGGGACCATTTTAATGTTAATGAGCAAATAATGCCTTTATGAAAAACTACGCCATATCTTGAGGATATATTATAAAGTCAACAAAAAAACAAATATTTAAATGATTAAAAAGGCACAATTTGGATGGAATTGTTTGGGAGAAGTATAAATAGAGCATCAAAAGTAAATCAACCTCATTCTTGATGATTACTTGACTTTGTCATTTTGGTGTTCTTGGGATTTGAGCTTGAGACCAAGGGTTTCAGCCATCTTCAACCATTGGAGAACAAAAACTCTTCAATGTTTATGCAATTTTGAGGTTGTGAGAGATCAGCCGAATTATTGCTTGTGGGAGGACTTCATTCAGGAGTTCTATTTGTGCTTCATTGAATTTACAGGAGAATTTCAAAAATAAGGTCTTCATCATCAGAGGATTGTTTTTGGGCATGAATGTTTCAATGTAATTTCACAACTCTGATATAATATTATATTTGCTTTCATCATTTCTCAATTTGCATTTTTTGGTATTTTATGCATTATTTGGTGAATATTTCAAAAATTTCAAAACATCAAACCAGCATTTGCAGAACCAGATTCAGGGAGAACTAGGGGTTCTTTACAGTGGTATCAGAGCGGGTTCCTACCATCCTGTGTTGGGGAAATTGTTTTCAGACATAGAGGAAATTATCAGAATTTAGGGTTTGGGAATCTATTGAAAATTGCAGAGATAACCAAATTCAGGAATTTCCAGGTTATTCAATATATTAGAAAATATTTAATAATTGTGGATTTATTGGTAGAAAAACTTGGATTCTTAATCGCACCATATTGAGGAAATCGCATAGCATTTAAATAGCGATTTAATTTATATTCTCCAGTTGACGTTTCCTGAAGGCAAAGACAAAAAACATATAGAAATTTCTACACTGTGGAAAGGACAAAAAAATTCAGACTATAAAGTAGTTCAAAAAAAATCAAACAAGACAAATCTATCAAATAGTGCTGGAGGTGTATTTTATAAATATAGTAAAGGACAACTTGATTCCTGAAGGCCGATATTACATTGGATGCAACAACTTTATTTTTTGGTGAATAATGACAAAACAGAGGTAAGCCAAGGGAGTCGGGAGCTGCTTGGAATTTCCAACGCAACCCTACACAAAGAATTCGTTTTCTATATCTTTTATTCTCAGGCTTATGTAAAGGCGATTTATAAACAAAAGACAAAAGAATTACTTTACACCTGGGAGCTACTTGAGTTAGGACAAAATCGATATAATCAAGGGAGCTTAGTTGAGACATCGAATAAGACAAGAGCAAGAATACGTCTTTAGAAAAAGACAAAGTCCAGCCTTGTGAAGTTGACACGTCATTTTGGAGGAGAACCAAAGGCAAAGATGCGTTGGACAGTTGAGACTGTTGGAAATGTTGTCATTGATGTCAAGAAGGTACACGAACAAAGATTGTTGTATATAAAGTCAAAGACTAAGATTCAATAAAGTGATCCATTTGTGGAGGAATGAAGATGTGATCCTGTAGAGCTTGACTTGCTCTTTATTAATCAGTTGCATCTAATCAATAATTAATTATTTTAATGAATATCAGATATTGATTCATTCTTATATCATTGTAATGTATAAGATGTGAAGGCTTTGGAGATATCATCGGGTTATTGCAAGAGCTATTACTACTGGTATCGAGTATCTCTAATAAGAGAACAAACATGATCAAATTGATTCTATTCCTAAAGAGTTCGATATCTTCCTGGATGCCACTTTAACAATGCTACTTAGTGAAAGGGAATACACTCAGAGTTTTGGACGAGATTAGTGCCACCGTGATTCTTATGGGATAAGCTAAATTGTTTATCGGGGCATTTACTCAAAGTTTATCGAGTCATTTTACTGTCAGCCACGTATATTGAGGTGTTCGTCATTTACATGATAGCTGAAGATTGAAGGAGAACGATTCAGGAAATCATGTGTTACTCGACTATCACCTGTTTCAGATTAGTGTATAAAATACGCCGAGTGGTATTATTGAGAAACAATGAGCATAATAAACAATTTCCTGTGCCAGTCATTGTCGAAGAGGAAGCATCGATAAATAATCACGCATATTGGAGATTATCAGGTATTTGATGTTTAGGCGTTTGGATCTTCTATGTCTAGTACCATCGTAATTGAAGAAGTCTAACTATCTAAGATAAACAAACGATAAATAAAGGCCATGTGGTATGAATCGGGTTTTGATTTCATTGTATATGATACCTTCTGTTAAAAATGTTTTTGAACAGTCGAGAATCAAAATCACGTATTAAAAGAATCAAAGTGAACACGTAATATAATACGTATTTATTAAATCGACAAGAGATCACTACCCGGCAGATGCAAATGAAAAGTCGTCTCCAGTTTAAGATATAATTAAAATAATTAGTGAAGAAGTCATCAGGAGGTCTGTAAAAGAACGTCTTTCTGAAAGGACACGTGATTTCTTCTCTTAAAACACCTTTTGCTTGAAGAGTTGGAAAATCAATTATAAGGAGTTGTGTTGGTCTGTTTCTAACAAAGACGTGTTGCATCCAAAAGACACATCTCTCTAAAGGGTTCAAAGCATTTTCTGAAGTGATGTATTCTTTCGATTAAAGGCAAAATTGTTGTAATCTATTTTGATGAAAGATATATGTTATATTTACAAACATTCAATTAACATTCATGAAGTAATAAAGAGAAAATAAAATCAAGTAATTCGATTTAGTTATGAAGAGGCAAACTTTCAAAAGGTACAAGAACATACGTGATCTTTCATAAAGAGGTGTGCAACTATTGAACAACATACATATGAGATATCCAAATCAAAGTTGCAGTGTGGTTGGGTAAGTGAGCAATCAAAAGCTGAAGTCCCATCTCCTTGTGTGGGCTGTGTGAGATCATTCATCACCAAAGGCAGATTGGAGGATTGGGATAGTGCAGGTCAGATTGAAGGCATCATCTTGCAACCATCAAGTCAAGGTTGGTGCCTTGCATTAGGGGCTGGTGCTCCTTGTAGGTAGGTGTCTACTAAAGTTGTAAAGGTTTGGGTGTTCCTTGTAGGTTGTGTCCTACTAAATCATCTTCTTGTAAATCTGGTAGGTTGGTGCCTACTTCTTTGAAAAAATCATTTCAATAAAGTTGTGTCAACTTGTGTAAATTGATTCATATCAAAGGTTGATGTTGATAAGAGTTTAAAGATTGTTTAAAAGTTACAAAAGGTGAAAGTTTGTTGATATACTGATTCACCCCCACCCCCCTCCTCTCAGTATATCTTTGTGCTCTTCAGAGACAACATCAAAGCTTATGTGGAAGTAAGTGACGCTAGAAGAAAAAGTCAAATCGATTCTCAATTGAGACTTGTCGGGTGCTGTGTGCTTGGCACAATCCAAAGACGGTAAAAGACAAGGAAGTTCGATAACTGTTGCTCATCAAATATGTCGCCAGTGACGTCTTAAGGAAGGAGTCATCATAGTGGAAATCGCAGGCCTCTGAAGAAATGCAACAAGATATTCATCTTGAGAGAAAGACGTGGAGGAATTCTCATTAGTCTCTTGCCATCTGAGAAAGAACGTCTTCAGGTAGTAATTTTGGGAGCTGCGAATCAGGTTCATTATATGCATTGAGTAAATTCATTGGAGTTACATTTAGATATTGCTGTCATAGTAATAATCTTGCCATCATATCATAGCTATTTGTCATTGTAATCAAAGTCTTGGCAAATAGTATTGAAATTAGAATATGCACCATATATGATTCATAGCTGGGTGCAGTTCATTTCTGAGCAAAGAAAGTGTTAATTCTGACGTACCAATTGGCTCGAGCTATATTGCTGTAGCTAGCTTAGTCAATAAATGTATGAAGCTTAGTATGTGGAGATTATGGGTCTATAAAAAAAATTCATAATTGAATATGCAATGTAAATTCAGTCCATTATAGGGGATTGTGTTTCAAATTTTTTTTTTGCAAAAACTCAAGTATACAGCGGCGGTACAAACATTCAATGAATTATCGTCTTGCATCATCTGGAAGACTAGAACTCGTCAATTTCTAGTCAAGCTTTAAAAATGAGTTCAACCAGTGTTAAACAAATTGTATTAGGTGATTGGAAGGGGTTAGCTTGAACAATATATGAATAGGGTGAAAAACTTGGCACAACTTCACAACCCAGATGTGATACATTATGTATTCTTACAAGACTGGAAGAAATTTTAAGTTTGGTGGATTCGTCACCTTCAACATTGCTTCAGATAGCGATGGTTCTTGCAGTGAAAGCTTTGGGTGAGCATAGGTATTTGAAACACAGTGATAGTGAGATTAGGCTCTTAGTTGCCCTATGCTACAACTAGATCTTGAGGATCACAGTTCCTTAGGCTCCTTATACTGGTAACACAATGAGAGAGGTTTTTTAGCTGCTCATTGATTGTATGGTTGGGATTGGAGACATTGGGAGTCCTACCTATGCACAAAAGGTTAAGGTCTTAGAGCTAATGGCACGAATTAGATCATGTGTTGCCATACTTGATTATGATCAGCATGATCTTGTGTTGGAGTTATTCAGGCTCTTTTTAGAGTCCATTAATTTGGGGCATGACAGGTGTATACAAGACTACATGAGAGATATCATGACTTCCATTGTTGATAATATTGATAGCATATCTCAACCCATTATGACACTTCTTCTAGCAGTTTGCAAGCGAGAGAAATTGACATCTCCAGCTGCTTATATGTTAGTATGTAGTGTCTTTGATCAATGCAAAGACAAGTTGGAACCTTTTTTGGTTGAGGAGCAGCCTATGCAGGATAAGAAGGTGAAATTTGAGGAGAAAGTGGACATTTTTAGCACTCAAGAAGTTGTTATCAGTCATGATAACAAGTTTGATTTTTATGACAGCAGTCTTCCACTTGAGCGTAATGATGATTTGAAAGTCATGGCAAGTCCAAAAGGTGTAATGGGAGTGACATTGGGTATTGGCACTCATGATACTAGTGCCAAGAATGAAGATTGCATGCAAAAGTTAACCCATAACAGTTCTGATTTTCATGTCAGCAGTGATGAAATTTTGCATCAGCATGAGACAGCAGTGACTACACATGTGCAAGATGCTTCTATTGAGTTGTCACATGAAGGTACTCGAGATTTGGGTACTCATGGTGCAATGTGTGATGCAGATTCATGTTATGGTTAGTTTGATTTTTCAGATCAGACCTTAAAAAACAAGCTAGAAGATTCATATGTTGACATGGAATCCCAGGATCGTGAGTTGGATGGACATGTAGTTACATTGGAAGTGGAAGTGTGTGAAGATATTGACATACCAACAACTTCTACCTTGCCGTGCTTAGCAGCAGTACCTTGGATGTTGATGTGTGCACTGATGATAGCACACATGTTGCTGCTGATCATGAGGTGAGTGATGTTGGTACAACCTCATATCATAGTGCAGATTTTGGGTCAGAAGTTCAGAACACTTGCATGGGAGTCATGAGTTTCAGAGACCTCATCATTTGGTTGGGCAACTTAAGGTTAATGACAGCATGACCACCACAGCCATAGAGCACTTCGCTGTTGCTCGTCAAATGTTGGCTACGTTTGGTTGGGGTACTCCTATGTCAGATGAGCACGGTGATAGTGGTCTTTCCCTTGCAGAGTTCCATTCCCTACGAGAAGCCATTGGGATAATGAAACAGAATTACTTGCAGTTAGTAGTTGATAGGGATTATCTTCTTGAGTGGGATTGCACTTGCTATGATGCACTGAAGGGAATGGAGGAGGTTGATGAGCTCACTCATGAGCTTGAGGTGACTATGGACTCGTTGCAGAGCGCCTAGTTGGCCCTTTAGGAGTCACAGTAATGGTTGGAGGAGCTTACCATGGAGTTGAGTTTGGCATAGTCTCCACCAGTTGTAGATACAGTACAGTTCTATACAATGGTGGTTGGTGATGATCTTATACCCATGGGTTGTGTTGATGGTTGTAGTCAGGATGTGGTTACATCTATCACAGATATAGGTGTAGTAGTCTCAGTTGGGATGAGTACTTTGGTTGAGAGTAGTAGAGAACCACTCGTTGCATCAGGTTCTCTTGAGGTTAGTACCATGACAAATTACTGATAGCTCTTGTGTCGCAGTGGTGGATTCTCCTGAGAGTTGTGTGTTAGTACACGACGCTACTCCATCTTCACAGGGGACTCGCAAAGTGTCATCTGGTTGGGAGTATGGATCTCATGTAGATTTGTTTCCCTCTCCTAGGAGCAAATCTGTTACTTCATCCCATGTAGTTGATTTTGGACGCCAGCTTGTTGTGTCTCCGTGTCAGAGTGATCAGCTGCAGGTTTCAGAGGATAAGGTTGATTCAGCCTTATTTTGTTTTTATTGCACCAATACATTTGTTGAGTACCTGTTTGGGAGTTCGGAGTTTCAGGAGGGACCATTTGGAGTCACCGAGGATACTCTCATTCTTGGTTCTCATGCCATCAGGCGTGGTGTGGGAGTCATTGTACGTACTTTGACTACAATGCTTTGTCATGTCCCCTTCTCAGTGACATCTCTCAGACGACAGGATTGGCCTATCATACGACCCTCGTAGGCTGATGGACTGGATAGGGGGTCATTTCGGAGCTTGGCTCAGCTTCAGTCAGCAGGGATTGATCAGTTGTCTTTCGTTCTGGCTCGATCGGAGGTTATTTGCAGAATTGCTATTTTTAGCAGTTCTTGGCAGACAGTGTGGGACCACTGCTATTTTTAGCGATGGTGGCGGCATCGATTCACTCCAGTCCAGCATCGACGGATCAGACTCGGGTTAGAAACAAGTGAGATATTAATATTTGATCGTATTGATTAAATATTAATTGATTAACGTTTATAATATAAAGTTATAATTTAATATTATAACTTAAGTGAATTCCTTGAGGGGTGCGCCATCATGAAGGGGCCAGTTTGATATTTTAATTAATAATTAAATATTCAGTGGAGAACTATGGAGAAATGAAAATATTAAAATATGAATATTTCATTAAAACCCTATTTTCAAGGGAATCGCACTTTTCAGTGTATTTGAGGGTTTGCCTTGGGAATTGAGCCCATTATGTGTTTATTGAGTTTTGAAAACTGATCAATTTTGGTCTGAGCCTGAGACTTAGGGTTTCATGTTCGTTTGCCTTGGGGAACGAGCCATCTCCAACGGAAAGCAATTTAGAGAGTGTGGAATACCACTTGATTCATTGCCACAGAGGTTTTCTTATACAGAGGAAACTACAGAGCATCAGAGAAAATCCATACCTTCAGTTATTTGCAGTTATTTGTATCCAGACACCATCTATTGCTTTTGGCGCACCTTATTCAGAGATTTGACATTGTTGTGAGTGAAGTCCGTACAGCATTTAAGGCAGATCTGACAGGCCGTACTGTACCAGCAGGCCGTACCTCATGAAGAGCCGTCCTCATCAAATAAAAATCAACGCCTTTATCTAATGCTTCCAGTTTGCTCTGAAGGAGGCGCCTATATCAGCTGATGAAATTGTGCATGCCAGAGGGAAGAAAAGAGATCATATTTATTTCTGCTGTATTGATTTGTACCTTCAGCCGTACCAGAAAATCAGGTTCTTTTCCCAATAAAAATTCTTCTTTTATACATTGTTTTCTTCTGGGTATCATTGTAATCACTTGAAAAGTTGAATAAAGGATACTGGCGTAGTTATTGTTGCATTTCCAGAGATCTTTGATTTTTAGTGAATTTATTAGCATTTATTGTCAAAATCGTACCTTCTCATTATTGCTTCAAAAACACAAAAAAATCTCAAAAACCTAAAAACGTCAGAAAAACTTGAAATATCAGTCAGACAGTAACAGGGGGAAACCAGGGGTTTCTACAGTGGTATCAGAGCTTGATTCTGCCATCCTAGGGTTTGGCCATCACATGCAGCCAGAGGATTTTGACACATACAGGTATTATACACGCAGACGTGCCTTGATTGAAAGGCAACGCAGTTTGAGCAGGCAGCCGGAGATCATGGCTGACAGGAATGATAGGGCTGAGAGAACAGATATACCTCGGACAGATATCCCTCAGAACAACCGAGATCAGGATGATCCTGAGGTCTTACTCACACTCAGAGATCTTAGATATCTTCGTGCAGGACAACGTCGATCTGACGATGTATTACGCAGGTAGCAGCACTGCGAGATTAGGGACTTCGAGGAGACCGTCACCCCATCGCGGACGTGAGAGTGATGATATAGGAATATAGATGACGGATATGCCAGAGGAGGATCGGGATGATTTGTTTGCTGATAACCTTATGGCAGCAAACGAGGAGTGGGAGTTGATACCTCCTGCAAAGAGAACGGATCACTTTTGACCGTTTTATCACAATGAGGCGTGAACACAATAGGGCTCGTCAGGATTGGAGACCCCGACAGCAGAATAATGACCTCAAACATGCAACTAACAGGTTGAATCTGGTAATGTTTGATGGCAGTGGGAAGATGACAGCCCAAGCTTGGATTAGCAAGCTTGATACATTCCTTACCTTGCGTCCGATGGCTGAGAGAGACGCTATCCGTTACGCTACACTGCACCTCGAGGGAGTAGCTTATGACTGGTGGCATCACGGTATGGTGACGCTACATCATGATAGGATCACTTCATATCAGGAGTTCGTAGACAGGCTGGTTGAGAGATTTGATAGGAAGGATCCGGAGACTTACTTCAGAGATTTGGCACAGTTGAGGCAGAGTGGCAATCTCGAGACATACATCAGCGACTTTCAGAGACTTTCCGTCATGGTTCCGAGCATATCTGAGAGGCGGTTGGTAGTTCTCTTTATGGAGGGTTTGTCAGAACCACTTAAAGGCTGGATAAAAGCCTTTGATCCTCCATCATTACAGGAGGCGATGAGGAAGGCACGTAACATGGAGTTCGCAGCCCCAGCAAATAAATTTAACTCCAGAGGTTCTTCATCATTCCGAGATAACAAGGGCTTTAATAAAAACAATGATAAATCTGATTATAACAAAAACAGATCAGATTATAGAAACGATTCGAAGGGTAAATCAGCCTTCCCACCCTTGGATCGTGAGGCCCTGAATGACCTTCGCAGGAAAAAGTTATGCTTTTACTGCAAGGGACCGTATGATGCCAATCACGATTGCCCTCTAAGACCTAAGGGCAAGGCGAATCGTGTTATGTGGGCATACTATGAAGACTCAGAATCAGAAAATTCAGAGCAGCCTGAGCATTCAGATGAGTCAGAGACAGAGACTCCAGAGCATAGAGTGGAGGTAGAGCCCGAGCTTCAGATACAGGAGGGCAGATTGTCTAGCATTCAGCAGGAGGGTTCTTTCCGGCTCCGTGGTGTATTAGCAGGTCAGAGGGTCATTACCCTATTGGATACAGGAGCTACACATAACTTTATTGATGCTAGGTTCGTTGAGAAACGAGGGCTTATCACAGAGGAGTTTGAGGGCATCAGAGTCAAAGTGGCAGATGGGTACACTTTGAGATGCGAACGCATGATTAGAGATCTTCCATTACGCTTGAACAACTATGAGTTCAAGGCAGATTATTATGTTGTCAATATGGGAGACATCGATTTAGTATTGGGAATGAAGTGGTTGCACTCACTGGAGGAGGTCACACTTCGTCTCAAGGATATGGAAATACGTTTTGAGGTCGACGGGAAGACTCACATTCTTAAGGCAATACGGGACAGCGACCTTAAAACAATTTCCTTTCGCCGAATGGAGCGGCTCATGCGTCATGACATGGTAGAGTGGGCTGCCGAGTGTCATTTAGCACCTTTACAGGAGGGACAGCAAAAGACAGAGTATCATCCGGACATTCAGAAGATCAGAGTCAAGCATGATAAGGTGTTCAGTGATATTCCGCCAGGTAGACCTCCAGATAGAGGGATAGAGCATATTATTGAGCTCGAGGAGGGTGCAAAACCCATCATGATAACTCCTTACAGGCATCCGAAAAGATTGAAGGATGAGATTGAGAAGACCATAAAGGAGTTATTGGCTATGGGTCACATTAGACCTAGTAAGTCGCCGTTCGCTTCTTCTGTTGTATTGGTGAAGAAGAAGGATGGAACGTTGCGCATGTGCATTGATTACAGGGTCCTGAATAAGAGGACAATCAAAAACAGATACCCGATACCGAGGATAGATGAGTTGATTGATGAGCTTCATGGGGCATGTTATTTTACGAAGATTGATTTACGGTCGGGTTATCACCAGATTAGAGTCCGTGAGCAGGACATAGAGAAGACAGCCTTCAGATGTCATTGTGGGCACTTCGAGTTCGTAGTGATGCCATTTGGGCTCACTAATGCGCCAGCTACCTTTCAGTCTACTATGAACAGGGTATTTCATTCTTTGCTGAGGAGGTTTGTGTTGGTTTTCTTCGATGACATTCTGATATACAGTCGGACTTGGCAGGAGCACCTGGCTCATTTGGAGACTGTATTGAGCATCTTGGAGAGGGAGTCCTTGTACGCCAAGGAATCCAAGTGCGATTTGGGGATGACCGAATTGTTATACCTTGGTCATATTATCAGTGCGGATGGAGTGCGTATGGATCCTGAGAAGATCCGCGCCATTGTTGATTGGCCCACACCGCGAACCTGACACGTTGAGAGGGTTTCTCGGTTTGTGTGGATTCTATCAGCAGATTCGTGAATGGTTATTCACGACATGCAGCCCGATGACGATTTGATGAAGAAGGGGCTTGTTTGGACCCGGAGGCACGAGTGTTTTGAGAAGTTCAAGGAGTTGATGACCACTTGCCCCGCTTTGGCACTGCCGGACTTTACGAAGCCGTTTGAGCTTCAGTGTGATGCATCAGGTGAGGGCATTGGTGCGGTGCTTATGCAGGACAAGCACCCTATAGTTTATGAGAGCCGCAAGCTCAGAGGACCCGAGAGGTTGTATAGCATATACGACAAAGAGATGCTCGCGATTATGCATGCCTTAGCTAAATTTAGGCAATATCTTGTTGGCAGCAAGTTTTGCATCAAGACTGATCATAACAGTCTTAGACACTTTTTAGGGCAGCGAGATCTCAATGACAGACAGCAGAAGTGGGTCAGCAAGCTGCAGGCTTATGACTTTGATATTTCATATATCAAAGGTACTCAGAACGTAGTGGCAGATGCACTATCACGGAGACCGTATTTAGGCACTATGGTTCAGATTGCAGAGGATTGGAGGCATTTGATAGTGGCAGAGTATGCCAAGGACAGTTGGGCCTCCAGCATTGTCGAGGGATCAGCAGTGATACCAGGTACACACTTGTGAATGATTTGATCATTTACAAGCACAGGATATTTCTGATTCCCGGTTCTGAGGTGAAGAACATGGTTATGAGGGCCTTTCATGATATTCCCACAGCAGGACATCCCGGTTACTTCAAGACTTACAGGCAGATACGGGAGAGGTTCACGTGGAAAGGTCTCAAGAGAGATGTTCTTCAGTATGTGCGTGAGTGCCCTGTTTGTCAGCAGAACAAGCAGGAGAATACTCACCCGGCAGGTTTACTACAGCCACTTCCGATTCCTGACAGGAAGTGGGAATGCCTGTCGATGGATTTTATCACGGGCTTGCCTAAAGCCCAAGGGCGTGATTGTATATACGTGGTTGTGGATCGGCTTACGAAGTATGCCCACTTCTTCCGATCACCACGACTTACACAGCTACTACGGTGGCGGAGGTGTTCTTTCGTGGAGATATTCGACTCCATGGGTTGCCTCGAGTACTGTGAGAGTGACAGGGATAGCCGGTTCCTGAGTAACTTCTGGCAGGAGGTCTTCAGGCTTTGTGGGACCGAGCTTACACCGAGCACCGGTTACCATCCACAGACAGATGGGCGACGGAGAGAGTGAATAAGTGGGTGGAGGGATATCTCAGGAACTACATAGCAGGGCAGAGAAGGCGTGGGTCAAATGGATACACTTGTGTGAGTATTGCTACAACTCGACATTCCATATGACCATTCAGATGTCACCCTTCATGGCGTTATATGGCTATGAGGCACGAGTTTCCTTGATCTGTTATTGAGCGAAGTAGAGTGCCGAGTCGCGGAGGTTGGTTACGGGAGAGTCGGGACACTATGAGGGCTCTCAAGGAGAATATTGCAAAGGCACAAAAATCAGCGTAGCAATCACCTTGGTCAGATCAAGAGGACGAGAGGCATTTGAGGTTGGTGATATGGTTTACCTCATGCTTCACCGTGATCCACTCTTAGGAAGAGTGGGTCGAGAAGCTTAAGCCGCTATTTACGGTCCTTCGGGATCCCGAGGAGAGTTGGCGAGGTGGCTTACGACGAGCTTCCACCGGTGGGTACACAATGTATTTCATGTGTCACGCCTCAAGAAGGCGTTGGGTCATCGTGTTGTACCATCTGCAGTGTTACCACCCTTAGATGATGAGGGTAAGTTGATTCTAGTACCTGAGTCCATCCTGGAGTATAGGGAGAGACAGTTGCGTCGGAGGACTATCAGGGAATATCTGGTAAAATGGAGAGATTTTCCGGTTGAGGATGCGACATGGGAGAGCGAGGAGATTCTGCAGCATCCGGCATTGAGATTGCTTGAGGACAAGCAATTTCAGGAGGGGCGGACTATCATGTCCCCTTCTCAGTGACATCTCTCGGAGGACAGGATTGGCCTATTACACGACCCTCGAGGGCATAGGACCGATGAGGGTCACTGAGCCTCGCCTTTCGGGCTTGGTTGGTTTTCACTGCCTCGACGAGTCGTTTTGCACTGCTATTTTAGCGGTTCGGCGGTGTGGGACCACTTATTTTAGCGGGATTTATTGCGACATCGGAATCATTTTCATTCGGATCGACGGACAGTTATCGGGTTAGAAACGAGGAAGATATTAATATTTGATCGTATTGATTAAATATTAATTAATTAACATTTATAATATAAAGTTATAATTTAATATTATAACTTAAGTGTTTTCCTTGAAGGGGTGCGCCCAACATCAGAAGGGGGCCAAAAAGTGATTATTAAAGTATTTAAAATATTCAGCTGAGGACTATGGAAATATTAAAATATTAAAACGTGAATATTTTAATGAAACCCTATTTTCAAGCAAATCGCACTTTTCAGCCTATTAGTGGATTTTGCCTTGGGATTTGGGCATTATGAGATTATTGAGTTTGATATTGATCAATTTTGGTCTGAGCCTGAGACTTTAGGGTTTCGTGTTCGATTGCCTTGGGGAACGAGCCATCTCCAACGGAAAGCAATTCAGAGAGTGTGCAATATCACTTGATTTATTGCCTACAGAGGTTTTCTTATTCAGAGAAAACTACAGAGCTTCAGTAGATTCATCATCTTCAGTTCTCTTCAGTTGTTTGGTATCAGAGATCATCTATTCTTCTTGGCGCATTATCCACAGAGCCTTGGACATCATTTTTTGAGGAGGCCGTACAAATTAATTCTGATTTCTGACAGGCCGTACCTTCTTGTCAGGCCGTACCTGTGCAGAAGCACGTGTTCATTCATTTTGGGAGAAACGCCTACCATTCTTGCTTCACAGTTGCATCAAAATTGGCGCCCACCTTGCTGGAGTCTATTGCAATCATCAGATAGCTGGAGAAGAGAGTTATTAATTTCTGCCGTACCATTTTGTACCTTCAGCCGTACCAGCAGAAATCAGGTTTTTTTTACAATAAAAATCAATATTCTATCTTGCATGTTGTCAGATCATTGTTATATGGAATCATTTGATTAATAAAGGATACGCCTTCATTTATTATCATATTTCACAAGCAAATTGAAGACTTACGATTTTTATTGAATTTATTTCAATTTTCTGTCAAAGCCGTACTGTTCATTAAATGCATTGAAAATCCAAAAATTGCAAAAAACACAAAAAAAAAACTCAAAAACGTCAGAAAAACTTAAAATATCAGTCAGAGCAGTGTTAGAGGGAAACCTAGGGTTTCTACACTACTCAACTTAGATACACAATAAAAAGTGAATCAAATCTATTATAATAACATAAATTCAGTGCCAAATCTGAGCCTTCAACGCCTATGTCAGTTCTGTTGCAAAACACAGTGGAAATTCAGAAAAGCACTTTACAACTCTAAACCGTGAACATAAAACAGTAAACCCACACTGAACAACTTGAATAACAGATAAAACTAGCTTTTTACTATCTAATAAACATAAATACAAGGTTATATCAACATGCACGATGCCATCAAGTTCACTGTTTTCAAGATACGCGGGTAACACACACAGAAAAATTACTTAAAATCTGCTCTCTGTTTTTATTCATTCCCACACACACTGATTACAATGACTCCCTCCTACTTGTTACAAGCCATTCCCCATATCTTGAAGTCTTTTCCACCATGCAAGGGAAGATTGCACACCTCCATATCCCTGATTTCAAGGGAATCCAAGCTAATGGAATTGCATGCAACCTAACAATGTTGCCATGCAATTTGCAATATTCTTGCAACTCTTTCCATCTTCCTACTCTTTAGGATCACTACTCCTTGAGTCCGAGCTAACAACCCCTTAACTAACCTTTAGCAACTCCAAACAATGAGGAAGTGACATTAACAGATTCATAATATTTAACATATGCTGTCCTAAATTTAATAAAACAACATTTAATACTAATGATGAACTAATGAAGCTTTTAGTCCTAATGACTAACTCTTCACACACAAAAGCAAGACCTTCTAAGGTCCAAAACAAATACACCAACATCCCTGACTTGGCTAAAGTCAAAACAAGCCAAAATTTTGCACAAACTTGGTGGAGGTCAGCCTAGGTGCTCCTGCACCATTGTGACGAGAGTGAATATGTAGAAGAACCACTTCGAGATGGGGAGCCCAAATCCAGTTCAATGTGAACTGGGGCTGGTGACTGCTCTAGAACTGGTGTAGAAACTTGAGGCTGAACCTCAGGCGCTGGCGGACTCTGAACTAGCTCTGTGATAGGCTGTCTGTTAGGCTCCATGTGTGTAGTAGTGGCAAGCGCCTTGCCTTTTGAATTGTTTGGCGCTTGACCTTTCTTAGGAGGGTTACTCCTCTTCTTCTGTTTAGGTTTTGACGAGGAAGGTAGCGAAAGATTCACCACTGGCGGCTCTGCTCTAGGCACACTTACCCTCCTGGTCTTCTTGCTGTCGAGGTAAAGTATACTGTTTTGAATAACTCTACTTGACCTCTCTTTTATTGTTGCGTACTCCTTATCGTACTAATCAACTACTGGCAGCGGCTGTGTATCGACCTGCTCTCTGAAAAACTGAGAAGGACTTCTCCCTCATCATCTGATAAACCTCCCACATCTTCTGACAAGAAAACAGAAATCTGTGAGAGAGAAAAGCGGCCGTAGCTACGTCTGCGAACCTCAAAATCATCCACGCAATTTTCCCAATAATCTTCCATAGAAGGCTCATGAAATGCACGTCCAGCAAGGTGAGTTGTGTAATGACTTGAAACATCATAGGCACGAGCCTCAATGAGATACTTGAGATGATACTTCTCTAATTCCTGTCCTGCAACTTTGGCATCAGTTGCCATCTTGCACCAATACATTCCAAACTGAAAAGGAAAATTAGCGGATGGTCTATGCTTGCGGCGTAAAAGACGATGAACATCATGCAACTGCCTCAGGAATTCCAAAAAGATTGTCTTATCCGAAGGATAACGTGGAAGCATAGCTGGGTTTCCTATAAATCCATATACTTAGATGTAGGTGTAAGTCGGGAATTGAATAAACCAATCCGCCCAACAGCCATCGCTGCTCTAGCAATTGCCGAGATACGAATGTGCAACTCCCGGTCCAAGTTTCTCACTGTATAAGTCAGGAAAGCCTTGTGAACACGCTTGAAATGATGTTCAGCCTTAGTGAACTCAAACTGATCGTAATACTAATAGACTTTCTGAACACTGAGAATGCCCACGGTGTTTAGTCCTCGGAACTGACCTTGATAAGCAATCAAGTACACGAGATAAGAACACATGTGAAACTCATGAGAAACCAAGAAACCGGTGATCTGCTTGTGGATAACATCGCTGATAAAGGATGCCCAATCATAATGCTCCTGCCCAGATATGATGCGACCAATAATGTAATACATCCAAGGCTGGAAAACATTTGCATGTGATTGACCCGAGACACGATTCAAGAGTGTGATTAGAATCGCATACTCATCCTTGTACTCACCGCGACCCACATTGTTTGGCAATTTGTTCTTCGCTTGTTTTAACCATCTTTCTGCCATTTTACTCTGGCACTTGTCCACATCAGCATTGAATGCATGCTCGCACTGCTCCATAGAAATAACTAGACTGCTCGGGTGTTGAGGTATACCAAAACTTCTTTGAATGTCCAAAGGCTTGAGACTGCAAATGACTCGTCCATCTACTGACACTATCTCAGGAGTAGCAGAGTTATAATGCTTAATACAATTCATCACAAACTCAATACAATGAACGAAGATAGGTATGGAAGCGGCCTCCAATAACCCAGACTGCTGAATGTCTTGAATAATCGAATCTCTGATCTTAACTGGATCTAAAACTGCTTTTGGCAGCGCTTTGTGAAGATTCGTCTCAACTGTCCCAATGAAGTCGTGAGTAAGGACTGATTTAGTCCTGTATTCGAGCTGAGTGTACTGCATTCTGAAAAACTCGCCTATTGACTGTGAACTCGACTATGTTCTGACAAGATTTCTGGAAAGCTAAAAATAGCTTGCTGAGTCTAAAAATAGCCTTTTGAAGAGTTATTTTCGGCGAAAAAGATTCTAAGACAACCCAGAACGTCAGAAGTGCGAAAATCTAACTTCTACTCGACCATGCAAAGAGTTTTCAGTTGAGAAAATTAGAAACTCGAGAAAGGATGCTCTGGAGTTAAAAATTCCTGAAAAATCAAGCACACGAATTTAATTCGAGGAAACTATATAGAAATGATCCAGATGTTCAGACTTGTCAAATTCTGGCAACTTCAGGAACATGCGAATTGGATTTTGAGAGAAATTTTATGCATGATCCTCGAAAAAGAGGAGGAGGCTTTAAGAAAGAGGAGAAGACTTTGATTGAATACATCGCAGAGCTCTGGAACAGAGGAAAAAGGAGGTACTGTTGAACATCTGCAAATAGAACCAAATTCTGCCAGGTTCTCTTCATTGCTATGCCTTCTTTTAACTTTATTTTAAAAACTGCAGTAAGGAATTGAATTATTCCCTGTTTTAGAGTACAAACAACTGAGAATTCCTTCCAATTTCGTTTTGAAGTCTGGGTAACAGCTTACTATTCTGTGTTGCAATTATAGAATACACATTCCTTCTTCAGAATTAGGGTTTTCGTTCTGTGGCAAGTCTGCATTTTTTCTCAAGTGTAATTACATGTCTCCATATCTGTTTTGTTTAAAAATTCTGTCATCTAAATAAAAACCAAAATGTCTTGAGATAAATCCGAATGCAGTTTATACTGGGCGAATGTCTTTCTTTTTCTTGAGTTTTGAAATTGCTATGGGAATTATTTCCCCTGCCCTCCCCATGGGAAGGTCGTGGACTGTGGAGGCCGCGGCCTGTGGAGGGCACGAGCCCTCACAGCCCGCCCCCTCCCCATGGGAGGGGCAAGGGCTTTCCTGAGCCCTTTTGGTCGCTCAATGCCAGTAAGGAAACCATGTAAAATACCCTGTTATGTGTGCACGGCCAGTAAATTCGTTGCACAGATTTGAAAACCAGAATTTCTTACTTCGAATTATATACAGCTGAACATGAATTTCTACACACACACACACACACACACACACACATATATATATATGTATGCATATACAAAATGACTGCACATACATACATATATATATATATATACCTATATATATATAAATAGATACCCATGCATTGTGTGCCAAATACAAATTGAAGCAGGAAACTCATATCCAGAAAATAGTATGAACTCTGTTGATTTTGTGCCAAATACAGATTGAAACAGGAAACTCTTTTCCAGAAAAGTAGTATGAATTCTGTTGAATATATATACAAATATCCCTGAATTGATAAACCTGAAGCAAGGACAGAATTGTCTTGAAAAGCCATGTAACAGAAAGTAGTATGAATTCTGTTATATAAATATCTTTGAATTGTTAAATCTGAAGCAAGGACAGAATTGTCTTGAAAAGCCATGTATCAGAAAGTTGAATGAATTCTGTTGAATATATACAAATATCTCTGAATTGCTAAACCTGAAACAAGAACAGAAGTGTTTTTGAGACACCATGTAAACTGGAAAGTACCTTGAATATGTTAAAAGGAATACAACATGAAATGTGAATGAAAGATTATCTTTCAAACCTCAGAATTTCTGAATAAATTGCATTGTATCAGTATATTATTTTACTCTGTAACCTGTATTGAAATAGGGAATTAAAACTGTCAGTCAGCTTGAGCTTGTAAGAATAGAAATGCATATTGAAAACTGAAAACACTGTTCTTACTATCAATTAGTGCACTGAAAATTATCAAGATATATATATATATGTTCTTTATCCAAATTAAAAGGGGACACTTACCAAAGGATAAATGACATCTTACAACTGAAATATAAAGAATGTTCTGAAAATTCACTTCTTTTAGAATTGATTGAATGATGGAAGCCTGTATGAAAATGTATAAAGTTTCTGTTAAGTATTATTTTTACTTCACTATGGTAACTTCCGGGACAGGGTGCCGAAGGTGGGCAAACAGAGACGGTAGTATTACCTTTTCTAATTCTACCATTTATTATTTTGCTTGGCCAAGCACTGTACCATTGAAATAGATGGATTGTTTATTTTAAAAGCCTAGAAATTTATTTGAGTCTCTGCCACCTCCTGTTGCAAGAAATGTGTTTATTTCATGTTAGAAATGCATATAGGCATCAGGCACGCACCGAGAGTGCCCTCCTGTTTTACCGTTTCGGGTTGCTAGGCTCCTTTATGCAGGGCCGGGGATTCCTTCGAGTTAGGAAGGGACCCGGGGAAGTCATGGACTTCGTGGTTGGGCGGAAAAGGCGCCTGAATCACATTCTTGGCCCCAGCTCGCAAGAAGACCAAGGTGTCACGGCGGTTGGTGGATCCAAGATTATTTGCTATTGATGTACTTATGTATCATTCAGACTTGGCTTGTGAAGCCCATTGTATATGTATATACATTTTGACATTCTTGTTGAAACTTGAAATGGAAGTATATTTTGAAAGTATTTAATGTATCATTGATTTTGAGAGGTTAAAGTTTTATAACTTAGAAAAGATGTTCTATTAGAAGGATTGATTCCTCCAAGTGAGGATGAATATATGTATAAGTGGAAGTCATTGAAACACTTATGTTTTGATACATTACATTGATGATATTATTTTATGAAATGCAATTTAAATTCTCTTTATTTCATTTGGAAGAGTTATGAGAAATGTTGACTTTTCGGAAACCTATTTATAATGGTTTGAATAAATTTAGAACACTCTTAATTTCTCTTTAATGCTGTGTTAAATGGTTTGAAAATTACTCTTAATTTTCCGAGTGCTACATCAGAAAGGTTGGAGTAGTGGCTTATGAGTTGGAACTACCATCGAGTAGTAAGGTTCACAATGTTTTCCATGTGTCTCGCCTCAAAAAGGCACTTGGACACAATGTTGTTGCTTCATCACAGTTGCCTCCCTTGGACGAAGGACAATTGACTTTGATTCCAGAGGAGATTATTAATTCCAGAGAGCATTCCTTGAGGAGAAGAACAATCAAAGAGTACTTGGTGAAGTGGAAGAACTTGCCTTTGGAGGATGCAACTTGGGAGAACGAGGAGATTCTTCAACATCCAGATTTGCGATTGCTTGAGGGCTAGCAATCTTGGGGAGGGCGGATTGTAATGTCCCCTTTTCAAATGTGATCTTCCCAGTTGATCGTTGGCCTATTCCGGAGACCCGTAGGCTACTCGGATGGTGAAATTAGGGTTTCCTATTTTTGAGGAGGTTGTTGCTTGAAGTCTGGAAATTGGATTGCAGATTCTTTTTGGGTTTTCAGAGAGCTTCGCAGTGGTATGATCAGTTTGGTGTTTCGAGCAACTTCATGAATTTACTATTTTTAGAAAATTCTATTTTTAGCAGTGGACAGGTTGGGTTCAGTTCAGTTGGTCCTCTTCTTCAGATGGTTCAGTTGGTATTGTTGTTTTTGGCCTTTGGGTGCATTTTTTATGGAGAGATAAGTTAATTCATATTATAATGTTTTATTTTAATATTATGACCCCTTGGCCTAGCTGTACAACTTCATGTTTTAAAAAGGGGGACTTTACGGGTGAGTGCATCATCAGGTGAAAGATTAAATATTTTGAAGGTTCAAAAATGCTCAAGGTGAAAAGGGATGCCAACTTTGGAAAAGCATGGCATTTAATATTATTTCTCACCTCTCTTATGTGGGACGCCATTTTGAAGAAGACTGGTCAAAAAGTCAAATTTATGCCAAGTGTTGTGGGGCGCACCTTCTAGAAGTTGCATGAGTTTCTCTCCAAAATCTATATAAGGAGACTTCCTCTCTTTATTCTGGTTATCTTTTGTCTACCTTACTGTTATGCTGCTGGATTGACTTCAGGCACTCGCTTCGAGGAAAGCATACCTCCTAGCAATGGCTCATCTTCTTGCTTGAAAGATAGCAACTAGTTGAGGGTTAGTTTGTAGTAAGTTTGTTTTTCTTTTTCAGTTGAGTATTTGCATTTGGGAGTTCTAGTTTGCATTTTCTGTCTCATTTCTGGAGTTGCTGAATATCATTGAGGAATGTAAGATTTACTCATAGCTCTTGAAATAAAAATGCTATTGTTATGGGTATTGTTTCTATCAATTTGTTTATGCTAGGCAACCCCTTTAGCTAAGTTTTAGATTTTATAATGCTCATTTAGATTTTTAAAAGCAAATTGCCCTTTTAAGAGGGCCGTACCATTCTGGGTAATGCTTTGGGATCTGTGCAAAATAAATGGAGGCTGTTTGGTGAGGTTATAGGTATTCATTTTGGGCGCCATCATCCTTAGAGCAATCTGCATTTGGTTTCATGTCATTAGGGTAAGATTTGAGCAAGATACAAGCATTTGAGTGAGTGCTAGGTTGCAGATTTCTTCATTTCTTGTTGCAGGTCTGATATACCAGAATTAAGAAAGTTGTCTTTTGGGCTGGGATTAAGCATTGGAAGTTACATTTGGTATTTGGAAGACATACTATACAGTTGCAGCAATGAAGAACTTGAAACTCTGGCTTTAGCTAAACAATTCTGACTTAATGTAAGCTGATTAGTAGTACTATCAACCATTCTTCTCTTTATCTCTCATTTACTATATTGTACTTCCCACTGAATAAGTGGAAGAGGCTGGCTTGCCGCCTATTTACTTTTAGTACGTAGTTGTAAGGATCCTCTGACCACATGCTCGCCATCACTCGGTGCCATTCTTGGTTAGAGTTATTTCAGCTCACTTTGCATTAGATCCTCTGACCATATGCTCGTCTATTCTAGACACATTCTTGGTTAGAGTTCCCTTCCAGCTCGGCATCTGCATTAGATCCTCTGACCAATGCTCACACCTTGCCCACATCGGGATCCTGGTGTACATTCTGGTTAGGGTTACTTTCCACATCGTTTTGGTTTAGAACTAACCTTAACGGGTGCGTGTTGAGATTGTAATTGCTTTGTGAAAAAATAAATTGGTCCGGTTCATTACATTTGCACTTCTCACACAATACCACACTATACCAAACTATGGCCAATGTATCATATCAAGAATTTTGAAGTTTCAAACTTTTTTGAACAATGAAATCAGAAATCCAAATTATTGATGTTATTGTTAATTGTTATATAACTTATATCATTAGCTATGAATCTGAATCATGATATATTTGGTGCTATTATACTTACTATTGTTTTTGTCACTGTTGTCATGATATACTTTTAAAAAAAAATAATGTTATGAAATATTCTTTCTAACATTATAAAAAATTGCTTTGTTGTTGGAGATGCCTAGCCGTCCTTGCGATGGTCAAGTGACATCTTAGATGTCCTCGGTTGTCTCAGACATCCCCTGCCAGCTTGGGGACAATCAAATGTCCACGTAGTGTTTCCTATTTTTGCAATATGTTTCAAAATGCTTTGAAGATCTAAAGGCTTTTGGGGATGAGGATGGGCGTTTGAGGGTTGGGGACACACCCTGATGGTACAAAGCTCATAATTCATAACCTTTACTATTATTTCTTCATTTAGATTTGACATGTATCTTTCAACCCTTTCTTCTTCCTAGAAGATGTTTTTGAAGTGTGGTTGATTCTACTTCTTCAGATATTTTTTAATGGGAACAAGTTTTTTGAAGAGTGTGAACATCTTTAGCCATTTCTTTAGGGATTCTTTCCACCATAGATCAACTTTGCCTAACAAATCTAGATCCCTGAACCACATTTTCAAATTTGAAGGAGCTCCTCACTAGTTTCTTTCATCTTTCAAGAGATAATTGAATAGGATAATGATCTAAGCCAAAAACAAGGAGTATAGAGCTTTCATATTCTTTTGGGTGTTCAGCCTAATCTCCATTGGAAAGGAAGTCATCCAACCTTTCAGTGATGTAGCTGATGCCTATTCTTCTATTAATCTATATGTAAGTGCCATTTTTAGGAATGGTGTCTTAGAGATTGCAGAGGTTAATGGAATCCAAGAAATCATGTTGGGATTGAGTTGGGCTACTAATACCCTCTATGTCTGAGTTGGATAGTCCTACATTCAAATCATCCTCAATTATTACCTGTTCATTCATCAAAAGAGATAAGTTGTTTGAGACCATATTCCAAATCCATTTCTTGTTAGTTCAGCCAATTGGACCATAAAAATTGATAAGAAATAAACAAAATTAAATAAAGAGACTGATGACCTTACTAACTTTCCAATTTTTCCTCGAGTATAGACAGTTTAGGCTAATGGATGCCAGCTTCGATAGGATCCCTAGGTCCCCAAAGATCCTCATTGATTCTACAAATAAACCATTCTGACCATTCCATTTTTGCTGCATAGTTTCAGCTTCAACTTTATTGAGTTTTGTTTCTTACAGCAAAAAAATATCAGCATTTGATTCATCCATGTGACTCTTGATTAAGCGTCATTTATTAGGAACATTCAAGCCCATAACATTACAAGATGTGATCTTCATTGCTCTTAGGGAAGGGTGATGCCTTTCCTAGTTCTTAGAATCATGTTGCTTATTTTAATCTGTCCTTCTACAGAATCATCTTTTTCCCTACTCTCTATTAGTTTTCCTTCTGTTTCATTTTTGTTCCCATATATAATATATATATGTTATATATTTTTTGGTATATTAATTGTGATCATTGGCGCCACGTGCTTTAAATATATAACTTGAAATTAAAGCATTAGGTTTGGTCATCAACATTGTTAATAGGGGTGCAAAACCTACTTCCTAAATCGCCCCACTGAGAAAGCCAGAGAATACATCCAAAAAATCTAAAACAACTTATACTACCTTTGGGCCTTTCTTTCCCTCCTACAACGGGAACATAGAGTCATTATATGCTAAACTTTTTTAACTTTACAAGATGACTTATTTTTCTGCTTAACAGTTGTCCAATGATTTGTGTTATTTTTTGTCATGTCCCCTTCCTAGTCAGCGCAGCTGGTGACAAGGTTAGCCTATTATTCGATCCTCGTAGGTTGACAGGAGTGTGCAGAGGATCATTTGGGGCAGTTACTCAGTGTTTGGTAGCTCCAGTTTTGCAGTTGTGTCAGGTTGGGCCTTTGCAGAATCTTCCAGAGTGCATTTTCAGGAACTTTCTATTTTTAGAAAGTTAGGTCAGGCGGAAGCTGCTATTTTGGGCAGGGCACTTGGTTCAACCATTCAGCTCAGAGTCGACCCAGTTCAGCAGTTTGTTGATCAGACGGAGAAATAAGGAGTATTTAATGATTTATTAAATATTTAATATTTTGACTTTATAATAAAGTCACTTTATTGAAATATTTAAATATTTAATTAATTGGCCTGATTATAAAGTATTTATTATACTTTATAATAAAGTATTAAATTTTGACTTAATGAGTATTTAATATTCATTAAAAGGAGGGACGCCAATTATTAATGATTTCTCCTAAAGTGAAGTGCGAATTAAATCATTTAATTTAAATGATTATTTTAAAAGGAGTTGGGTCGAATTTTTATGAAGGAGTATATATTTTCCAGTCAAGGCAAAATCGAACTATTCTGATATTATTATTCGACTTTTGTCTTTTTGCTCTGAGCATTGGAGTTTGCAAACCCTAGGGTTTCTGGCAGACAGACGTTTCTGGAGAACGAAAACTCTTTAGAGATTAGGCAGACTGAGGCTGTGAAATACCAGTTTAAGCTTGCATTTGGGTGACTTCATTCAGGAGTTACAGATTGGACTTATTGACAGATTCATCAGAGTTTAGCAGAGATATTCATCAGTGAATAAAGGCGACTTCATCCAAGATCATTCATCAGTGTTCTGGCACGAATCCCAAGGATCCGTACTTATCATTTATTGTTGTACCTGGCCGTACCAACAAGGCCGTACTTTCCTTTCTCTGGAGAAACGCCTTCCATCTTCAGATTCTAGCGATTGGACTTTGGGCGCATTGGTTACTGGAGACTTTTGCATTGATTTTTGAGCTCGAGATTCCTCCATTTATTCTGGCCGTACCATCTTCATTTGCTGCAGCCGCCATTCAGGTTTTTCAATAAATTTAATGTATTTAATTCCTTATTCAGATTTTGTATTGTAAAAGCTTTGGGAAAAATAATATAAAGGTGCGCCTATGATTTCTGAGCATATTTAAGCTTATTGCATGAAGCTTTGCATTTATTTGAATTTATTAGCAATTTTAGAAGAAAATCGCAGCATTCTTTTTTGTCTGAAAACTCATCAAAAACACAAAAAAACCAAAACTTGCAAAAACAAAAAAAAAAACAGTTAGGGTTTCGAATTGAGAACCATCAGGGTTCTGACATTTTTTGGATGATCATTGCATTCAGGCCCAGAGCATTGTGTAGGGACCACCTCCAAAGAGGACTCCTACTTGCTTTGAACAATCCCTTTCAAAGTCTTGGGGAAGAAAGACTTGAGCCTTATAGGAGTTGACTCTTGAGCCTCTTTGAGGAAAATCAAGAGACTTTGTTAAATTAGAATCCAGAGATGCATCATCCTCAACACCTTCCCCATCTTTAGGAAAAATATGTTGATGGCTCAGATCTGCCCCTTTCCACCAGGTAGCTTGTTTCAAGGGTTTTTCCATTTTATCTTAAGGAAAGAATTTTGAACAATCATCTACTTTGTGTTCTATAGCATAACACCTTCTACACCTTAACACTATTCATAGTCCACCAATTGGTTCCAAATTTCAGTGCCTAAATCCCTATTTCTGCTGGTAACTATTAAGAAAGTTTCATTTCTACAAGAATTCAAGCAGATGTGAAGGAAGATTGAGGTTGTGGTTTATTTGGCCCTGAAATGAATTTCCCAATGGTGTTATTGTTTCCAATTGAAGAGGGATTGGGAGTGCCTGAGAAATGCAATGGTAGGTTGGGGAGTCACCTAAATTGGAATAACAAAAAATGTCTCTTTGGAAACCTTGGTTTCAAACAATGGTATTTGTCCTAAGTCCAATGCTCCTTTTGAAGCAACATGTTCTTGTGAGGGGGTTCATTTCTGGGAACCTTGGTTTCAAACAATGGTAGGATTTGTCCCAAGTCCAAGGCCCCTTTTGAAGCAACATATCTTTGTTTGCAGAAGAGCTACAAATCACAAAGAAGTATCCTTTAGCACAAGGATCAATGAAAATTTCATCTTCAAGGAGAGGTTGCCAAGTTTTCAAAATCCGATTACCAAAAATTGTGAAAGTGACAAGTCAAGGTGTGCTTTGTGTTCCACTTTGTCCTCCAAAACACCCCCAAATTTTGCTATGAGAAGGGCCTCACGCTGAACTATAAAGGAATCTGTGCCTATTTGGTGGCATTCCTTCTTTCACTGCTCCAAGAAAGGTAAACCATTCATATGCTTTAACACAGACCTCTAAATTGCTAATGTTAGCAAAACTACTATTTCCCCCTGGAAGGCATGATTGTTGTGATCTGGAAGAAGTGTCAAAGATTTGTTTCTGCCTTTTGTTTGGGTTTTGACATTTTACTTGTACATTTTTTTCCAAAAGGAAAATGTTGAGTTTTGAAGTTTCACATCCTTAAATATGCTAATTATTTTTATTTGATAAATCATGGTTCAGGTTATGGGTTACCTCTGATGTGGTGTGGAGTAATCTTGAACTACAATCTATTTTTTTTGTAAATGTAAGTCACCCTGGAATGTATTCCATCATCCATGACTGTTACATGACAGCCTCACCTCACCATGTCTGCTGGAGTTATGGGTTGCCTTGTGGCAGTTGGAGTTTTGAATCTTGGGAAAAGTATTAAGAATATCACTATTACCATTAGCACTGCAGCCCCTTAGCCTAATAAATATACAAGTTATTAATGGTTATTTGATGGAAAATGTTTGTACATGGTTTGAAACTTACGAACTATTGTTAATGTACTGCATATTTTGTGTTACTTGAGTTTTTTCTAAATTTTAACCATGCAAGTGCAGGATCAAGTAGATGGCTTGTTTGATAATGTATCATCAATGAATTTCTGTATGAAATTTAAAATAGTATTATGTTTGTGTCAAAGAATTATTAAGTGTGTTAACCAATTTAAATTATTTAAAAATGGTTCCATATTCAGTACTCATACATTAACTAAAGCAATTTGTTATTGCAATGTAGGATGCCCAGATTAAAGTGTTGCCAACTAAAAATGCAACAACAGAGCGTAGAGAAAGAAAGAGGAAGGTTGTTGATGATGGTTCATCTAAATCTGATTCAACTGTGATGAAAAAATCAAAATCTTCATTTAATTTGCAAGACACATGCATTGAATTTCTTCAATCAGGACCCAAAAATGTAAATGAAATGCATGCTTTTCTGAAGGAACAAAAGAAAAGGGTAAGTTTTCATAGCCTTATTCATTTTAGATTGCATTAATGTAACTCCTTTGGATCTCCTTGTTTCTTTCAGATGCTGTTCTAAGCTGATTTAGATTTTTGGGAGAACATTATGTCTCCTGCTATTATCTACATCTAATGTTGATCAAAATCGTCACACTAGTATTATTAATAATCATGTTATTTCTTGAAGGGGAAGCTAGTTTTTCCTTTGTATTAATGCAAATAAATTGTAGAGTTTTTCAGCATAGAAAATGACTCTTTTTCAGTGTTAGATGCATTTTCTGTAAGGGGAGGGTTCTTAGGGTCAAGCATGAAGTGTATTCAATGTGGTATACATTTTCTACTAACTTAATTATTAGTAGTAATATTGTACAAAATTATGTTCTTGTTCTCATCATAATGTGCTTATGGAGTTGTATTTGGTAGTTTATAATGTATGAATAATAAAACAAGATGTTTGTTTCAAACTTCTTTGTTTTGTGAGTTTTTGTTGGATATTGAGGGTACAAAACTATGTGCAAGGTTGGAGCTATTATTTAAAAAAAAAAAATTAGGAGTTTTGAGGCCTTATGAGTTTTATGGTTTGAACTTTGAAATTTCATAAGGCCAGGTTTCTTTTGTTGTTGATCTCTCTTAAAATTTATTTGGGTAATCATGAAGTGTATTACCTCAAAATGACTTTTTTAGATGACACACAACCTGGTGAAGAAGAATCTAAGAATATCTCAACCTATTAATCTTATGAGGTTGGATATCTTGAAGTGGAAGATTGTGGGGGAGGGTACCCTAAAAATAAGACTTACGTTTTGACAGGGTAGCTTATGGTGTGGTAATCCTAACTGAATATTGATGTTAGTCCAATAGCTATAGCAACATAGAATTGGCCTAAGATTGATGACGAAGCATGAAGATACTTACCTCAAAGCTTGGTGTGATACAAAAACCTTTCCTTGGCATGAGAACCCACATATTGATGGAGATAGTCTAAATCTAGGGAGATAGCAAGTTTTCAAGAGAATACAACCAACATTTGGACACCATGATGGTAATGCCCTAATCTCCTATTAAATCAAACCTTTTGTTGAGTCAACCAAGTTTGACCTTAAGAAGAAATATTTTTATGCATTGATGACTTGTAGTGGAATGATGTGTAGGTGAGGCTAGGATTATGCGTGATATGAGAAATGAGTTTTCCTTGCTTATATTGTTTGGATTATTCTCTAAAGAGGATGTGTTTAACCTTGGAGAATGCATCACAAAAGAAGAAACAAGAAAGAAGAGCATAGACAACTAGAGAAGCTTTAAGTCAAGCTATGTGGTCCACTTGGGAAGGTTTTGTAAGGCATATTAGTACATGTATCTGTTGATGAGTGTTTTATGACACAACAAACATTCTAGAATAAAGTGTCAAAGATGCTATATCCCCTCTTGAAAAACTACCTCATATGCTAAGACTGCAAGTAAGATCATACGGTAATTCCAATGTTTAAGATGAGTGTGGATAAGCTCTGTGGTTGATGTGATTTGCTGGGGGCACAATAGGGATTTACTTTTCCAAGTTACTAAGAAAAGCAAAGACATAAATACAGTATCATTTTGATTTTTTCTGACTTTATATAAAAAAAAATGTGAAAAAGAGTAAGGGTTTAGGGGTCCTATGCTATTCCTATGAAATCAAGAGATAGCAAGGATTAAGTGAAACCAAATAAACAATACTTTGCTTCGCCACGCTAAACGACAACTACACAAAGCAAGTGCAATCTTCTGGGATTTGTGCTTAAAATTTCTTTACCATGAATAATACCATCAATAGAACAAAATTATTTGAAGTAAACGTTGAAGCATCCACAACAAAGCTCAGTCTAACTTTACGCATTGAATGAAAAGCATCCACTCAAAGAAAGTATGAGCTAAGTTTCGCTAACCCTTGTTATCAATCTATCATTCTCTTTAACATACATTTAAATGAAATTCTAATTCTAGTCTACTAGACAAGGAAGAGAAATATGCAACCATGCAACCATTTGACAATCAAAGGATTCAAAACACCTCATGCATTATGAACTTTATTATCAAGATAGTCTTTTGCAACAATTTCATAAAACTCTCTCTTATTTTCTACAATCTCTTCTAATCTCTAATCTCTAATTCTCCTTAATGATCTCCTGATATCTATCTATCCTCTAATGAAATAGATGGGGGGTTTATATAGCATTCCCGGATTACAATGAATGGCCAAGATTAAAATGAGATTAATGGCCCAGATTCAACATAACTAAACCCTCCTTAGGGTTTCCTAAACATCCATCAGTCAACTGGAGAGAACTTCAGGCATCTGGAGTTGCATCTTTATCCACTTGCAAGGCATTACGTTCGGTGAATCTGGACATGATCAGGCTGACTTCCTCTATGGCAATGTCTGGTAGCGCATTGACGTTGTATTCCAGCAAGTCCAAACTTTCAGCACATTCTGCAAAGGTGATCGCCCATTTTGGTTCACGCAGCAAGAAAGCATCTTTGACGGTCATGAAGCTGAATGCCTTGGTAAAATTTTCTTTCATGATTGGCCCAAAGATGGTGGAGAAAATTCTTTGAACTTGTTCTTTTAAATTTTGTGGCTGCAAGTGTTTCTTTCGGACAATATCTTTGTCGAGCATATCTGCAACCATCTGGTAAATCTTACTCCGAATCTCCTTTGCCTGCTCTTCAACTTTGGCGCCATCTTGCTTCACCCTTTCCAGGACTTCTCCTCGTGAAATTAGTGCGTAATACCAGCCGCTGAAATCATATGCAGCTCCAGCTTCGATAATCCTATCATCAATCAACCTCTGCTTCGGGATGCCCTTTAACTCTCGAAGACATGGGATAATTTTACTCTAAATATCTTGGAGGCCATCCCATGCTTCCGCTAAGTCTGTAACTCGTGATAGTAGAAAGGAAGTTTGCTCATACACATATGCCAGCTTCTCCGCGAATGCCATTGCCTCATCTTTCTTTCCAACCATCTAGTCTTTAGCTTCTCTGGCTGTTGTCAATTCTTCCTCAAAATTTCCAACCAGTTCCTGTGAAGAATTGGGAAGTGGAGGTGCTAACTAGTCACCTTGATTGAGTGGCCTGGTTAGATGTTGGATATACTCTTTTAGATGCTCAATCTCTCTTTTATACTCTCTTTTCTTGGCGACTTCTCTTTCCAACCTAGACTTGATGGTTGCAACAGAATTATCCAAGTCCTCAACTTCTTGCCCTTTTGTCGTTGGACCCATATCGATAGTTGTGATGGAATATTCATTCGAGGCAATCTCATCCTGAAATTTATCGACTGTAGGCACTGCTATCTGCACTGTGCGATTGCCAGCCTCATCCCTTTGTATGGCAGAAAATTTCTTGGCTTTCTTTCTTGTGGTAGTTTGCTCTAGCCTCGCCAAAAAGTCTGTGGCGTCATCCTCTTCAGGTACCTCTACTGGTGCCTTTCTCTTTAGTCTTTCTTTCAGCCAATCTGGGATGGTTGACTGTTCAATTCCTTCTTCCTGTTGATCCTGGACATCCTACACAGCTTGAACTTCTTGCAAATCTTGAATTTCCGGCATATTTTGAATCTCCTGCACAGATGGGTCTTCTTGGATTCCTTTGAGGGCAGAAATCATTCCCTCTTCAAATTCTCCATCCATGATGTCCGTGTCATTATCTGATTCCAGAATTTCCGTGCTTGCAGGAGAAGGTTGATCATCATCTTCTGATTGCATTGGCTCCACATCTCTAACTGGAGAAGGAATTCTGACATGTTCCCAAGACTCTTCATCCATGGCTAGTATTTCATCTATATTTCTGGACGTAGCCGAATGGAGGGGCTTGGACTTGTGCCTCTTTTGAGAGGGTCCTTCATCTACTGCTTTATTCTTGTTCTGCTTTGCAGAGTCATCAATCTCTTTTCTTTTTCTCAAGTTGGCAACATCCGATGCACCGGCATTTGAGGAACAGGACTCTGTATCACCCATCAATTCATATGTGAACTATACATTCCTTCGCCGCAACACTTGCACTTGTTGGTCTATCCACCATTGGGAATATTTGAATACAGGCCACATGAATGTTGCCAAGTCACCCAGCTCAGGCTCGGACCACCTTACAAGAGGAAGTGGCTTGCTTTCATTGAAGCCTGGCTGCACATATACTCCATCTTCATCCAGCTGATCGGGTACTCTGAAGAGTTTTGTCGCCCTTATCATATTCAACGGAAATCTTGACCACAATCTTTTCCTCACATCATATTCATCAGCCGCATTGGCCCAAAAATCTTCTAAGTCTATTCGGTGCTTGTATTTCTCTCCGTCCACAGTTCCAATGTGATGGAGTGGATCAAAGTCATTCCTAGGCTTGTAGGATATGAACAGATATTTTTGCATCTCTAGTCGAGCACTCTCTGCTGCTTGCGCCGTTGGACATGATTCTTCCATATTGCCGATGAAAAATGGAAAAGTGACAGCTGCTTTCTGTTTTGGCCTTTGGATATTCTGATATGTCTCCAATTGCCTTAAAACTTCCAACAAATCCATTTTGTTGGTGGGATAAATGGGCAGTCTGTACGGACGTCCCGAGAATCCTTGAATCCTGAGGTAGGTAAATTTGGGAAACTGGATGAACCAGGATCCATATCTGCTAATCAAACTCTTGGCCTCACGGGTGAGCCTTTGATGTGTTTCGCCTTGGAGAAGTCAAGTGATATACATAAGAAAGGCGTCATGTGCTCGCCTGAAGTGTGTCTTCTCCTTCAGCTGCAATTGCGGATAGCAATCATAGGATTTGAATTGTCCTTCGTTATTGCCAACCGCACCCTTGCAACCAAGCCAGTATATTTGTAAGTCCTCGCAAGCAGATATACGATATAAGAGCTCATATGGAAGGTCTTGGTTTCTTCTAGGTTGACCAACTGCTCATGGAGATTGTCACTGATCATTCTAGACCAGTTAAACATCTTCACCCCGGAAATTATTTCGTCAACGAAATAATACATCCAGGCTTCAAAAGGCACACCCTGAGGATTGCCTACCATTCTATTCAGCAGCAAGACGATGTCTCCATATTCTTCTTTGAAATCCGTTCTGCCCAACTTCTTCGGCATCTTTTTGGAAGTAGGTCTAGGCTTCAGCAACCAGGACTTGTTTATATTTGATGCACAAAGGTCTTGCTGATCTTGGTAAAGTTTAAGTGCATCATCTTTGGTTCAATAGGATGTCCGGTTGTAAACTGGGATTCCAAAGGTTTCTTGTATGGCTGGCTCAGTCAAGTATGCCAATACTCTTCCATCAGGCGCTTCTATTTGTCTTTCCTGTGCATTATAATGCAATGCACATTCCACCATGAGTTATGGACACTCTTTTGCTAGTGGAAATCCAGCTGCATGAACAATTCCATTGCGCGTCATCCTTCTTGCAATTGGCGTAGGCAAACATCCATCACTTCCGTACATTCTTTTCTTGAAATCATCGAAGTTGACGTGGCCAAGGTTGGTGTCCACAATGTTCTCCCATTTGGATTTGATCTTTGACTGCAGCTGTGCACCCTTGCTGGCAAACTTCATTTTTATTCTCTTGAAAATAAATCTGCAAGAAAAAAGCAAAGAGAATATTTAAAATTCAAAACTTAAATTACTCGAAAAATATTCCAGCTAGTTGTCAAATCAAACTTCGTGAAGAAGTATGCTGGAAATGAAAGAATTAATGAAGTATCTCGTGCCAAAATGAAGTAAAGAAAATAAATCTTCCTGGCTATCTGGACAAACTAAAATGATTATGATCACAATGCTGGCTGGTATGAATTTGCTTCCTTCACTTTGCTTAAAACTTTTCTCAACTTTCTTGCCTTAGCCAAACTTTCTTCTCACAACTTTTCTTTCGAAAATCGAATGATTGAAAAAATGAGAAGTGAATTCAATTTTAAAGATGAGAAGTTCGACTCATTTAGCAAATTTCAATTGTTTCCATTAAATCGAGTCTGAACTTGGCTTGCACTCAGTTTCTGAATGGCAATTTTTATCTTCAACGACAGTCTTCGGGAAAGTTTCCAAATCTTGTGCCAGTTCAGTGAAGTTCTTTTTGTCTTTTTCCAATTTTGATTTTTCAAAGTTTATCTCTTTGGGGTGTTGAAAAATAAAAATAAAAATAATAAAAATGATTATTTTATGTGTCATTTTCAACCCCTTTATTTTATGGCACTTATTTTTATCCAAGGAAAATTTGATTTTTCAAAATTTTTCCTACCATTGCCTTAGGCAAAAAATTTTCTTCCAATTTACTTTGCCATAATTTTCTTTCCATCTTCCTAAGTCCCCGGCAAAATTATTTAAAGCATATTAATGCTAGACTTAGGAAAAAATTTCTTATTTTCTCTAAGTGTTGCAAATTTTCCAAAGTGCCAAGCATATCTTTAAATTTAACTTAGGCAAAAAAATTTTTTTTGTTTTTGTTTACCACTTCTCTAAGTATGGCGGACTTCATTCATTATTAAGCCATGCATTTTATCCCAAGGCGGACTTTCCAATTGTTTAGGCCATTTCCAAATGCCTATGGCGTACTTTACTTCATTTCTTTCCATTCTCTAAGGGGCGGACTTTGCATGTGTTTGTGCCATAAAGCTTGGGGCGGACTTTACTTAATTCCATGCCATTACCTCTTTGTGGTGGGCGGACTTTGTTCAAGTTTGAGCCATTTCATATTTTTCTTAGGGCAGACTTTACTTACCTTTGTGCCATCCATACTTTCTTCCAAGGCGGACTTACCTCTTCCTCATGCCATGGCAAGGCGGACTTGCCTTAACCTTGTGCCATTTTCTCATATGCTGCTGGGTGGACTTCATACTATGTCAGGCCATGTCAAGGCAGACTTGATACTTCTTCATGCCATCCAAACTTTCTTAGGCTGGGCGGACTTGGCACATTGCCATGCCATTACCTTTGGAGTAGACTTCATCTTCATCCATGCCATTTAATGTTGCTTGGCTGAAGCCTTTTGCCATTATTTTGTTCTTCTATCTCCATGCTGGTTATGAATTACAGCCCTCTTTCCATGCCTCCATGATTTTCACCATGATTTTCAGTCATACTTAGGCAAATTTGCCATGATTTTCTCAGATTTCTCCATGAATTTTCCAGATTTTCAACATTTTTCTGATTTTCATCATGAATTTCACAAATTTTCAAATTGATTTTCTGAGATTTCTATTGACTTTTTGGAACTTCTGAGTGGATTTTCGAAATTCGGGCACTTTCCAAATATAGAAACCTTGACAAAAATAGAAACTTTTCCCAAAATTGCAACTTTCTAAAAGTAGTCCCTAAAAAATAGGAAGCCCAGAATAGGCCAAAAATGCCAAAAATAAAGTCCCTAAAAAATAGGGGGTCTGGAGGGGCAATCCCCAAAAAGTGGGAGATGTCAGAATTGATTGAAACGACAGTCGATCTTCGTCCCTTGGGCCTCCTAAGCATGATGATGATGTTTGCACAATGATCCAGGGTCAAATTCCTTTACTCGACTCGGGTGACCATTCAAAACTCAAACCCAAAACCCCAAACGGAGACCAAACAAAACTGAGACGCGCAACGGCAAAACCCTAAAAAGGCAAACTATTAGGGTCCCCATTTGCAATGGGGCGAGGTGTGAATTAGGTCACAACAGTATCAAAATGTATTAGAATAATGATGTAATAAATAGGTTGTTAGGCGTACGGTGTAAGTCTTTAAATAAGTTTATTAATGTTGTTGCAGCTCTTTAATGAGCATATTGCCATTAATATGGTAGTTTTAACATTTGAGTGGTAGATGTAATAGTAAAATTCTACATCTATATAATTATGCTCTCTTTGAGGTGCAATCGTTTTTCTCATATTAGAAATGGCTAGAGCAAGTTGATTATGCAAGGGGAGTTGAGAAGAGAAGGTGAAAAGTGCAAAGGTCTTAGCTAGGGCACAACATGGCAAGAGGGTCAAAATTTGTTTGTCATGGGCATAAATTGTAGGTCACGAGTAAAAATTGTGACAATTATTTTTTCAGCTAAAATGTACAAAAAATTGTGACCTTAGGATGCATTAGATTCACACAAAAGTTTGCATGTGCAAATAAAAAAGGGTGGCCATTTTCATGGGTTTGTAAAAAAAAAGGGATTTGTAGAATAAAATTGTGACTAGGGAACAAGACTATTGAAGTGTGTCAAGCCACTATAGTTGTTCCAAGATATTGCATTACAACCATTAAAGTTGTGAATTAGGGCGTAGTTAGAGAATAGGATATCAGTAGTGCAAAAATTTGACCTTTGTCCAAGTCAAAAATTTAGTTTGATGTAGGTTTCAAGTTCGATGGAATTAGCAAAATCTATGGAGAAGGGTTTTATGTTTGGGATCACATTGACATTTTTATGTCAAATTAAAGGGGTTGCAAGGTTTTGGGGAAAACATATTTTCTAGTGTTACTAGGGTGATGGCAAATATTCAAAATTTAATGTTGTTAGAGGCACACAAATTCATTGATAAAAATTATAAATCTAGAGTCAAAAGATACTCACAATTGTTGAGTATCAAATGTGATGGAACTATTTTGGGGACCAAAACTAGGCTTGCAACCAACCTAGATGATTTTGACAAGCTTCATTAGGAAGCCCTATTACTACTAAAGTTATTTGGATCCAATGATTTAATCTCTAAGGTCTGTAATGCCACATTTGCATTTACATTATGGGATAATCTGATAAACAAATATCAAGTCCCAAAAAAAGGTCAGATCCCATATTTAAAAAATCTATTATTTTCCATTAATTTGCATGAAGGTGGATTGTATACTCCATGGGCACTTGCAACATACTACGAGAGTAAATAGGAATAACTTACAAAACATAACGCACGTACTAGAACATAATGCATAGAATAATCATACTGTCTTTATTGATAGAATATATACCAGTACAATCATTCGTACTATAACAATGTAGCACAAGTACATAATAGAATAGTCTCCATCTAACATATGGATGTCTTTCTACTTGGGGCTTTCATTGTCTTCATGATCATCTGATTCACACCACTTGCACAGTCTTCCCCTCGAACCTTGACTGTTTTGGCATTCCCTAGCGAAGTGGCCCCATTCGTTGCACTTTCGGCATTGTATCATGGGTTGACCTTTGCTGTCATATTGTATTCTGTTTCTCGGACTTCTATTGCTTTGGTTCCATCCAAGGGATGCATTGCTATTGTACTGGGGCTTTGGTGGGGTATTCGGCAGGGTTGACTATTCTCCTGTGAATAGCACTCACGTACTCCTTGTTTTTAGGTTGTATGGGCATTCCTTGATGGAATGTCCCATCACTTGGCAGATATCATAGAATAGCTTCTTCGGGCAGTTTTCCTTTGTGTGACCTTCCCCCTTGCGATCCATACACCACAGTTCTTTGGCTTCCTTCATGCTCTCCTTGTCGGCCTTTAATTCCTTCATCATTCTTATCATATCCTTCTGAAGTGCTTGCACCGTTTTTGACTCACTGTCACTATTGTCATCCGTACTCTCCTTGTCGTCCGTCTTCCTTTTCCCTCAAGAGGATGTTTTGTTTTCACTCTTTATATCCATTGCCTGGTTGTATGCTTCGGCGTATGATGACGGAGGTACAACTTTCTATCAAGGAATGTCCCTCAAGCTCTTCAGTTAGTTCATTTCCATCTTCATTAATTCTATATCTTTCTACGCACGATGTCCTGAAGGGTCCTTCGTCCCTTTCCTCAGCAAGGTTTTGGTGTGCTCTTGTAATAGATTGGTTTATGTCATTTATATCTTCATTGATTTCTTTATCAATTTGTTTTAGCCTTCGCTATTGGTTTTCTTGCTCCTGTAACTTGAGTGATCGTCATACCTTTTCTTCTCGTGTTTCTTGCCTAATTGGTACTCGATTGTCGGGCATTACATGTTGGTCATATGATCATTGGTTGCTGAGAGTACCTCTTCGGTTAGTATCCTGTTCCTCTTCATCCCACTTTGTCTTTTCTGAAATATCCCCCTTAGTTTTTTTTTTGAATTTTCACATACAATATTGCACCCGTTAAGGTTAGCTCAATAAACATAACCAGCTGGAAGGGTACCCTTCACTTTCTGATCACCAAGATCCCGATGTGAGCGAGATGAGAGCATACAGTGCAAGGGGATCGTTAGATGAATACTGGAAATGAAAGTACAATGTTGCAAGCGGCTACCTGGCCATTCTGAAAGTAAATGCTAGAAAGTAAAGTAAGCAGATAACCGACCATGAAATCTTGACCACTTATTCAGCGGGAGCGATAATAACAAACTAAAATGTAAACAACTCGACCACTTATTCAACGGGAGTGAGATATACAAAATGTAAAGTGCTGAAAGTAAAAGGCTGATTAGTACTACTGAAATCAGCGCTACAATATGCTCTCTCATACAATGATATTATGAAGAAATATGTCTCTAATCAAACCAAATGATTTGCAATATTCCTTATTACAATTATGAGTGTAAACACTAAAGAAATATAGCAAATAATCAGGTCTGATATACAAACACAGAAAACTGAAACTCAAATCAGCGAGTTAAAGGATCTCCAAAATGCTCATATCTTCATCAAGACATCTTCGATCTTCACCAAACTGAAAGCAATCAAACTACAAGTGCTAGGCAACCAAGAAACAATAGAAAGATGCTACAAACAACACCAAAATGCCCAAGCACGAATTCCAAAGCAAGCATAGACAAGGGGCGGCCTCTAGAGAAGGTCGACCTAGTCTAGAAAATCAGCCTCTTGATAATAAAATCTGCAACCTTGTGATATGAGGTGCCTAGGGCATAGAAACATAATGAGCAAATACCCATAACCAAATAAAAATCTCACCGAGAGCAATGAACAAAAATGTGCTTCAGCCAAGCACAACCAGCAACTTCAAAAATCAGAAATAACAATCAACAATTTCACTGTGAAGCTCAATCTGCAACCTTTGGATGTAGAAGTAGTCTCAATCAGCTAGGTGTCATCTTTCAAACACGAAACCGATATTAGCTAGGAGGTGTGTGTTCCTTGAAGCAAGGGGTTTGAATTCATTTCAGCAGCACTTCGTTGTAATAAGCAATGGATACCAAATGAATGAGCAAAGCCTTGTATTTATAGCACTTTCAAGATGACTCTTTGAATTCCCCTTTTCCCTCCAAAAGTGGATGCCCCAAGCATATTTGAAATATTAAATTCAAAATATAACTTTTTCTCCAACTCCCTAGGCGTCCAAGGCACATGGCAAATATTTAATTTTTAAAATGTTCAAATATCTCCAAAGTGGCGTCGAACTCCAAGGCCCACATTTAAAAACAACATTAAGTCATTCATCTAGGCCATGGGGCCCAAAATGATATTAAAATTTTAAATGACTTAAATGATTCAATTTGCCATTTGCCAAGATGAGCCCAAAAGTGCATAAGACCAAAATTACCAATTCTACTTAGCCCAAAATAGAAATTGCACTGAACTATTGAATTGTTGCCAAACAAAGCATTGCCAGAAATAGCACTTACTAAAAATAGCATACTGCTAAAAATAGTGACTCCAAACTCATTTTAACCACAATTTGGGAAGTTGTCACAACTTACTAAAAATAGTAATTCTGGAAAAGACCTTTGATGCAGACGCATGTTACACCATTCTGAAGCTCTCTGAAAACCCAGAAAGACCCAAAAACCACTCTGCAAAACAACTACATGCAAACCCTTGAAAACACAATAGAAACCTCCAAGCAATTGGAAACCCTAATTTCACTTCTGACAGGCCTACAGGCATTTGGAATAGGTTGACGGGAATCAAAACTAATTACTGCGGGGAAGGGGACATTACACTTTCTTCGTACCTTTGCAATATCTGTTGCCTTCGGCATTCTTGGTCACTCTCTGCCCGTAAATCTTTTAGGATGATGAAGTGACAAGCTAGCAACCTTGGTAGTCGGTTGAGGAGATGGTTGACCTCTGGGTTGTCGTTCAGTTTGTCCCAGATGACCGACTGGGGGATCTCTCGGCTGAGAGCCTCCCTCCGTACATGCTCCCTCAACGAAATGTCCCACAGGTTGACCAGGTCCTGTGACAAGTCGTCTTCTCATTCCTCATTTATTTGTATAGGCTTCTCTGTTGGTCAACCCATCACAACACCATTCTACCATTGGGTGATTTCCTTACGTTCGCTTAGGAAACGACGCCAAATGTTTACTCCATGGGCACCTACAACGTACTACGAGAGTAAACGAGAATAACTTATAGAACATAATGCACGTACTAGAACATAATGCACAAAATAATTATACTGTCTTTATTGATAGAATATATGCCAGTACAATCATCTGTACTATAATAGTGTAGCACAAGTACATAACCGAATAGTCTCCAGAATCATGACTTTAATAATCATAGCAACCGTGTTTCTTGACTACACGACTCGAATACATATAGTACACAGACGGTGGTTGAGAGACCGACCGCCGCATCCCTTCATTACAACTAATTGTTTCATCGGGAACTTAACTCTCGAGACAACTAACTAACATAACACATAACACAAGTACATGAATTATTAATATTAACTAAAGTCTTATTTACTTATGACTCCTGGCCGACCAAGTACACTATCGGCCGACTACATGGATCTTTATCAAAACATCTTCTAAAACTCAAGGATCTTAGGAATAAGCTCTGACTATTGCTATCCTATCACCCTCCTTTGAGACCTTTATGGAGTCTCTAAACCTACTAGCTAAAAGTCAAACTCTTAACTTTGATAAGGTCGATACATACTTTTTGCAAAAAGAGTGCATGGAACAACAAATGAGTGAACTTACATTAGGGCATACAAAAAGTGCTTTTACTACTCGATTTAAAGGAAAATCTTTTAAAAAAATCACACTACTCAACTGAAGAAAAAGGTGAAATGTTTTTATTCTAACAAATTTGGACATGTTAATAAAGAATGGAAGAAAAGGCTATACAATCTATCTTGCAAGAAGCATGGTGAAACTAATGTGGCCATTGTTGAGGAAGAGCATGGTTCAAAATGGTGAGTTTGTTCTCATGATATCCCTTTCAATCAACAATGGCATCTAGATATTTTGGTTCAAGGGCATCTAGATGCTGCACATGTTGGAAAGATTGGTATGTGAAGTTCATTGTTGCTTCTAATCATTTGGATATAGTTTCACGTGTTGATGGTAGGTCACAGATGGTTGAAGGAATAGAAGATATTAGGGTTGTATTAAATGATTTTTTGAAATTCTTAGTATGCAATGTTACATATGTTCTTGTGATGAACACAAAATTATTATCTTCTAATCAGCTTACTAAAAACCCTAACATTTGTGTCAATTTTGAGGGAAAGAATTGTATTGTGTGTAATGTCTTGAAACCAATATTTTTGAATTTTTACAAATATTAGCATAAAATGCAGAAACCTTTTCACTTTCTGATCACCCAAATCTTGATGTGGGTAAGGAGAGAATGTACGATGATTGTGATGCTAACTTATTGGCAGCAAGCCGCATAGTTCTGCTAAAGAAAACACACATTGTAATATGCAAACCTGTTTGCCTTTTTTTTTTTTGATACATTTGCAATGTTTGATACAACAATATAATGCAGAAAAATAGAAGATATTGCAATAATATTTTCAACTCAAAAACTAAACATTACATAGGGAATACACAGCTGAAAATTCCAGATTTTTATATCAGCTTAGATACTAAGTATTTTTCAGAAAATATCAACAACCCAATTCATAAAATATCCCCTATTATCTAAAATATCAATACCTAGAAAATCTAGGAGTTACAAATCATGAACTCACAAGTAAGATATGCCTTGAAACTCTCTCAAAATGGATGCCAGCTGCAAGTAACACCTCCAATGGAGGAAATGATGCCAGCATAATGCTCTCATGCCTATCAATAGATGCCTTTCAAACTTCACACCAAACCTTTGAAAACACCCACAATACTCAGCAATATATATATGTCCAACTACCCAAGTAGTGACTATCTTCCTTTAAATCCCATGACCTCAATATGCTATATCAATCAGCAATGCAAACCCTTGAATATGCAATAAGATGGCGGCCAACTATAGGAAACCCTACAATCCCAATATTTGCAATATTAAAAATCTCCAAATCCCATGTCCCGATCAGCGAGGACTGACTTATATATCTTCTAATTTCCTGTTGATTCCTTTGAACCCTGAATATTAAATTTCTCCTATAATTGGGTGAAGCATAAGCACAACCTCTGAATGAAGTTGTCTGCAAGCTGGCTTGGGAGATCTTTCACTCCTGCATTGAGTTGTTCTTTCTGAGGGATTTTGTCCTCAAAAAGCTAAGTGTTTTCAGACTCTCTTGCCTCCTACAAAAACCCTTATCAAAATAATCTTCTCAACAATAAATGAATGAATGTGCAAATGAGCTCCAAATGCCTTTTTATAATTCCCAAACTTCACGCCCTAATTTGCATTTGAATTACATTTCATTTCATTTCATTTACTTTCCCTGCCTTATAACTCCTTTTAATATTTTATTTAATTGGGCACAATACTTTATAAAATAAAGTATTCTTTTAAATCATTTAAATCCCTTTTTAATAAAGTCCCTTTTATAAATATTAATAACACATAAAGTTAATTAATTTAAATTAACTTTATATTGACATTATTAAAATTAAATGCATAGGACTATAATCAGACCAAGATTAATCCAGACCAATTATTTGCCATCATACCCAAAATAGTAACTCTGCCAACTGACCATATCAATGACTTACTATAAATTGTAAGTATGAGCAACTCATCCAAGTGACTTACTAAAAATAGTAAGTGTGGGCCAAAGTGTCTTGAATGGCCTCTAGAAGGCACACCACAAATAAACTAGGACACTAAGCTAAAGAGTACTGAAATAAGCACCAAAAGGTCTATTGAAGAGCCATAGATCACCCTCAAAGGGCCTGTCATGAGCCAAACTAGATTTGACTCAAAACCCCCAAATTTAGTCTGGAATTTTCTTTGAAACCAACACAAGGTGGCTGGAAAGGTTTGTTCTGATACCACTGTGATGTGCCACACTCCGGTGATCCACTCTGCTGCCACTGTAGTGATATGCCGACCCTCTGCTGATTTGTTTTCACCGTGCTTGTAGGTCTGATTTTCTGTTTCCGTGATGTGTTTGTCTTTCTTGTGTTACTCGTGTTTGATGATTAATGCCAATGATATACATAAATTTAACAAGCATGTGCATATAATGGGAACACAAGATATACTAAACTAATTTGACAACTCAAATAATGACTTGGTTTACTTGTCAAGACACTTTCTTCATTTATAATAGATTGCATCCAAGATATAACTTTCATTAGGTTTCAACGGATACATCAAATAACATAGATTTTAACTTACAGCCAAAATCACTGTGAATAGTGACTGCTACAGTACCCGCGCCCAAGCAAATGATCATACAAAATTAAATACAAACTTTCCCTACCGATTTCTTGATGGAAAGGCTTCTAAATAAGATGGCGCCCCTTTTAGGAAAGAAAGCAGCAACAATATGAAGGCGTTTTATTTCCTCCAAGCTGATCAAACCCTCAAGAAGGTGCGGCTGGCTGTAGATGAAGAAATCAGCTTTCAAAATCTTCCAAAATGCAAGAAACTACCTCAAGATGGCGAATGGAGATGCTGGCAGCAAAAACCCTTCCAAAAGATGCCTCCAACAGCTTGTAACCAGCAGATTCGAGCTCCAAAAAGCAGCAACAAGAATAAACCAGCACTTTAGGGTGGTCTTTCACACCTTCAAGATGCCAAATCCTAACTACAAGCCCAATCCAAGCTTACCCACTGCAGAAATCAGGAAACCCTAGTTTCCTTCTCTCCCAAACTCCACACTTCAAGTTTCAATCAGCAAACATAATCTCAAGCATGAAGAAGTTCAAACTTCCTCTCCTTTTCTTATAATTTGTCATTGAAACACTATTCACTTTAAAAAAACACTATTCATTAAAGTTATAACTTTTTCACTTAAGTGATGAATAGTAACTGAAAAATAGAATTTAACCCCTTGAACTAATAGGCACATGGCCCCCAAAGTCTAGAAAGGTGAAATGATGATGGAGATCAATGTTTCAAGCTCCCGTAACATGCCAAACGCGCAATTCCACCATGTCACCAAACTCTAGATACCAAATAAGCAAATTTCTGACCAGGTGCCCGAACAGGTGACCCTCTGACCAGAAACCTTAGCCTATGAGGGTCGATGTAATAGGCTAATCCACCACTCTGATGCACGTGAAATAATGGGGACATTACTGTCCGCCCTCCCTGAAATTGCTTGTCCCCAAGCAATCTTTACTACAAAGAAAGTTCACTCCTTGGAAGGCCCAAAAGAAGGACTGTGAAACGTCCCATGCATTGCTAACTAATTCCTGGAACGCTAGCATAGACACCACTACGCAAAGTATCCCTGGGTCCCAAACCCAAAATGGTAGTCTGTCATGTCTGATAACCTTAGGCTTCCGCTGCGTAATTCTAATCACAACTTCACCATGCTGAAAATGGTGAAGCAACCTGTCGGAACCCAACCAGACTGTAGTGCCAGAACTGACACCACCCGGATCCCAAAGCAACTTGAAGTCACCTCCATCTGTCATGAAGAGATAAAAATATCCAGAAACATCCGCAACACAATATCCCTCTACAGTCTCTCCAAAACACCCCTGGAAGTGATAACCAATCAAACCATCATGTCCACTGACACCGTAATCACCTTGTAACCATGTATTCGATTGAATTCCCTGTAACATTAACGTAACAAACACTGTTGGATACCTATCAACATGATGGATAAAGGACCGTTGTCCCTGCCAGTAATCCCCCACAAGCAACTGAATCGGGTACTGGCAACCTTTAGTCCCATCTTCTGAAGATGGCAACTCTGGACACAATAAAGAGTTACTCCCCTTGACTGCACCAAGAGAATCACCTTGCGCCCAAGAACTGTGCATCGAATATGAATCATGTACAGGTGGATCAAAGGCAAAACTATAAGCACTCTTCACCCTGTACACACTATTAAACTCCTCTGTGAGCCCTGTTTGGAATCCCGATGCACTAGGACGTTCCAAAATTCTGCGATTGTTCCCCAATCTGGAACTAGTATCAGGAGTATGATCGGCTTCTAACTCGAAGAGTTGATTTTCACAGGTCAAACCCCCATCAAACTCAAATAAGGGCTTATTCACAAACTGCGCAATCATTCCATGCTGGTCTGAACCATCCAACTCCGAGTCCCTGGAATTGTGTTCCTGAATAGGCTCATCAAGCTGCCAACCAAAATCAACTGTGTGGGATGGAAAGACTGATTTGCTCCTAGGAAAGGGGAACAAATCGTCACAAGAACCGATCTCCCAACTAGATGCTGCGTATCTCCTGTGAAGTAGACATAGTAGTGTCGCGGGTTGACACATAACTCCCTGGTGAGTCAACTACCATGTCACAAGAGCTATCAATAATCTGTTCCGCATCACCTGTCATGGGACTAAACTCGGGAGGGCCAGGTGCAGCACATGGCTCTCCGCAACTCTCCACCAAGGCTCTCATCCCATCTGTAACAATAGCACCTGAAATCGTGAAGGGTGTAGTAACCACATCATCAACCTGCTCACATCCACAATTCGTGGACATATGTCCTTCACCAACAGCTGCCATAGGAATCTGAACCATATCGGAAGAGGGAGATGACTGCGCCAATCCCGATACCACGGTGAGCTCCTTGACCCGTGACTGTGACACTTGAGGGGCCAATTGGGTGCTCTTCAAATAATCCATGGTCATCTCAAGCTCATAAGTGAGCTCATCAAACTCCTCCTCCTTCCCCTTCCCTGCTTTGTGACAAATGCAACCCCACTCGAGAAGGAAATCTCTGTCTGCAAGAAGCTGTAGGTAATGCCGTTTCATAATCCCAACTGCCTCTCGAAGTGCGTGCAATTCTGTAAAGGAGAGACTACTGTCATAGTACCCATCTATCATAGGAGTGCCCCCACCTAAAGTAGCCAACATTTGACGAGCAGCATCAAAATGTTCTATGGCTGTGGCAATCATACTGTCGTTGACGTTAAGTTGTCCTATCACATGATGAGGACCCTGGAACTCATCACTCCCATACATATTCTCTAATTTTGAAGCTGCACTATGATATGAAGCTGATTCATTGTCACTCCCTAACTGATAAGCAGCCTCGTGTGTGCTATCAACTTCACACACAATTTCAACAGGGGTACTTCTGCTATGTACCTTGTAGGATGGCTCAACAGATATTGTTGAGGTTGTCGTTTTGTCGGTGTCTTTGCACACTTCTTCTTCCAAGGTATCTGCACACCCACCCAACTCACGATCTCGGGATTCATTGCCCATGATCAATTTCTTTGATTGGTTTCCTACAGTTTGATATGAAAAATCAGACGCACTGTGGCCTGATCCGTCATCATGAATTCCATAATCAGTACCCAAATCTCGAGTACCAACATGTGACAGCTCTTTAGAAACATCACTTCCTGGTGTAATTATTTTCCTTTCATACTGATGCCCAGTTTCATCACTGTTGTCATGAAGATCAAGGCTGTTATGGGTGCTGGTAACAACTTCTTGAATGCTGTGAATATCATTCAAGATTCTCTCAACATGGATCCTAACTGCACCATACCAGAAATGGTGAAGTAATGCACCGAGACCCATCCAAACGGCAGTGCTAACTCTGTCTCCCCCTGGATCCCAATATAAACTGAACTCATGTCCATCCATCATGAGGAGGTAAGGATAACTGGCAGCATTTGCTATGTAACATCTCTCTATAACCTCCGCTAAACTCTCATGAATGTGATATCCACTTGTGCCATCAAGCCTATTGACATTATAATCCCGCTGTAACCCTGTGTCCACCAATAGTCTCTGAAACAAAGAAGCAACAAACCTTGTTGGAAACACATCAGCCTGATGGTGGACTAAATATGGATCCTGCAAGCACTCACCCGCCAGCAGCTGAGTCGGGTATCTACAACCACTGGTTCCATCTACTGAAGATGGTAACTCTCCATCCAAGAAGGGATGGTATACGTCCTACACCAATCCACACTGACACGTCAACAAATCCTCTGTATGTGGACTAGAAGAGAAGTGTTGAACACTCCTCACAATTCTCACCTCAGTAAATTCCACTGTGGACCCTGTCTGAAGTCCTGATCCACAATCAGTGCTCATCTCAAGACTCGGTTCAAGAGGGTGAACATCATCTATCTCGAAGAGTGGGTTATCATATGTCCAAGAAGCATCTATCTCGGACAATGGATTGTCGATCATCTCGCACTCCATCTCCTGATCTGCTTCCTGCTCCCCTCTGAAATCTGCACTATAGTACGAGGTTGAGTCAACCTCATTCTCATCATGATCAGCATTATCATGAATGCCATCATCAGCACACACATCATCATCTAAGGCACTGCTGCTATATGTCTCATAGGATGTCTCACAAGACGATGTAGAGTCCACTCGTGTCAATGCTTGATCAATCTTATCATCCTTCTCCGCCAAAGGATCCTGTAAATCTTCCAACCCCAAAAGCCTTTGTTCATGTGTATGTCCCTCAACATGTCCGTCCCGCAACCTTTCGGCATCTTGTTTAGGTCCATCACCCTTGTGTTCTAACTCTTCTTCCTTTTCAAGAGGACTCAAGTGCTTTTCCTCTACAGCTGCCTTAGAAATTTCAACTCTATCATCAGCAAGTGGATCTTCTAAGGTCTGATTTTTGCTCTCCAAAGGATCAACTGTATGCTGGTCGTTAACTGCTAAGGATTCATCATACAGGCTCCTAGATACTGTCGTGACCTCTTGTTTCTTCCCCTCTTCGTTCTGTGATGTAGACCTTTTAAAAATGGAGGCTATATGCCGCGCTACTCTATCTAGTTTTGCAGGGTCCGTTTTCTTTGGTTCTGAATCCTCATAGGAAACCCACATTATTCTATGCGCCTTGCCCTTAGGTCTCAAGGGACAATCATGGTTTAAATCATACGGTTCTCTGCAATAGGAACACAACTTCTTCATCCCATTCCGACTTTCATCCAACCTTTTCAATCTTTGTTTAAGCTTCTCTATGTTCCTGTCCCACTGCTTCTGGGAAGTGGCCATTTTCACTGAAACCTCCAAACTGTAGTTGAAACCTACCCAACAGGATGGCAGGAAACCGCTCTGATACCACTGTAATGAGCCAAACTAGATTTGACTCAAAACCCCCAAATTTAGTCTGGAATTTTCTTTGAAACCAACACAAGGTGGCTGGAAAGGTTTGCTCTGATACCATTGTGATGTGCCACACTCCGGTGATCCACTCTGCTACCACTGTAGTGATATGCCGACCCTCTGCTGATTTGTTTTCACCGTGCTTGTAGGTCTGATTTTCTGTTTCCGTGATGTGTTTGTCTTTCTTGTGTTACTCGTGTTTGATGATTAATGCCAATGATATACATAAATTTAACAAGCATGTGCATATAATGGGAACACAAGATATACTAAACTAATTTGACAACTCAAATAATGACTTGGTTTACTTGTCAAGACACTTTCTTCATACATAATAGATTGCATCCAAGATATAACTTTCATTAGGTTTCAACAGATACATCAAATAACATAGATTTTAACTTACAGCCAAAATCACTGTGAATAGTGACTGCTACAGTACCCGCGCCCAAGCAAATGCTCATACAAAATTAAATACAAACTTTCCCTACCGATTTCTTGATGGAAAAGCTTCTAAATAAGATGGTGCCCCTTTTAGGAAAGAAAGCAGCAACAATATGAAGGCGTTTTATTTCCTCCAAGCTGATCAAACCCTCAAGAAGGTGCGGCTGGCTGTAGATGAAGAAATCAGCTTTCAAAATCTTCCAAAATGCAAGAAACTACCTCAAGATGGCGAATGGAGATGCTGGCAGCAAAAACCCTTCCAAAAGATGCCTCCAACAGCTTGTAACCAGCAGATTCGAGCTCCAAAAAGCAGCAACAAGAATAAACCAGCACTTTAGGGTGGTCTTTCACACCTTCAAGATGCCAAATCCTAACTACAAGCCCAATCCAAGCTTACCCACTGCAGAAATCAGGAAACCCTAGTTTCCTTCTCTCCCAAACTCCACACTTCAAGTTTCAATCAGCAAACATAATCTCAAGCATGAAGAAGTTCAAACTTCCTCTCCTTTTCTTATAATTTGTCATTGAAACACTATTCACTTTAAAAAAACACTATTCATTAAAGTTATAACATTTTCACTTAAGTGATGAATAGTAACTGAAAAATAGAATTTAACCCCTTGAACTAATAGGCACATGGCCCCCAAAGTCTGGAAAGGTGAAATGATGATGGAGATCAATGTTTCAAGCTCCCGTAACACGCCAAACGCGCAATTCCACCATGTCACCAAACTCTAGATACCAAATAAGCAAATTTCCGACCAAGTGCCCGGACAGGTGACCCTCTCACCAGAAACCTTAGCCTATGAGGGTCGATGTAATAGGCTAATCCACCACTCTGATGCACGTGAAATAATGGGGACATTACAGGGCCCCCTAAACACCATGTTAGCCTACGAGGACCAAGTGATAAGTTAACCACTACATCTGTCAACCATCTAGGAAAAGGGGAAATTACACACACACTTATACTGTAAGGGGGGTGAATCAGTATAAGACCAACTTTTTCCATTTATGACTTTAGCAATCATAAAGCAATAATCAAAGTATCCACACAAGCAAGATCTAACCATAGAGAACACAAGATGCTCACACGATTTTACATGGAAAACTTTGTGGGAGAAAACCACAGAAAAATATTTTGCTTTTATAGGAAACTTCTTACAACTTCGTGGGCACCAACCCACAGGAGACACCAATCCCCTCCACTAAGCACCAACTCAACAAGAGACTCCAATCTCTTCAACACGAGGCTTCAACCTCAAGATCTCCCAAATAGGAGGCTCCAACCTCCACAAGAATAATATGAATAATTTTGATTTGCCACTCCTCAAATCTGCCATAATGCCTTCTCACAAGTTTGCAATATGATCTTAACAATGTCGGCAATAATGTCTTTTCAAATCTGGAAATAATGTCTTCTCAAATCAGCAACAATATCTTCATTAGATCTACAATAATGTCGTCATAAGATCTGCTCAATAAATCACCATGATCTCACTCATATCACTTTCTCTCCTCTCTCAAATTTGCTGCTATAAAATCTGCTCAAATACTCCTTGTAGATCTGCTTGAATATCCTTTTATTTCTGCTTTTCATACAAAAAAATTCCTTGAAACATTGGTTGTGTTTGCCTCATTTTCAACCTTCTATTTGTACCTCCAAGATGACTCTTCACCCAAGGGAGGTGACTCTCCAAAGGTGGGGTCAGCCTGCACCAAAATAAATTTTATTAAATTTAAATTCCTTTTCCCAAAGTTGGCACACCCTTCTAGGGGGGTTGTCCCTCTTTGGGAGCCCCAAATAAAATAATAAAAATTAATTTAATATTTAATTAAATTCCCAAATTTAGGGTGGCATATATGAGGGGGTCGTTGTTGCAAGGTGTCACCCTTGGTCTCCTCGGTGTGGGCTAGCGTGGAACTTGGGCTTTGTGACATGGTTTAACTGCCTCCTATGGATCTTGGATCTTGTATAAATCTAGCAGTTGTATCGGGCATTAACAGGTCGATCTTTTGGTGCAACAATAGCCGCCTTTGCAACAATCGGTATCAAAGTTGAGGTCATAGGTCTGAACCCCTCACTTGCGTTTTGGCGAGGGGTTGCAAGGTGTTGCCCTTGGTCTCCTTGGCGTGGGCCAGCGCAACACTTGGGCTTTGTGACATGGTTTAACCGCCTCCTGTGGATCTTGAATTTTGTGTAAATTCAGCGGTTGTATTGGGCGTTAATAAGTTGATCTTTTGGTGCAATGACAACCGCCTTTGCAATAGTTGTCCCATATTTCTGATTTTATTTTGCAATTAAAAACTCCTCCAAAGGATGTATGACATGGGTTGACCCATGTAGAAAATTCACCATTATTTTGCAAAAATCGTTCGAACCATCAACAAGCCCTTTGACATCAATGACACCATTTTTCCAACATCTACAATGTACGCAATGTTGGAAAATTGATAATGTCTTGGTAGCATAGCCATCTGGACTTAAAATTCTTAGCTAATCTAGCAGTGAGCTACACAAATGATTACAATTTGTAATGATAAGGAGTGGAATACACTTCTATTTTCAAAACTAGGAATTATGTCAAATAGTTGGCCAACAATCTGAAGATAAACATTTCGTCAAATAGTCAGAATGTAAATGAAAACACATACAATAGATACCCAGATTGAACAGTGAGAGATAACCAAGTGTAGTAGCTAATCCAAACATCTAATAAACTATTGAGGAATCTATAACCCAAACCAGAATAAAAGTCGAAAGCTGAAATCTCACATCATATCTCTAATTGTACAATAGTAGTCTTCTCCAAGTTGTACAATTAGTTGAAGGAGCATCAATCAATAGAAATTAATATTGCTATCACAAAATGTTACTAAATCCTTTTGAATGGTAAACACCACTAGAAAAAATAATTAGTTGCGAAGGATTGTTGAATATGCCAATATATGGTTATGTCTTAGACATGTACAACACCTTTCACAAGAGGTACAACTAGCTGAAACATTCTAGAACCCTACAAGAATTGCAAAATATTAACCAGAATTGGTGCAGCTAACAACAAAAACCCAACTTAAATTAATAAAATGCAGCAATTCACTCAAAAGAAGGTACGACTAGGAATATGAGTGGTATGGCATACACAAAATGCTTATGAATCTATTCACAAAGGCTACAATTCATATTGTATGATGTTCAATAGACAAAAACTAGCAAGTCCTTAACTCCTCAAATCGTACTTGTCATTTCTTCCAAAGTATTAATATGTAATGCTTTCAAATATGAATAGGCATTAATTAATTATGTACGGCTCCTCCTTGTTGATGTGTTTTTCGTGACCGCACCAACGCAGAATAAAGTCACCAATGGCTACCCTATTCTCTCTTGATCAAAGTATTCTGCACGCTAAGATTGCAAGAAAGTTCGTGCGTTCAACTCCAAGGTTCCTTTAATGTGAATAGGCTCAGTTGGCTCAATGTGATTTGCTGGTATTTCAAGGGGACTTACAAAATTGTTCAACAGCAGAGGAAGAGGTTTTCACAATTCGACAGATTTATCAATGAAGCACAGGTTTCCTATTCTAACCAGAAAGTACTGAATTAAAGTGGCTGCAGGGTTTAGAGAGTCTAAATCTATTCTAAGTGTGGGATATGGAGCTCAACTTCAGCAAACTTTTAACCGGACTTTGCTTTGCCTCGCATCGGACAGCTTCCACAGAGTCGGTGCAATCTTCAGGGGAGATGACTAAATATGTTCAAACCACCACTTGACATGAAGATACCATCACAACGACGCATACCATCATTCAAACTGTGATTGAAGTTAGGCCCACAACGTTTCCAGTTGACCACACAAGGCGAACACACCATTAGTGAGCTCGCTAGTGGTATGGATAAGCGAAGCTTTCTTAGATCAAACACCACATTCCACAGCTAACATCTACTTGCATAAAAATGAAATTACGCTATTCTATGCTACTTGAAGTAGAAGGGATGAAGAAACCTCGCTAGCTATCCATAACAAAGACGAATTTGACCCATCAATGAAAAGATCTTTATTATGAAAGTTTTACACAACAATCTCTTGCAAAAGTTTTCAAAGGAAAACTTTCCTTCTTCTTCAACTACACTATCAATCTATACTAAGCTACTTCTAAGTTGTCCCTCTACTCTATGTCTAACAACCCTAACTCAAGCTAATTTCTAATTCTAATGAGATACAAATGAGGGGACTCCCCCTTTTATAGATAGCCAAGTCCAATGGACACTCAGATTACAATTTGGATGGCTGATTGTGCCACCTCAGCCCTAAACAAGATTCGCCCTAAAAACCACCATAATGGAGAGTGGGGCAATAAATGAGCAATTAATGGCCACCATCTTCTAGAAGATTCCAACTTTGAAACGCGTTCACACTATTCTCGATCTTCTTCTTGACGTTGTTCTTCAACTTCTTCTTTGTCACTTGAGTTATACTAAGTCTCAACACTTAGCCATTTTTCGCAACTTTTCTTCCTTCGAGGTTGAAATGTAATCGTGGAGTACTTGCTTCATCTTCCTAAGTCATCGCCGTTTGGTCTCAACGTTCCTCCTGCAAAACAAGCAAGAGGAAGAGTATTAGAACACTTAATAATATAAATTCACCTTACTTACCAGGATTTTCACGCTTTAACTTCCAAGGGTTCATCTTTCACCAGCCAACTTTGCATTCAAATTCTTCATGCCTTAGCCAAATTTCCAATCCATCTTGCATTCTGCTCGGCGCACTTCACTCTGATATTTCATCCAACTCAGGCTCGAGAAAGAAAAGCTTTCATCAGGAACTCGATCAAAAATCATCTAGGCGATCATTTTCAAATTCATCTGCCAAGGCACTTTTATGTCAACAACACATTTTATTCCTTGCCTTAGAGATTTTTTTCAAATTTCCCATAGGAAATTCATTATTTGAGTGCCCATCAAAAATCTCCATCCTGAAAGCCTTGGCGAAGTGCAGGAGACACTAAAATCCATTCTTCGTTGACAATCTTCAATACCCAGAAGAAAATTTCCTCCAAAACGCGATGCACTCATGGGTATACAACGAACGGGTTCATTTAATTTCCTTGAATTTTGAACCTTGGAAAAATAATTCCACATCAAATTTGTTCCTGCTCTTCATTCCTGTGAGTTGTCCTGTTGCTCTGACTTGGAAATTTTTATCAACCTGTGCAGCTGGCATCATTTGACTTCATCTTTGGCAATTTTGCTCATGTCTTAGGAGATTTCTTCACTTCACCAGACTTAGGCATTTTTCCCAAGGAAAAACATTTTGTGCCTTAGAAAATTTTATATCACTTAGCATTTTTTTGAATTTTTTTTTGCCTTAGAAATTTTTCTTCAACTTCAAATCATCTTCCTGTGGTGAGGAAATTTTATCTACTCAGAGAAATTTTCTTTTAAATGCCTTGAGAGCACGTATCATGCCATGGAGAATATTTTACTTTCAATGCCCAACATATTTTATTCACACCACCCTAGGCGCACTTCACACTTGGAGAGGATATTTCTAACTTCAACTGTCAAAACCCTGGTGGTTCTCAAAACTGTAACCCTAATTGTTTTTGTTTGGTTTTTGCAATTTTTGGTTTTTTTGTGATTTTGAAGGTTTTCACAGGCAAAATGGAAAATGCAATTTCTCTAGAAATTGCTAAAAAATTCATATAAAATTCATACAAGCTCAAAATGCATAGAATTTGCTCAGAAAGGGAAGGCGTTCCTTTATTTCATCTTTTCCAGAACATACAATATAAAAAATCTGAACATATAAGCATTATTTGGAATTTTATCAAATAAAACCTGGTATTTAAGATGGCGGCTGCAGCTGGTAAAAGAATGTACGGCCAGAATGATAGAAGACTTCTCTGAGCTCCAAAACCAACGCACAACCTCTGATGACCAAGGCGCCCAATAACCCCAAACCAGAAACTGAGAAGGAGAGGCGTTTCTCTGGGAATGAAGAAGTACGGCCCTGCTGGTACGGCCTGTACAGCAGTAATAATGATAGTACGGATTCCTTGAAACTTGTGCCAAAACACTGATGAGTGGTAGTGAATGGAATCGCCCCAAAAAGAAGATGATTTCCTCTGTAAATCTCTGAACAAATGACTGGTTAAGCTTAATCTGTGACTTCTGGATGAAATCACCAAGTGCCAGCTTCAACTGATATTTCACAGCCTCAGTCTGCCTGATCTCTGAAGAGGTTACGTTCTCCAGAAACGATCGTCTGCCAATAACCCTAGGGTTTGCAAACTCCAAAGCTCAGATGCCAAAAGACAAAATTGAATAATAACAGGATAGTTCGATTTTGCCTTGGGAAGAACAATATATTCTTCTTTGAAAAGTTCGACCTAATTCTCCATTAAAATAATCATTTAAATAAATGATTTAATTTTCACTTTGGACTTAGGAGAAATTATTTAATTATTGGCGTCCACTTTTAATGAGCATTAAATACTCATTAAGTCATATTTTAATAATATAATATAAAGTATAATTAAATACTTTATAACTTAGCCAAATAATTAAATATTCTAATATTTCAATAAAGTGACTTTATTATAAAGTCAAATTATTAAATATTTAATAACTCAGTAATTACTCCTTATTTCTCCGTCAAATCAATCAACGACTGAACTGGGTCGAATCTGAGCTGATAAAGTGCACCAGGTGCCCTGCCCGAAATAGCAGCTTCCGCCTGACCTAACTTTCTAAAAATAGAAAGTTCTCTGGCGCCTCAAGAAGAAGATGCGAGGCCAACACCGCACATAATCGAGCTAACCAACATTGAGCAAGCGCCAAAAAGGATCCTTTGAACACTCCCACTCACGAGGATCAAATGATAGAGCTAATCCTCGCTTGGTAATACACTAAGATGGGACATGACAATTGATGAAGAGATCTACCCTTGAATGCTTTAGAAATGCTCTTGAATTCTCTCTTCATGCTCCTGTAAAGTCTTGGAATGCTTAACTCTCAATCGCTTAGGATGATGTCATGAAGGCTTAGTGAAATAATGATTTGAGACCTTCTTTATATAGGAAATCCATCCAATTTATTGTTTATTAGATCCCAGAGGCTAACATTCATAAAATTTGAACTTAAAACCCTAATTTCCCATTCAAAACCCTAAAAAGGGGCCAAAAGGGACTCATACACCACTTGTGGCATATAGGCCCCATATAAATGGGACTCATATTCCCAAGGTGTCATATGGGTCCCACCAACCCTTTTTGGCTAACGAAAATGTCAGGGAGTTGAGAAATTAAGTTTATTTGTTGACCTTGTTCAGATTTCTATTGAAATATGCCCTAGGATGCATAATATAGGGTCTTAGGGGCCTATTAATGATAATATAAAGGTTCTAAATGCAAGAGGTCCCAAAATTAATGTGAAGGTATAAATAAATACACTTTATAACATTAAATTAAGGAAACAATAGGTCTATTTTGCTTAAAAGGGCCCTAAATTCAATGTGAATGTGGAAATACACATTACAACACTAGATAAAGGCAACATTATTTCCATTTTAATGTTAATAATTCCCAAATTAAGTCATGAATTAGGTTTATGTAGTTCACAAGGGCCTAAAAAAGTGTGAAAATGTAACATATGACATTTTTCTACACTACATTTAGCCCCCACTTTAGTGAGAGGATGAACTTGCTTCAAACTCACACTAAAGTAGACATTCAAAAGGGGTACAAGTGTACCAATGTAGATTCTCTAGGTTAACAAGGATCGAGGAGGCGATCAAGCCCCCAAGATCTAAGATTCTATGTCAAACCAACATAAGCACAAAAAGGACATGCACAAGGTATATGATATGCAACATCAAGATACACAAACATGCAATGTAAATGACCAAAAGAAAGAAGAACAAAAAAAGAGGAAAAAACAAAAAGAGGTAGATCAAGCCTCGACCTTTTGTCCAAAACAATGTGGATCAGATCTAAGTTGCTTGTCTAAAAATGCATGCTCACTTTGAGGTAATGGAACTTCAGGTTTTCCGCTAGGTGAGTATCCAAAAAGGGTGGCTTAGTGAGAAATTCATGCCTTTGTATCAACTTCTCACTATATAATAAGAAATTCATGCCCACGTTTAGTATTTTCATCATACATTAACCATACCAAAGCTATACCTCTTGATAAATTTGACAAAGAACCACATAATAATGAACTTCAAGCTTCATGAGGCAAGCAAAGCTTTGTATGCTTGAAACTCATGAAAAAATAGGATGGCTCCATAGGCAAGCAAAGTGTATTATGCAAGGTGGGCATATAACAATTGTTATAAATGCAAAATAGTGTAAGGTGCATTTAAAGGGATTTTTCTTAGTTCATGTAAGGTCTCTTCTTAGGGAAGATTGTGCCTAATCTCTCCAAAAGAGGACAATTCAAAGAAATATTATGCTTTTGGAGGATATCAAGCCCAATGAAATCACCAAGAAAAGGATGCATCATAAGAATAAAGAAAACCATGTAGTGAAACATGAGTGTCAATGTATGCCCACACTTTAAAGTAGTTGCTAACACCATTGCTATAAGCAACTAATTTAAAGTAGAAGCAGACATGAGAGCTTATTCGGAAAGCCCTATGCCAAGTCATATGTTTCCAATAAGGTACACCATGGATAAGGGAAGGGATTTCCTCTAAAATGTATAACTCAGTACATCACATGCTAGCCAACTTAAGGCATGTCATCCACATCCCAAGCTTGATCTTATATGTACATGAAAGGTGGTCAACTAGCCAAAAAAATAATGACAAGTGACATATGAGGAAACTATAAGTGCAAAAACATGGTTCCCAAAAAGGGGACTTAAGTGGCCACTTTTTTTCTAAAATAAGGAAATATTGACCTTGGACATGAAATTGAGGGTAGTTACACTCAAAATTTTGAGATGGAACAAAAACAAGGATCGAATTGCTCCGAGTCTACTTTTTAAACTATGAATTTGTCTTCAAAATGGTTGAGATTAAGGGGTTCAAACAAGGGATGTACACAAATTGGTGTTGTTTCTGTCAGAAAAACATAACATAGCAACTCTTGTATGACCCTTGTACGGTGATTTTTTTTTTAGTATTTTTAAAATCGCTATGGTTAAAAGTTAGCTAATAGTATGTAGTTGATGCACAATTTTTCTAATAATTATTTAATAAATATTTTATTTTTTACTAATTTTCGAAGTGGACACTTCCTAAAAACTAGAATTTTTGTTGTGCTACCCCTAAAAATTTTAGAAACTAATTGAAATTTTTATTTTTTATTTTTTAAATTTGTAGAATGGAGTTTAGTTTCTAAAAATTTAATTTATTTAAATTTTGATGAACGGTTAATTTATAATAAAAAAAACACCAAACACTACTTTTTTCTAAAAAAGAGACATACAAACAAAATAAATTATGGATGAAAGGCTTAACATTGTTAGAAAGTGAAAAAAATTACATCATTGGATAGCTAAGAGAGAACCTAACATTACCCAGGTGTTGGATTTGTTTGACATTGAACCATGTGCAATCCTTATGGTGAGCATGAACCCAATTATGTTAAATATTGTAGAATTTGCAAAAAAATGTCTCTGGTCATTGGGAATTCCCTCCAAGCCTTTGGGTTGGTATTCCAAGGAAAATACCAATCCCAAGGCTTGGGGTTTCCCAAAGCAAGATATAACACACTCACATTATATCTCAGTTTTGACATGGCTTTTGTGTTTTGTGAATGCATTGACAAAATGTGAGCATGTTATAGCACACTCATGTTTTGGTCTACACTGAAATTTTTTTCTTCTTTTTTTCTTGTCTCTTTCTTCTTGTTATCTTTCAGGGAAACTATATACATGAAATAAAAATTTAAGTATAAGTTGGCATTTACATATGGACATTTACTTTCTTATACTTTAAGTTATATTCCACGTATATAGTTTTAGGATGTTTGAGAGTGGTTTTGGATCTCTAGGAGTTATAATGCAAACTCTAGTTTTTGGAAGATTTCACAAATTTCAGACTTAGTCAAATTTTAGTAATCAGGATGTCAAATTTCAGTAATCAACAAGTTGTATTATTTCTCTCTATCTCACTCATTTTTATCCCTTACACTCTATACCTCTCTCACACTATCTCCATCCCTTTATTTGACTCTCTCTCCCTTGATCTCAAGAACTCTTTGTCTTTGTCTCTCTCACTCTTTGTCTATGTCTCTATCTCTCTCCTTTGCACTCAATTCTCTCTACCTCACTTCTATCTCCCTCTCTCCTCCCTTCTCTCTCTCTCTACCTACCTCTCCCTCCACAATCCCTACCACTCTCTCTATTTATCTCTACCTCCCCTCTCTCTCACCTCCCTCTCTCTCCCTCCATACTTCTCTCTCCCTCTCTTCTTCTATATCTACTCTCTATCTCCCAATCCCTCTCTGTACCTACCTCTGCATCCACCAAACCTTACCACTCTCTCTACACCTCTCTATCTCACATTTCTCTCCATATCTACCTCCCCCTCTCTCCCTCATTTCCTCCCTACTTCTCTCTATCTCTCCTCTCTCTCTACCTCTCCTTCCCTCTCTACTTATCTTTATCTCCTCTCTCCCTCTCTCTACCTACCTCTCCTTCCACCACTCTCATTTCTCTCATCTCACCTCTCCCCACTACATCTCCATCCCTCTCTCCCTCCCTCTCTCTCTCTCCCTCTCTACTTAGTGATATCTCCCTCCCTCTTACCTAGCTCTCCATCTATCACAACCTACCACTCTCTCTCTCTATTACTCTATCTCACCTCCCACTCTCTCCATCCATACCTCTCCCTCTCCTTCCCTCTCTACCTCTATCTCCCTAATCCTCTCTACCTACCTCTCCATCCATCACTCCCTAACACTCTCTCTACATACTCTCTATCTCACTTCTCTCCCTCCCTCATTCCCTCTTCACTTCTCTCTCTACCTCTCCTTCCCTCTCTAATTATCTCTCTCCCCTATCCCTCTCTCTCTCTCACTAGATGTCTCCCTCCCTACCCTTCCCCTATCTACGCTCTATCTCTCCTCTCCCTCCCTCTACCTCTCTCTCTCTCACTCTCTCTCACTCCTCCCTCACCCTCTTTCTCTCTCACTCTCTCCTCTCTATCTCACCATTATCTCTTTCCCTCTTTGTAATTTCTCCTACTCTATATGTCACCATTCTCTCTCTAGTTATCTTTATCTCACATATCCCTCTTTACCTCTCCCTTCCTTCCCTCTCTCACCCACCCTCCCTCCTTCCCTCTATTTCTATCTCTCTCTCTACTTCTCTCTATCTCACCTATCCCTCTCTACCTACATATCCCTCTATCACTCCCTACCGCACTCTCTTTACTACACTCTATCTCACCTCCCTCTCTCTCCCTCCATACCTCCCCCTCCATTTTTCCTTCCTTATCTACTCATTATCTCTCATGTCTCTCTACCTCTACTTCCTTCTCTACTTAAATCTTTATATCCTCTTTTCCTCCCAACCTCTCTCTCTCTCTCCCCAATCCCTCGCTCCCCCTCTTTCTCTCCCCCTATAAGGGATGAGGGCGTAAGGTTTAGTGTTTAAGGTATAGGGTTGAAGTTATAGGGTTGAGTGTATAGGGAATAGGGATTAAAATTTAGGATATTAGGTATAAAGTTGAAGGTATAGGGTATAGGGATGAGGGATGATGGTTTAGGGTTTAGGGTTTAGGGTATAGGGTTGAGGGTTGAGGGATAGTGTTTAGGGTTGAGGGTATAAGGTTAAGTGTATAGGGTATATGGATTATGGTTTAGGGTATTGGGTATATAGTTGAGGGTATCGTGTTGAGGATATTAGGTTTAGGGTTTAGGATTTATGTATAAGTTTTACGATTGAGGGTTGACATATAATGTTCAATGTTGAGGGTATGAGGTTAAGTGTATAGGGTATAGAGATTATGGTTTAGGGTGAAAGGTTAAGGGTATAGGGTATAGGGTTAAGGCTTGAGAGTGTAGGGTTTACCATTTATGTATAGTGTTTCAAGGGATAATGTTTAGGGTTTAGGGTATAAAGTTTAGGGTGTAGGGTCTAGAGATGAGGGTTGATGGTGTAGGGTTTAGGGTTTAAAGTATAGGGTTGAGGGTTGAGGGATAGTGTTCAATGTTAAGGGTATAGGGTATATGGATTAGGGTTTAGAATATTGGGTATAGGGTTGAGGGTATTGGGTTTAGGATTAAGGTTTGGGGTTTAGGGTTTGGTGTACAAGGTTGAATGTAGGGTTTAGGGTTTAAGTATAGGGTTGAGGGATGATGTTTAGGGCTTAATTTATAATATTTAAGGTATAGGGTATAGGGATGAGGATTGAAGGTGTAGGGTTTAGGGTTTAAGGTATAGGGTTGAGGGTTGAGGTATAGTGTTTGAGGTTGGGGGTGTAGGGTTAAGTGTATAGGGCATAGGTATTAGGGTTTAGGATATTGGGTATATGGTTGAGGAAATTTGGTTTAGGGTTGAGGGTTTAGGGGTCAAGGTTTAGGGTACAAGGTTTAATGTAGGGTTTAGCACTTAATTATAGGGTTAAGGGTTCAAGAATAATGTTTAGGGTTTAGTGTATAGGGTACAAGGATGAGGTTTGAGGGTGTAGGGTTTATGGTTTAATTATAAACCCTCAACCCTATACCCTCAACCCTCTACCATCAACCTTAAGCCCTCAACCCTCAACCCTTAAACTATAAACCCTTAACCCCCAATTCTCAACCCTCATCCGTTAATCCCTCAGCCCTCAACCCTTATACCCTCTACCCTACAAATTGGACCATCAACCCTAATCCTTCAACCATATACCCTCAAATCTATACTGTAAACCCTAAACCCTCTATCCTCTACCCTAAACCCTTAATCCCTCAACCCTTAAACCCTCAACCCTCAACCCTCAACCCTCTACCCTCAACACCTATATCCTCTACCCTATATATTGGACCCTCAAGTCTATACCCTCAATCCTCTACCCTCATCTTAAACCCTCTAACCTCTACCCTCTACACTATACATTAAAGATGGTTTAGGGTATAAGGTTAAGTGTATAGGGTATATGGATTATGGTTTAGGATATTGGGCATATAGTTGAGGGTATTAGGTTGAGGATATTAGGTTTAGGGTTTAGGATTTATGTATAAGTTTGAGGGTTGAGGGTTGAGGTATAATGTTTAGGGTTGAGGGTATGAGGTTGAAACATAGATATTTGGGACCTACTTTCTTTCTAGCACTTCTAGGATTTTTCACCTAAAAGGAGAAAGATGGGTCCAAAAATGCTTATGTTCACATTCAAAGATTAATGCGATATGGATGGAAAAAGGATGAAAAACTCAAAAATGCAATATTTGAATGCAAGAAACTAATAATATTGATTGATTAATGAAAAGAAACTAAGGTAAAGCAACTTGTTTGAAAACACATTGTGTATTGAAAAATCACCTACAAATGAATGGAAAAATGCAACAAAAATAAATGAGACTAAAAGTGCTTAGCTGGTATTTTGATGAGGACTAGTAATTGCTTGTGAAATGCTACTGATACTAATTTTCAGGCCTGGAGGGACTCATTTTCCATTTTGGTCAAATTAGTCCTAGTTCTGCCAAACTATACCAAAACCTATTTCTAACAGAAGGGTATCTAAAAATGCAAAAATCAAAAAACTAACCTTAGGGTGGGACTCATTTGCCACCCATGGTGAATGAGTTCACTTTTGAATTTCTAGATTTTCAAAGGTGGATTTTGAAGCTTCTAATTTTCACTTTGATGCCCTACAGGTGTCTGCTTCCTAAACTCTGATTTATGAGTTTGAAAATGAGATTTTGTTGATATTTTGACTTGTTGAATTAGAAGAAGACTTGAGTAACCTTTTAATTTGATCTTCAATTATTTCTAAGCTTCCAAGAGTCCTAAATTTGTAAACACACAAGACAAGAGAGAGAAATGTTGAATGTTAGGGCATGGGGGTTTGCCTTGGTCAAACCCCATTTATGTTATTAAACCAAAATGATAAAAGAATAGAATCAAAAATGCAACAATGGAATTTATTACCTTGTCATGATGATTGATCTTGAATTTTTATAGCAATGGAGGAATATTCAGCCCTTGAATGTCTTTAGGAGCTTTTTTGATGTCTTGCAATGATAAAACCCTAAGTTGCTTGACTTGAGATGAAAGATTGGTGGATGAATAATGAAGAATGGATGTGAATTAAGTTAATGGATGTAAAAATGAGTTTAAAGAGGTGATTTTATAGGAAATTCACCTATTTTACCTATTAATACCTCATCACAATCTGACATGAAGCAATATTAAACTCAAATTTCACTTTCTTCTCGCTCAAAGGTCAAAATTGAGCCAAATGGGACTCATTCACCACACATGGTGAATGGGTCCCACCTGGATGGGGATAATTCACCATGCATGTTGATAGGGGCCAATTTGACAACTTAGATGCCAAGAGATAAGGAAATAAGGTCTAAAATGCAATCTTGTCAGGTATTTGATCAATTTAAGCCTCAAAATACACAATATGGGTTAATATGGGACTATTAGTGATGATATGAATTCCAAAATAGGGCTTGGGATGTGAAAGTGTGATTAAATACCCTTTACAACACTAAAATGAGGTCCACATAGCCTAGGAAAGTGCAAGAATCAATGTGAATGTGCAAGACACATTACAACAGTAATTTAACATTAAGTTTATTTTAGAAGCCTTCTAGATTGATGTGAAGATGTAGCTAAATATTTTTTATAATGTTGAATTAGGGAGAAATGTGTTCATTAAGTCTAGAAAAGCGTGAAAGTATCTTACAACACTTTACAACACCGTTAAAAGACATCATTAAATGCATTTGAAAGGGTCCAAGACCTAGTGTGGATGCATAAAATGCCTCACAACACTTGAATCAAAGCCTCATTAATCCAATTTGACACAAATTAATCTTGTCAAGCAAAGGGTCTTTTTTTCTATGGCACATTTAGCCCCCACTTTAGTGAGAGGATGAACTTGCTTCAAACTTGCACTAAAGTAGACATTCAAGAGAGATCCAAATGTACAGATGCAGATAACAAAAAATGACAAAGATCAAAGGAGGTGGCCAAGCCCTTAGGATCAAAGATCCTAAGTAAACCATCAAGATAAAAAATCATGCAATGGCAAGAACTAAAGAAAAATAGGGTGGAAAAGATGTACTCACTCTGGAGCCACAAAAATTTAGGTTGTGTACGGGGTGAGAAGTCCACAACATACTCACTTTGGGGCCATGAAACTCTTGATTGTTCATAGGGTGAGAAATCCCAAAAGGTGAGGAACATATGCTAGTTGGTATGCATTCACAAACAAGTAGGTGGCTATGGGGAAATTTGTGCAACTGGATGGGCTTCCTGCTCAACCATATCAAATTAGTATCTCCTGATAAATTCAATAAGGTGCCACAAATATTTTTGAGCTCTATGAAGTAAGAAAAACTTTGTATGCTTGACACTCATAGAAATTGTTAATGCAAAATAGTGTAAGGATTGTTCAAAGGGATTTTTCTTTGCTCATGCAATGTCTCATCTTAGGGAACATCATGCTTAATGTCTCCAAGAGAGGATAAATGCAAACAATCTCATCCTGGGAAACATTGTACCTAATGCTTCCAAGAGAGTGAATCGCAAGAAAAAGAAAATCACACAATGAAATGTGAGTGGTGATGTATGCCCCCACTTTAGAGCAGTTGCAAACACCTGTATTGCCAGCAATTACTTTAAAGTAGAAGAGAAGGAAGAAGACATGAGATCTTACTCGGAAAGCCCTATGGAAAGTAATATGTTTTTGAGAAGCTACATCATGAAAAAGGGAAGTATGCCATATGCAAGCCAACTTAAGGCATGTCCTCCACATCCCAAGCTTTCTCTTATGTTTTAATGAAAGGTTAATGACTAGCCAAACGAAGCAACCACAAATGACATACAAGGACAAGGCTATCGAACACCTTGCCCCACTAAGTGAAAATCAACAACAATTAGAGGAATTAGGTGCTCCCACATAGGGAAGCATGCCAAATTCCTAAAAAAATTGTATTTTACAACTCAAGGCATGACATTCATTAGTGGAGTGACCATGAACTCCATGATATGCACAAAATAAATTCTTGGAAGAGCTTTTCTTTCGAGTTCTTGGAGGGAGGGTGATCAATTTATCATGGAGAAGTCTTCACAAGATACCTTCTTGATCAAGAGGAGAAGGTAGTTGTGTGATTGGGGTCAAAGATACATCTTTCTTAGATGTCATACCTATGCAAGACTCTATAAATTGTGAGATTTTGTCTTCATCATTATATGAGGATACAAAATCTAACAAATTCAAATCATGAGAATTTTGTGAGATGCCGATTTGAGTGTTGTGGGAAGGATGATGTTTGAGACCACTAGTGTTGATGAGCTGAGGAGTGTGGTGTGTGAGATTATTGAGGTTGAATGAAGGTGGGTAAAGGATGAGAGGGTTGTTAAGATTTCCTATGGGAAATGTATGTCGTCTATTGATCAAAGGGGATCAAATGAACACTTGTGCATTCATATCCTCAACAGTCTTGTTTTGATGTATCTCTAAGTGAGGGAAATCAAGAATCACTTGTTTTCCATAGTCCAATGCTATGATATTGTCCCTAGGAGGAAAGATTTTAGGAGAACAACAAGCCACATGTGCTTGACAAGTAAGGCTTTGTTCTTCCACAATAGCTATGTTTCCAATAGGGGAATGGTCAATGATGGGATTATGAGAAGGGGGATGATGAATTTCTATTTTCATTAAGGGCTCATTCTCTTGTTCCATATTATCTACCCTACAAGGAGAGATTTTAATATGTTCATCCAAGCTTGAGGTTTGTAAAGTAGCTTCATCACAAGTGGAGGAGGTATCAAGAGGAGAACCACTATGTTTTGCAAATAGATCTTCCCATAGGATAGCGACATTAGGGAAGGGAAGATCAAGGTTGTGCTGATTCTTAATAGGGGTATATTCTAACACCAACCTATCCTCATTATATCGAGGAGGGGTATTAGGAGATGGACAAGAGTGATTGTCATGACTATGGAGATTTGGTAAGGTGATATTGAGGAATGTATCTATGATCTAATGCTCTTGTTGTGTAAGGCATCCAAAGGGGAATAAGGAGATGGGCAATCAAGAATTTCAAGGCTTGTGAATTTTTGCACCAAAATACCTTTGTCACTAATAGGAGAGGTATTAGAAGAAGAACAAGTATGTGTTTCAATGATTGTCAACATTACCATTCTCACCAATGGGTAATGTAAGATTAAGGATTGTATTAATGGATTGTTTCTTAAAGTCCCTATTATGGTAGTCAAAAGAAAACTCATAAAAGGCGATAGTATGCTTATAAAATACATGTTTAATCAAATAAGAGAATATTTTTTGAAAGAGAACATGCTAAAATGAAAGAAAGTACAACACAATGCAATTTTTAGTTTTTAAGTGTCTGTTCATAGAATGCAACTATCTGAAAATGATATGTTGTGATGGGAAAAAGTGAAATTAAACAATGCATGAAATGAACTAATTGAAGCAAGATTTAACAAAATACATGCTATATAAATGAAACTAACTTATATATAAAAGTTAAGGCACCAAATAGAAGCATAAAAACAAATTTTTGAGTTCTATAAAATGCTATTTTAGGGGTTAGAAGGGACTGCTTTGCCCAAGGTGACGAATGAGTCCCAATATGGATTTTTTTTTAGAATTTTCAAAAATTTGTGACCAATTTTTATGAATTCTAAGTGGTATGATTTAGACCTAAGTGAAAAATGCAAAATTTCAAAACTTTTCAATCATTAAAAATGCAACCTAGCATGCACTTTTACTCATGCAAAAATGAAACTCTAGAATGCAAGATAAAATGTAATGCAAGCAACTCTAGAATTATTAATGGACTCCAAAATCAGGAAAGAGGGGATTCAAATAGTAGGTTCACCAAAATGAAACATAGATTTTTGGGACCTACTTTCTTTCTAGCACTTCTAGGATTTTTCACCTAAAAGGAGAAAGATGGGTCCAAAAATTCTTATGTTCACATTCAAAGATTAATGTGATATGGATGAAAATAGGATGAAAAATGCATAAATGCAATATTTGAATGCAAGAAACTAATAAGATTGATTGATTAATGAAAAGAAACTAAGGTAAAGCAACTTGTTTGAGAACACATTGTGTATTGCAAAATCGCCTACAAATGAATGGAAAAACGCAACAAAAATGAATCAAACTAAAAGTGTATACTTAGGTTTTTGATGAGGACTAGAAATTACTTGTGAAATGTTTCTATTGCTGATTTTCAGACATGGAGGGACTCATTTTCCATTCTGACTGAATCAGTCCCAGTTCTGCCAAATTGTACCACAACCCGTTTTTGACAAAAGGGTAGATCTAAAAATGTAAAAATAGAAAAAATTACATTATGGTGGGACTCATTCGCCACCCATGGTGAATGAGTCCACTTTCTAATTTTTGGATTTTCAAAGGTGGATTTTGAAGCTTCCAGTCTGCACTTTGATGCCCTATAGGTGTTTCCTTCCGAAACTCTAATTTATAGGTTTGAAAATGAGATTTTGTTGATATTTTGAATTTTTGAATGAGAAGAAGACTTGAGAAATCTTTCAATTTGATCTTCAATGGTTTCTAAGCTTCCAAGAGTTCTAAATCTGCAAACACACAAGACAAGAGAGATAAATGTTGAATGTTAGGGCATGGGGGTTTGCCTTGGTCAAACCTTGTTTAGGTAATTAAACCAAAATGATGAAAGAATAGATTAAAACATGAAAAAAATGGAATTTATTACCTTTTCATGATGATTTATCTTGAATTTTTGCAGAAATGGAGGAAGATTCAACCCTTGAATGTGTTTAGGAGCTTTCTTGATGTCTTGCAATGATAAAGCACTAAGTTGCTTGACTTGAGATGAAAGATTGGTGGATGAATAATGAAGAATGGATGTGAATTAAGTTAATGGATTAGAAATGAGTTTAGAGAGGTGCTTTTATGGGAAATTCACCTATTTTACCCATTAATACCTTATCACAGGCCAACATGAAGCAATATTAAACTCAAATTTCACTTTTTTCCTGCTCAAAGGTCAAAATTGAGCCAAATGGGACTGATTCACCACACATGGCAATGGGTCCCACCTAGATGGGAATGATTCACCATGCATGGTGAATGGGTCCCATAGGGGCCAATTTGACAACTCAGATGCCAAGAGATTAGGAAATAAGGTCTAAAATGCAATCTTGTCAGGTATTTGATTAATTTAAGCTTTGGGATGCACAATTTGGGTTAATATGGGACTATTAGTGATGATATGAATGTCAAAATAGGGCTTGGGACACAAAAATCAATGTGAAAGTGTGATTAAATATAATTTACAACACTAAAATGAGGTCCATGTACCCTTGGAAAGCACAAGAATCAATGTGAATGTACAAGACACATTACAACACTAATTTAACATTAAGTTTATTTTAGAAGCCTTCTAGATTGATGTAAAGATGTAGTTAAATATGTTTTATAATTTTGAATTAGGGAGAAATGTGTTCATTAAGTCTAGAAAAGCATGAAAGTATCTTACAACACTTTGTAAAACCTTTACAAGACATCATTAAATGCATTTGAAAGGGTCCAAGACCTAGTTTGGATGCATAAAATGCCTCATAACACCTAAATCAAGGCCTCATTAAAGAAATTTATCATGAATTAATCCCATTTCAAGCAAAGGGTCCTTTTTTCTACAACACAGAGGTTAAGTGTATAGGGTATAGGTATTAGGGTTTAGAGTGTAGGGTTAAGGGTATAAGGTATAGGATTAAGGCTTGAGAGTGTAGCATTTTCTATTTAAGTATAGGGTTGATGGATAATGTTTAGGGTTTAGGGTATAAGGTTGAGGGTGTAGGGTTTAGGGTTTAAGGTATAGGGTTGATGGTTGAGGGATAGTGTTCAAGGTTGAGGGTATAGGGGTAAGTGTATAGGGTACAAGGATTAGGGTCTATAATATTGGGTATAGGGCTAAGGGTATTGGGTTTAGGATTAAGGTTTGGGATTTAGGGTTTAGTGTACAATGTTGAATGTAGGGTTTAGGGTTTAAGTATAGGGTTGAGGGATGATGTTCAGGGCTTAGATTAGAAGGTTTAGGGTATAGGGTTTAGGATTTAAGGTATAGGGTTGAGGGTTGAGGTATAGTGTTCAAGGTTGGGGGTGTAGGGTTAAGTGTAGAGGGTATAGGGATTAGGGTTTAGGATATTGGGTATAGGGTTGAGGATATTGGGTTTAGGGTTGAGGGTTTATGGTTCAAGGTTTAGGGTAGAAGTTTTAATGTAGGGTTTAACATTTAATTATAGGGTTAAGGGTTCAGGGATAATGTTTAGGCTTTAGGGTATAGGGTATAGGGTATAGAGATGGGGTTTGAGGGTGTAGGGTTTATGGTTTAATTCTCAAACCTATACCCTCAACTCTCTACCCTCAACCTTAAACCATCAGCCCTCAACCCTTAAACCCTATACCTTATACATTAAACCATCAACTCTAATTTCTTAACCCTCATCCCTTAATCCCTGAACCCTCAACCCTTAAACCATTAATCCTCAACCCCTATACCCACTACCCTATACACTGGACCCTCAACCCTAATCCTTCAACCATATACCCTCAAACCTATACCATAAACCCTAAACCCTCTACCTTGAACCCTAAACCCTTGATCCCTCAACCCTTAAACCCTCAACCCTCACCCTCAACCTTTAAACCCTAATCCCTCAACCCTATACCCTCAATCCTCTACCCTCAACCTTAAACCTTCAACCCTCAACCCTTAAACCCTAAACCCTTAATCCCTCTACCCTCTACCCTCTACCCTATACATTAAACCCTCAACCCTCAATTCTCAACCCTCAACCCTCAACCCTCTACCTCTATACCCTCTACCCTATACATTGGACCCTCAACCTAATCCTTCAACCATATACCATCAAACCTATACCTTAAACCCTTTACCCTCAACCCTAAACCATCAACCATAAACCATTTAACCCTAAACCCTTAAACCTTCTACCCTCTACCCTCAACCCAATACCATCTACCCTCAACCCTATACCCTCAACCCAATACCCTAAATCATCAACCCTATAGGTCCTCCACCCTAATCTCTCAACCCCTATCCCTTTCTCTCTATCTATACATCTCACCTCTCTCTCCTTCCCTCTCTCCTACCATTTGTAATTTTCTCTATCTACCCTCCCCCTCTTTCTATGTACCTCTTGTTCAATCAATCCCTACCACTCTCTCTTACTCCCTCTATATATCTCTATCTATCTCCCTCCCACTACCTCTCCATCCTTCCCTCTCTCTCCCACTCCCTCTTAGGGTTTAGGGATTATGGTAGAGATTTTTCTTGGGTTTAATGGTTGAGGGTAGAGGGTATTCAGTTGAGAGTAGAGACCCAATACCCTCTACCCTCAACCCTACCTTAACCCTATACCCTCAACCCAATACCCTATATCATCAACCCTATAGGTCTTCCACCCTAATCCCTCAACCCTATACCCTAAAACCCTATGAGTTTCTCTTTATTTATACATATCACCTCTCTCTCCCTCCCTCTATCCTACCCTCTCTAATTATCTATGTCTAGCCTCTCCCTCTTTCTACGTACCTCTTGCTCAATCAATGCCTACCACTCTCTCTCACTCCCTCTATCTCTCTCTCTATCTCCCTCCCATTGCCTCTCCATCACTTGGCCTATTTAAAAAAATGGGTCTGAGAAATGGGGTCTCTTGGTGATTTACATCATTTGGAGACCCCATTTCTTGGACCCATTTTTTCAAACAAACCACTACATTTCCAATTTCATCGAATTGGCAAGCCAGTGGGCCCACTAGCTTGCCAATTCGATGAAATTGGAAACCTAACTTGCCTTGTTTGAAAAATGGTTCTAAGAAATGGGATCTCCTAGTGATGTAAATCACAAGGAGGCCCCATTTCTTGGACCTATTTTTTTCAAACATGCCACTACATTGTCCATTGCACTGAATTAGCAAGCCATGGGCCCACTAGCTTGGAAATTTAGTGAAATTGACAACCTAACTTGCTTGTTTGAAAAAATGGGTCTAAGAAATGGGATATCCTAGTGATGTACATCATTGAGAGACCCCATTTCTTGGATCCACTTTTTCAAATAGGCCACTACATTCCCAATTTCACTGAATTGGAAAGCTAGGGTTGAGGGTTTAATGGTTTAAGGGTTAAGGGTAGAGGGGAGAGAGATAGAAGGAGTGAGTGAGTGAGTGAGTGAGTGAGACTTGAGATAGGGACAAGGGGTAGGAGGGAGATACTTGAGAGAAAGAGAGAGAGGGAGGAGTGGGAGAGAGATAGAGGGTATAGGATTTAAGGGTTTAAGGGTTTAAGGGTTAAGGGTAGAGAGTAGAGGGTTAAGGGTAGAGGAGAGAGATATAGGAGTGAGTGAGATACTTGAGAAAGGGAGATGGGGTAGGAGGGAGTGTTGGAAAAAAAAGGATAGACAATTGAGAGGGGGGGTGAATCAGTTGTTATAGAAATTTAAACTTTTTCTAACATAATTTATCCTTAATCTCAGATCTGATGAATGAACAATTAACTCTAAACAATTAACACATCAGAGAGACAAAGAACACCAATATTTTTTACATGGAAACCTTGTTAGGGGAAAAACCATGGTTGATGTTAGTCCACAAGATTATAGCCTACTAAAAGTGTAATGAAAAAAATAAGGGGAATGCACATGCATTCAGGCACACTTCCTAGAGCTCACCACTCAATTAAAAAAGGGGCTCACCACCCAATAAATTTGGATTAAAAATCTAGAGGGTATGAAAGGAGAAAATAGCTTCTGCTCAAGCTTGATTATAGTTCCAATTAAGCTCAACACTTCTTCACACTTCACACAATATTCTTCACATTCTACTTATTCACATAGGAGAACATGAAGCATCCTTTCCACTGATCAAAAAATTGCTCTTATATATCCACTATAGGAGATTCCACCACAACTTCATCAACCAAGAAAAATAAATTATATTTGCAATGTTGGCCTATATTTTCAATTAAAATTTTAATGCGTATCCACCAATGTCAGCCACAACATTATGGAGACCCAAATTAATATCTCCAACAAAAAAAACTTTAATTAATTCTTCCTCGAAGATCCACAACACACTACCATCATCATGTCGACCAAGAACAAGAAAAACTAAACATGCGCAAAAATATCTTCAACCACGAGCACACGAATCAAATGAACATACCACAAAGATAGAGAATGAACTAGAGAAATTTGCGAACACCAAGAAATAATAGAGAAGCATCCACAACAATTGAGATAACCAAAATCACATAATCTTCATTTAGGAACACTAACAAAAACCAACAAAACACTATCATACCATAACTCACACAAAACATCATGCAGACCTCTGTAACTTTCGGTAGATGATCTAGACATACTCAACAATAAATCCTTTAATCCACATCAGCTAATCTTCTATGTATAAAACAAAGCGCCTTCGTGACTTACATAGTTCCACTGCAAACTTGAAACACTTTCTTTTACAATTTTTTCAATATCCTCGACATATACATCAATAGATACACCAAATGCTAATAGTGTTGACATCAATTACAACCACATATCAGCAACACATCCACAACATCCAACAATCTCCAACAGGGGGAGAATTGAGAGAGATAGAGGATAGAGGGTTAAGAGTAGAGGGTTTCGGGTTTAAGGGTTAAGGGTTTAGGGTTAAGGGTAGAAGGGAGAGAGATAGAGGGGGTGAGTTAGAGAGAGAGACCTGAGAGAGGGAGAGGGATAAGTGGGGGAGATATAGAGAGAGAGAGAGAGAAAGAGAGATAGGGATGAGTGGGAGAGAGATAGAGGGTAGAGGGTTAAGATTAGAGGGTAGAGGGCCCAGTAGCTTGCCAAATCGGGTGTAATTGGCAACCTAACTTGGCCTTTCTGAAAAAAATGTGTCTTATAAATGATGTCTCCTGGTGATTTACATCAAGGAGACCCCATTTCTTGGACCCATTTTTTCAAATAGACCACTACATTGCCAATTTCATTGAAATTGGAAAGCTAGGATAGAGGGTTTAAGGGTTTAAAGGTTAAGAGTACAAGGTGTAGGGTTAAGGGTATAGGGGAGAGATATAGAAGGATTGAGTGAGTGAGAGAGAGAAAATTGAGAGAGGGAGAGTGGGTAGGAGGGAGATACTTGAGAGAGAGAGTGAGGGAGTGGGAGAGAGATAGAGGCTAGAGGGTTTAAGGGTTTAAGGGTTAAGGGGAGAAGGAGAGAGATAGAAGGGTGAGGAGAGAGAGACTTGAGAGAGGGAGAGGGGTTGGAGAGAGACCTGAGGAGAGAGAGGAGGAGTGGGAGAGAGATAGAGGGTGGAGGGGAGAGGGAGAGAGATAGAAGGAAGGAGTGGAGAGGAGAGAGGAGATGGTAGAGGGGGAGACCAAGAGAAGAGAGAGAGGGGGGTCAGGGAGAGATTAGAGACAAATAATAGAAGGGGGGGAAGTGGAGGAGAAGAGGGGAGAGGGGATAGAGGAAGACGAGAGGGTGAGAGGGAGAAGATAGGTAGAAGGGGAAGTAAGAAAGTGGATATGAAAGAGAGGATAGAGGGAGGGAGTAAATAAGATAAGAAAGAGAGACTTAGAGAAATAGTAGCCGGAAGATAAAAGAGGGTAGGAAGAGGAGAAAGAATATAAAGAGAGAGAGGTAGGGACCCAAAAGAAATAGAGGAAAGAAATAAGATAAGACCAAGAAGAATTCTAGATTAAGTGGGTGGAGAAGGAAGGAGACAAGAGAGGAGAGGGGTTGAGGGGGGGTGGAAGAGACCAAGAAATATGAGGAAGAGAGATTCTGAAGCATGTGGAAGGAGAGGGTGGAGGAAGGAGGGGAGGGAGAGACCAGAGAGAGATAAAGAGGGAGGGAGGAGAGATAAATTGAGAGAGAAAGGGGGTGGAAGGAATAGAGTGGGAAGACCTAGGAAAGGATAAAGCCTAAAAGCCCTCCCAAAGAAAGAGATGGGGGGGAGAAGTGGGAAGAGAGAAAAAAGGGAAGGAGGAAGGTGGAGAGATTGAGAGAGAGGAGGAAGTGTGAGAGATTGGAAGAGAGGGATAGGTTAGATAGAGAGAAGTAGAGAGGGAAGGTGGTTGGGATGAAGGGAGAGAGAGAGAGGAGGGAGAGAGAAAGAGAGGTAGAGAGGGATAGGTTAGATAGAGTGAAGTAGAGAGGGAAGGTGGGTGGGAGGAAGGAAGAGAGAGAGGGGGGAGATAGATAAAATTAGAGAGGGAAGGAGGAAAGGAGGGAGGGATGGAGGGGGAGAGAGCTCGATTAGATAGATAGAAGTATAGAGGGAAGGAGAGAGTGTGAGAGAGAGGTCTAGAGCATAAGGGATAAAAAAATGAGTGAGATAGAGAGAAAAATATGATACAACTTGCTGATTATTGAAATTTGACCTCCTAATTACTGAAATTTGACATGTTGATTATTGACTAAGTCTGAAGTTTTTGAGATCTTCCAAAAACTAGAATTTGCATCACAGCTCCTAGAGATTTGAAACCACTCTCAAACATCCTAAAACTATATACATCAAATATAACTTAAAGTATAAGAAAGTAAATTTCCATGTGTAAATGTCAACTTATACTTAAATTTTTATTTCATGTATAGAGTTTCCCTGAAAGATAACAAGAAGAAAGAGACAAGAAAAAGAGAAGAAAAAAATTTCAATGTGGACCAAAACGTGAGCGCGTTATAATGCGCTCGTGTTTTGGAAATGTTTTTTTTATTTCAAAAAATGCACATTTTTTTAACTCAAAATGTGAACATTTTTTGAAACTTAAATCATAATGCTCATGCATTATGGCTTGGTAATGACCGATCCTAGGCTTGGTCATTACCAAGACATAACGCGAGTGCTTTTTACTATAACACACTCACATTTTTGCTAATTCGGGATGAAAAAGTAAATTGGCCACAAATTGGCTACCCATTTTCATGCACCTGCCCAAAAAGGCTACCTAACCCTTTTCCCCCACTTAGTGCAGGACAAAGATGAGCCAAAATGATTGATGAGAAACATGCTAAAGTGAAAATCAATATCAATTAGAGGAATTAGGTGCTTCCACAAAGAGATAGCACTACACTCCTTAAGATGTTGAATTTTGTTACTCAAAGCCTTACATTCATTAGTAGAATGACCATGAACTCTATGATATGCACAAAATGAACTCTTGTAGTAAAATTTCTTGCATTTTCTTGGAGGGAGAGATATCAAATGATCTTGGAGTAGTCTCGACAAGACACCCTCTTGATCCAAAGTTGAAGATGTTCCTTTATTTTGTGACAAAGATATCTCTTGCTTAGTACAAGGTGTCATACCTACACAAGATGCTTTAAATTGTGATATTTTGTACACTTCTTTACGGGAGGGTGTAAAATCTATCAAATTCAAATCATTAGTGTTTTACATGATGAAATTGATGTTAAGCAAGGATTTCTTTGTTTATTTCATTTATTTCAAAGGACAAAAACCAAGACCACTAGTGTCTATCAGTTCAGGATGTACTAATGTTAAAATTGGCTTAGAGGAATCTTTTGTAATAGTGTTGATATTAAGTGAAGGATTCCTTATTTCTTTCAAGGGACAATAACCAAGACCACTAGTATTTTCTTGCATGTTAGGCTTTATAGGGACATGAATACCTTTTTCTCTAGCACCACATCCTTTTCCACTATATCCAAGTTGTTTCATAAGTTCATAGCCTTTTCCATAAATATTTTTCATTTCTTTCAAAGTCGATGGTCATTTATAATCAACTTCATTAAAGTTTGTCGTGTAATTTGCTTGGTCTTCTAAACTAGTTGAGGTGGATGCTTTTGCTTTTGAAGGGTCATCTGAATTTTTTGTTTTAATTACTACTTTTTCTTTTCCCTTTTTAGAGTCTTTGTTTATGATCTCGTATTCTCCCATAAATGAAGTGAAATATAAGGAATCTCAATCATCTTCTAATAGCTTTGTGACTTCCTCAATATGTTTTTTTTTCTTTTTGTTGTATGGGTTCCATTTGTGTATCTGGTGTTAATATTTTCAAAGGATTTTCCTTTCCTTTCTCAATGTCCAAACAACTGTTTGGGTCAGGATCAACTTTGAATATGTACACTTTGTTGTTGTATACATACTTCATTTTATGATGAAGATTAGAAGGTACTCCATTAATTTCATTAATCCACAATATGCCTAAAAGAAGGTTCTATGAAAGATTGTGAGGCATAACATGGATCGGTGTTTCTATTGTGGCCTTTCTAGCTGTAACAGAAAAATTGATCACACCAAGCGGTCATTTTCCCATGTTATCAAACCCACTAATAGATAAAGAGGCAAGTTGAATTTTTTATTTATCCATGCCAATTCTATCCAAAAGGGTCACACTACACACATTAAGGGTGAAACCATTGTAAATGAGGGTTATTTTTATACCCCACCCATCAAAGGTAGCTATTATCATGAAGTCATCATTTTGTTTTTGCACTTCCAAAGGAGGGAGCTCACTTCGGTGGAAAAAAATGTCAACATTTATTCCTTGAATCATGGTTGCTATGTCATTTGGTTGCACATTAGAAGGGATAGGAACTTTTTGTAAAGCACTTTGAATCATGTTGTGATAATGACAAGAAGATTGAATAAGGTCCCATAAGGTATCTTAGCCGCAGTGTTCTTAAGTTTCTCAATAAGATCATATTCCTTTCCACTTTGTGAAGGAAAATGAGGAGGACCTAGAAAGATTGGGTTAGGCAATAGGAGGAATGTTGAAGGTATTGTTTTTGGTTGCATATTGTTTCTATTTTTATATGTATGACCAATGGTATTATAACTTGATTGTTGCGAAACATTATTCTTAGGTGGGTAAAGGATAAGTTCAAGTTTGTTTTGATTTTGTTGTTTGTGTGATGGTGGGAAAAGAATTAAAGAATTCTTAGGATGTCCCATAGGGTATGTAGGAGGTCCATTAATCAAGGGGGATCTAACAAAGACTTGTGCATTTATAACCTCAGTAGTCTTGGTTTGATGTATTTCTAATAAAAGGTAATCTAGTGTCATCTTTTCACCATCATCTAAGGAAGCCGAAATGTTGTAATTTTCTTCCACCATGATATCCACCCTAGGAGGAGAGTTTTTAGGAGAACTACAAATTAGAAGTTCATGAAATTCAAAGGTTGGTTCTTCTAAAATAGATTCTTTGCAAGTAGGGGAATGATCAATGGTTAAATTTTCTTGTTTATCAATGATGGCATTTTCTTGTTCAATATTTTTTTCCCTAGGGGAAGAGAGACATGAGATTCTCATGAATTTCATCAATCAAAGTATCATCTTCAAAACTAGGAGAGATGCTAGGAAAAGAACAAATGTGTTTGTCAAGATTTTCCATATTTCATTCCCTTGTCTCATAATGTGTTCCAAAGAAAGAAAGATGGAACACTAAGACTATGTGTTGATTTTAGGGAACTCAACAAGCTTAACATCAAGAATAAATATCCCATCCCATTGATATTGGATTGCTTTGACCACCTAGTAAGGGTGAAGATCTTCACAAAGTTAGATTTGAAACAAGGCTAATATTAAGTGAGGATCAAGGTAGGGGATGAAGAGAAGGTGAACTATGTGACTTGATACGAGTCATACAAATTCATGGTGATGCCCTTTGGGAAATGCAACGCTTTGACGACATTTTGCACACTTATGAATGATGTGATTTAGCCTCTACTAGACATGTCAGTAGTGGTCTATCTAGATTATATCCTTGTGTATAGTAAGAGCATGGACGAACACAAGGTTCACCTTGCAGAGGTGTTTGAGTTGCTTAGGGAGCACCAACTCTTCATAAAGGAAAAATGCATCTTCACCTAGGAGGAAGTTTACTTCCTTTGTTACATCATGGGTAAAGGAAAGATCAAGCCATACCCAAAGAAGCTCCAAGCAATCAGGGATTGGGAGCCGCTGTAGAATGTGCATGAAGTGCATTAGTTCTTGGGCCTATCAAATTACTATTAGAAGTTTGTGGTAGGGTACTCCAAGTGGGAAACCCCATTGACAGACCTCCTAAAGAATGACCAAAAATGGAATTGGTCAGATAAGTGTAATGTGACATTTGAGACTCAACTCACAATTGAGCTTGTACTTGCACTACCCAATTTCAAAAAGACTTTTGAAGTCCAAAGCAGTGCATTTGACTTTGAAATTGGGGGAGTGCTCATGCAAAATGGGCACCCTGTGGCATATGAATCTAGAAAATTGAAGGATAGGGAGAGAATCTATCCCACCCATGAGAAAGAGATGACTAGGATCATCCATTGTCTTCAAACTTGGAGGCATTACCTATTGGGCATCCTGCTCATTGTCAAAATAGATAACATCTTGTCAACCTATTTCAAGACACAGGCCAAACTAACCCCCAAGCAAGAAAGATGGTGAGAATTTCTTGAAGAGTTTGATTATGAGATCCTATACAACCCCAAAAAATAAAACATGGTTGTAGATGCTCTAAGCAGGAAATCACAACTCATGGCAGTGGAAGGTGGGATAGATGAAGTTGCACCAGGTGTAAGTCAGGTTACCCTTTCAATAGAAATGATTGAAAACATCAAGTAGGGCTTGGTGGAAGATCTCCAAGCTACTGAGTTGTGGAAGAAATGAAAGGATGGAGAGACTCGAAAGTTTAGTAATTAAAGATGTCTAATTCTCTTCAGTCATAATTGAGTCTACATTCAAAAGTACAAGATTTTGTAGAGAGACCTAATTCATGAATGTCATGATAGCCCATGGGATGGCCATCCAAGTCAAAAGAGGACTCTTATGCTCTTAGAAAGAGGGTTCTTATGGATGAACATTCAAAAGGATGTAGATGACTATGTCCGAAGTTGCATCACTTTCCAACAAGACAAATTTGTGACACTACCTCCTAGAGGTTTGCTTCAAACCTTACTAGTTTTGATGTGATCTTGGGCCAATGTATCTATGGAATTTATTACTCGGTTTCCCAATGTCGACAATTATACAAGTATCATGGTCATGGTGGACAAGTTCTCCAAATATGGGATCTTTTTTCCATGGAAAACACCATGCAGAGTAGAGGATGTTGTGGACTACTTTTATCAGAATGTGGTGAAGTATTGGGGCATCCCCCTAACTATCATCAGTGATAGGGATGGCCACTTTACTTAAATTTTTTGGAAAAAATTATTAAGCTTATGGGGACAAAGCTTCTCATGTCAACTAGTCACCACCTAGAGACTGACGGCCAGACTGAGCGCATCAATGCAATACTAGAAGATTATTTGAGACACTTTTTCTGGTCAAACCAATCCAATTGGCCAAGGATTTTGGACTCCACCCTGTTCTGTTACAATGTACAAAAGTTAGTGTCAAGCCAATACTCATCGTTTCACTTGGTGACTAGTCAACAACCTTTGACCCTACACACTATTCTCAGTGGATACCTAGGATAGTGTCCCAGTGCAATGGAACATCTAAGAGATTGGAAAGCTAGAGTTGATCTAGCTTACCACAATTTGATAAAGGTTGTAGAGAGAATGAAGAGGTACATGGACATGGACAGGTGAGCCATAGACTTCAAGGTAGGAGACAAGGTTCTCCTCAAAATGGACTTAGTTTAGTTTAGACCACCAAAAATTTTGAGCCATGATCTCATTAGGAAGTTCCACAAACCCTTTGAGATCATTGGTAAAGTTGGAAAGGTAGTCTACAAAGTCAATCTTTTGAATCACATGCGAGTTCATAACATGTTCCATGTGAGTTAGCTTTGATCCCTGTATCAGGATGAAGAAGACCCAAGAAAAAATCTTCCAAATAGAGGGCCAACCAATGTGTTGGGTAGACCAAATGTAAGAGTGGAAGAGATACTTGTAGTTAGGGAGTGACAAGTCACCAACTACGAGTGGAAAGAATATCTAGTACACTAGTAGGGCCAGCCCAAGGAGAAGGCTTCATGGGAAAAAGTAGAAAGCCTATAGAAGTTTGAGAAAGATGTCTTGGAGTTCTTTCAAAAGGACTCACAAGCATATAGTTAAGCCCCAAAGGAGTTGGGTGCATTCTCCACACCCATCCAACAAGGGATGTTGCATGTAGGCATCAAGGACGTTGCATATTTTTGAGTGGGGGAGAATGTAATAGGTTTGAAAGTTTTCCCCAAGGACGTAGGGTATCCAGCCCCTTGCACCTAAGTCCAACCCATCCCCTAGGACTTGGACTCCTTACATTGAACAGATGCAAGCTAGTGAGTGGGATTCATAACCCAAGAGATGGCTATGTGGATGCAACTCGACTGAGTTGCATTGAACCACAATGAAGAGCTAAGCGTTCGACATAGAAGTTGGAACCTGGGTTGAAACTTGAGTTGGTACTCAAGTCCCTTAAGTCAAACTCCTCAAAAGGGAGCTCGCATCAAGACACACCAGACCTTGTCTAGGTGTGCACCAAGTCACCCCATCCAAGGGATACACAAAGAAGTCATGCTAGCCCTAAGTTGTGTGTGCACCAAGTCAGATACATTGGATGGAGATGTAGGAGTAGGACCCCAAGGGCTGCTCCAAGTCGCATGGTGAGAAATGTGCAAAGGGGTGAGTTGGAATCTCACCCTTAAGTTAGACAACGAGTGTGGACACCAGATGAAGGAATCATCTGCAAGTTGGACCAAGTATGGGATACATCAAGATGGACCAAGTATGGGACACATCAAGTCGGACACCTAAAGTGGATGCAATCCAATGAGAACTTAGTGAGGTTGCAAACTCCTAGACTCCCAACATTGGAAGCTAAGATTGGAAAGACCAAGTGTTGGTTGCTACCAGTCCAAACCAAGTATGTGGGATTAAGCTAAGAATCTCAAAAATGAGGGAGTTTTCCAAATTTTGATAAAAGTAGAAATGGGGGCTTTCACACACTTTTGAGCTGCATCGTACTGATGTTTGGGAATCAGACTAATAGATTATATAAGGGAGTATATACATCCTCCAAACTATTGAAACACAACAAAGAAATCAAAATCACCATCTAGACCCCAAAGTGAAGGTTCATACTGGAGTCGTACTCCCCTCTAGAGAGTTTCGTAGTGTCAGGAAATCACACCACATTGAGGTCATCCTAGTATTTAAGTGAGATCAGGGTTGTGGACAAGATAAGTCACTATGTAGCTTGATTGGGAGAACACAGTGCACCTACTCGAAGATCAACAAAATTTAGAGAGGACAAAGCAACATTGAGCTAGTCATAGTTCTAGGGAGAAGAGGTTAATTCAAGAGATCACCCCATGGTGAGGTCATCCAGTGTGAAGGCCGCATCTTGAAGAGTATTTGGAATCCTAGGGGTAGTTGTTCTTCTCCTAGCATCTCTCCTAGTTGTGAAGATGATACTTTGATTGATGAAAGTCATGAGAATCTTATGTGTCTCTCTTCCCCAAGGAAAAAAATATTGAACAAGAAAATGCCATCATTGATACACAAGAAAATTTAACCATTCATCATTCCCCTACTTGTGAAGAAGTTATTTTAGAAGAACCAACCTTTGAATTTCATGAACATCTAGTTTGTAGTTCTCCTAAAACTCTCCTCCTAGGGTAGATATCATGGTGGAAGAAAATGACAACATTTCAGCTTCCTTAGATGATGGTGAAAAGATGACACTAGATTGCCCTTTATTAGAAATACATCAAACCAAGACGACTGAGGTTATGAATGCACAAGTCTCTGTTAGATCCCCCTCAATTAATGGGCCTCCTACATACCCTATGAGATATCCTAAGAATCCTCTAATGATGTCTTCTAAAGGGGAAGAATCATAAAGAGGGTTGTCATAGATTTCAAAGTTTTGATTATCTAACACCAACATATCCTCATCATTATCACAAGAGGGGAAGATGTTGGGAGATGAATGTAAACTAGTTGAAGTGTTATGTAGGTAGGTTTAAATGGTCTCTTGTTGTTTTGTGTGATCGTCATGATTACCTATTGTTATGTCCTCTTGTTTAGTAATGTCTTACCTAATAGGAGAGGTAAGAGGAGAGAAACAACTAGGGTTCTCAAAAATATCATCGATTGATTCTTCTAACAATGAAATATCTTGTTCACAACTAAGAGAGATATTGGGAGAAGAACAAATATGATTCTTATGATTACCCAAGTTTATATTCTCTCTCACTAGAATGTTATCACAAGAAAAAGGTGAATGGAAATTAGGTAGGGTGATGTTTAGAAAGGTTTCTATGATCTCATTCTCTTGTACTAAAATATCTTCCCAAGGGGGAGAAAGAGAAGGACAAGCAAGACTCTCATGATTCTCAATGATTGCATCTTCTTTCACCAAGATACCTTTGTCACTAATAGGAGAGGTATCAGTAGAAGAACAATTATGATCGTCATGTTTATCTATTTGTGTATCCTCTTCTATCACATCATTCCCACAAGTAGGAGAGATAAGAAGGGTTTTAGGTTTAATGCAAGGGTAATCCCACAATACTAGTTTACACTTTCTCAGAGATCCTAATTTTTGTTGAAATCAAATATTTTTAGAAAATATAATGATTTAAGCCTTGAAAATTTCCATTTAAAGGATTCCAATTGAAGAGGTTTTGATCAAACCACCTTAGATAAAACCCCCTTGGATATAACCCCACTAGTTTTAAAGCATACCTATAATGGAGTCTCCTTTACACCCATCAAAATGCTGATAAAAAACCACTTTTGATTTATCCTTTGGGGGATCAAATGAATTCATTTAAATTTTATTTTATTTTGATTATGTAGTCCTTATTATAAGCTTCCCAAGAGGTATAATATTAAATCAATTTAATTCGATTATTATATTTATTTTTATTTCTTGTGAATATAGGTTTTTCATTGAAAATCAAGCTCTTTGTTCTACACATGTGGAAAAATAGCAGATTATCAATTTTTTTTTTTGAAAAATATCAGTGCACTAGATATTGAATTCCTTGATCCAACAAAAAAATAAACTGAATTTCGATACATGCAAATTTTTTTATGTTGTATATAGTTCGCATCTGTCTAAATTGTAATTGGTTTGACTTTGAAACTTGATTAAGGAAAAAATATTCAATAAAACACCATGAAACCAAATGAAAGCACTAGATATTGTAGTTAAAAATCTAAATTTGAAAAAATTAGAGTTTTATCCTTCATGAAAAAAAAGTTATGTTGTATATAGTGAGCATCACTCCATATAAATGGTGTTTACTAAAAAAACTAGTTTTTGAAGGAGATGGAAAAAGAAGTGCAATCTGATTCCAAAAAATTTGAAAAAAATATATTTAGAATCTACAACAAAAATGTTACAAATTACTAGTTTGCATCATCTTCAAATTCCTCATGGTTTAGCCACTATAGGTGTCTGAAAGTGAATATTTAGTTAGATAAAATTAGTTTAGTGTCTAGTTTGGACAAAAATTGTAAACCAGTATTGTGGGATCACCCACAAGTGTTTACATTTTCACTCTCTTGCACTAAGAGACTCTCATAACTAGGAAATGTATTGAACAAATAAATAACATACTTATTGACTAAATGTTTCTTTCAAAACTTGGAAAAGATAAATACCAACATCTGTGAAAAGTAATATATGCAAACTTGAAGTGGAAAGAGACTTTAAAATGCAATGTAAAGACCTAGAATGAAATGTGTAAACGCAATTTTTTAGATTTCAAAAAAGGTAGTTTACTGATTACACTATCCAACAATTTGAAAATGAAATGTTGTAAATGCAAATTTGGAATTAAGAAATGCATGAAATAAACCGATTTAAGCTAGATCTAGTGAAATGCAAGTAATAGAAACTCAACCAACTAAAATAGATAACTAACGACAACAAAAAAAAGTGTAGAAACAAGGTTTTCCATTCTGTAAAAGATAGTTTTAGGGAAATCTGGGACTAATTCGCCCAGAGAGGTGTATGAGTTCGAGTCAAGGTTTTTTAGGGGTTCAACTGTTGGAAAATGCAATACATATAAATCCCATAAAGTAGGCAAAACAACTTGTATGGGGACTAAATCAGCCATAAGGGTGTATGAGTCCCAGTTTAGGGTTTTTGCACCATTTTGAGAAAATTATGTGTGAATGTTATGTTTTCTAGTGAGGATGATGTCTAGGCTAGGTGAAAATTTATATTTTAGATTAATTTTAGTGATGCAAGATGCAAAAATGCAACCTATATGCACTTTCACTAATGTAAGATTTAGAAACCCTAGATTCCAAATAACTACTGCAAACCCTAATGCAATGTTAATGCAATCTAGATCTAGGATGATAATGCAATCCAAATCAGAATTAAGATGTTTTAAATGTAAATTCACCAAAATGAAAGGTAGAAATTTTTTGTTGACTATGGTTTAAGACATAGAACAACAATCTTCTACACTTTTCATTCAAGGAAACCCTAGAGATCTTAATCCAAGGATGGAATTAGGGAAAGAGATATGCAATAGGGATTTCCTAGGGTGTGATAGAGGACTAAAAAGGGGTTCACTTCCAAGCTATGCCTTGGAAAGACAAGAAATATAAATGCTATGCAAAACCTAGTGATATGACCTAAAATATGAAACTGAAACGCAAAGCAACAAACTAAGAATGAACAGAGGTGCACTTGGAAGAGTGATGAGGTCAAAAAAAGCTCCAAAAACCTAAAAAAATTGGTGTTTGATTCCCACTAGGAGTCATACGCCAGTCTGGGCTATTTAGTCCCAGAATCTAGGGTTTCTGGGTAGAAACATGAATCTGACAATGGTTAGTCTGAATCTTCTAAAATTTGGAAATTATGCTATACTGGGACTCATATGCCAGAAGTGGTGTATCAATCCCACTTTTCTTTTTCAGATGGTTAGGACCTAAATCTTCTCTTTGATGTCTACTCTTCCTTCCATAGTTTGTTTATGGATCTGAAACCCTAATTTGTAACTTGTAGGTGAGTTTCCATGAAGATAGCAACCTTGTGACAACTTGATGACTTTCTTCAACCTTGCAACCTAATCTTCAAAGGATCTTCAAGCCTCAAAACACCTAGATCTGCAATATCACATATAGAGAGAGAAGAACTTGTTGATTGTTAGGAAATAGGGGTTTTCCTTGGTCAAACCCTGTTTAGGTAATTAAACCAAATGATTAGATAATGAAATAAGGACATCAAACGTGAAACATGGAACATGAAATATGAAAAATGATACCTTGAATGATGCCTTGTAAAGTTGCAATCTAACCTGAAGTGGCCATGAAGGATGTGGATATAGATCTTGAAATAATTGTAGAACAATGCTTAATCTTGGATCTTGAATGCAACATCACAAAACTATCTCAACAACATGCTTGATGCTTCATAACCTTGACATGATGGATATTGAATTTTTCCAACAATTGATGAAGAAATCTACCCTTGAATGCTTTATAAATGCTCTTGAATGCTCTCTTGATGCTCTTGTAAAGTATTGAAATTCTTAACTCTCAACTGCTTAGGATGATATCATGAAGGCTTAGTGCAATAATGATTTGAGACCTTGTTTATATAGGAAATCCATCCAATTTACTGTTTATTAGATCCTAGAGGCTGACATTCATAAATTTTAAACTTAAAACCCTAATTTCCCACTCAAAACCCTAAAATGGGGCCAAATTGGAATAATACACCACTTGTGATGTATAGGTCCCATTTGGATGGGTCTCATACACCCAACATGGCATATGGCTCCCGCCAGGCCTTTTTGGCTAAAGAAAATGTCGGGGAGTTGAGAAATTAAGTTTATTTGTTGATCTTGTTGGGATTTCAATTGAAATATGACTTGGGATGCATAATATAGGGTCTTAGGGTCCTATTAATGATGATATAAAGGTCATAAAACATTAATGTGAAGGTGTAAATAAATACACTTTAAAACATTAAATTAAGGAAAAATAGGTATATTTATCTTAAAAGGGCCCTAAATCCAATGTGAATGTGGAAAAAACATTACAACACTAGATCAAGGTGACATTAGGTCCATTTTAATGTTAATAATTCCCAAATTAAGTCATGAATTAGGTTTTTTTTGTTCACAAGGGCCCAAAAAAAGTGTGAAAATGTAATAGACAACATTTTTCTACAATATGTAGTATCAAGTATTTTTCTTTATTTTCTTTTAACAACTTATGTCCTATCTAACCCCCCAAAAAAATAACTTTAGGTTTATCTTTATATGGATATGGGTCCAACTATCCAATCCTAGATATTTTCTTGTTGGGGTCACTTGCATTATTAACCTGCATAACTACTTACAAGTATTTTCATATTCTTGGTCTTGAATCATGTATTGATCATTGAAAAGTTATTTAGAATGATTAAATAGTTTCTAGTATGTTGAGTGGGACTTGAAAAACTTTAAATAAACTTCCATTCTCCATTGTATGACTTGAACTCACTCTTGGCTAGGTCTTCTAGTGATTTTTTCCTAAAAAATATAGTATTATCTTGTGATTCTAAATCTATCAAGCCTGGAAAATTTTATGACCCTTGAAACTACCACAAGATCTATAGCTAGAGCTAATCTTCATTTACATTTGTATCCTATTGTGTTCATTCATAAAATAATGCCTTATACCACATTGTCACAAGCAATTTAGATCTATAAGGGAATGCCCATCATGGTTGTACAACAATCCCACATGAAATATTAGAGGTACATTAATTCTCCTATTACCATTTGTGGTATGGATTTCCATAATAAATTTCACTCTAGAATATTTCTTGTTACTTCATGAGGGAGAATCATGCTACTCTAATGGAAAATCTACACGATGTGAATCTGTAGTGTAGGAAAATGCATACCCTTGCATTTTCACACTTGTTTGGGCCCACCTTGCTTTATTTATCCTTATTTATGTCTTAATTGGTCCTATTTTGCATCCACAAGCCTAATAAATTGTATCTTTTCATGGATAATCCCAACAAACATCAAAGCTTGGTAAATGATAATTTAATGATTTTGGTTGTGTGTCCTTGATTTCTGGACTGGGACTAAGATGCCACCTAGGGAATCTTTTTCCTCCAAAGGTCTTGGGAACCTCTTTTTAAAAGAACCTTAAAGGGGTCCCTTTTTGGATTTTGTGCCCCGAGTTTTAAGCCTCAAGACTAAGATGCCACCTAGTGTGTCTTAGTCCCCCTCAAGTTATTTTTGAGATTTAATTTCAAATCTTGGCAAGATTTAGCCTCCTTTAATTAATGAATTCATATGCCATCTTGTTGTGGTGTAATTTTGGGACATTAAGCATGGATAAGTATAAATAAAAGGTTCTTTCACTCATTTCTCACTAAGCAAGTTGAATGAGAATTCCTAATAGCATAATTGAGTTCACAAGAGCATTCAAGAGCAATTCATCAAGCATTTGGAGCCATCTTCAAGATTCAAGCATCATGTCAAAGATATTCTTACATCATGTGTGTTTTTGAGCTAACATTTGTGATGTAGGGTTTTGATTCAAGCAATCAATTCAAGTCAAGATCTATCAAGTATTCACCATTTCACACAAGTTTGTAGATTTCATAACAAGTGTTTGGTGAGTTGCAACATAGCACTTTGTTCATTCACCATTTCCCTCCATTATTTTATTTCATTCTAAGGTTTAATTACCAACAAGGGGTTTTACCAAGGCAAACCCCCATTTACTAACAATCAAAAAAAAATTCCTCTCTTGTGTGTTTATGTTTGAGATTTAGGCTGAAGATCATTTGAAGTTTAAATTTGTAAAGTTGCAAAGGTGCATTGCAAAGTTATCATCTTCATAGAAAGTCACCTACAGATCAGATCTGGAAGTTTCAAGACCTGAGATATGAGAAGGAAGTGCAAACATTGAACCTCAGGATCAAATTATGAAGTTGCAAAAATTTAGATTGGGACTAAGTTGACAGTAATGGAATCTTAGTCCTCCAAGTGGTATTTTGTAGAGATTCTTTGAGATTTTGTTCCGACATCTGAAGATTCTACATCTACCCCAAAAAACAATAGTAGGACTAAGACAACAGTAAGGGTGTCTTTGTCCTCCCTAGCATTTTTTGACAACATTTTTGCATTTCCAAAATCCTTATCACATTTCTAGACTTCCCAGGTAGAAACATCCTAACTTGTTACTTAATTTTGTCATTTTCACTCATTATCTCACTTGCATTACTAGGTTTTGTGAGTTGAATATCAAGTTTTCTTTTCCAAGCCTTTCTTGGTGGTGAACGCTTCAAAGCCTAAGGAACCTTCCTAGGTCTCCCTTGTTGAGAATTGACCCACCTTTGTGTTGATAGTCAATCCAATTTGGGATCCTAGGATGTCCTTGAATGAAAATTGGAGAAGAGTGGTGTTCTATGACCTAGGTCATAAAGCATCCATTTTCCCATTATTTAGAATAATTTGATTATTGACAACATTAATGAAGAAAACATTATGTTAATCTACTCTTGTTGAATCAATTAAAGGAAAGGCCCTTGATCAGTACCAATCACTTCCATAGATTTCCATTTCTGATTGAGACCAATTATGCCAATATTTTCTCAGTAGATTCAAAGAGAAGGATAATTAATCATCATTGCTATAAAAATGGAAATTATCAAAGGAGTGCTTAGAGATATGCTAGATGAATTCAATACTATATTCTAGAAGACATGGAATGCATCCCAGTTGAATTCTAACCTCCATATGGTGTATCTTATCTCTATTACATAAGGGCTACTAATTCTAAAATATGTATAACCATGAAAATAGAGGAAATAGTGAGATAATTATACTTTTCCACTCATAAAGTCAACTAGGATACCACTTCTTAAACTTGCATTCCCCTTCGAGCTTGGAAATAGATGAATATCACTAATGCTGACCCATATCTATGAGACCAATGTGATAAACTATGATGAATACTATTAACTTCCTGATGTAAAGATCAAGACTTCAATATTAGATATAATAGTTTCATAAAAAAAACTTATTTTAATTCCAAAGCATATGAGCATAGCATGGAGATGCATTCAATTCATAAAGGGAAGAATTTCAAAGATCTATTTGAGTTCATAGATCATATCTAAATATCTTTCACACTTTAATGTTCATAGAAAAAGAATATAAACTTTAGAACCAAGGAAAATCCAAAGTGATCCTCCTTTATTTCCTTATACATCATAGTGCAATTGAGAAAACCAAAGTTTGAACCCCAAATAAGTCCCCAAAACATACCTATATCTAGATCCTCATCTTGGATATATTTTGTTAATGTAACCACCTTATTTTTGTGTAGGAGATTCACAAACCATCGCCTAATTCTTACATAACCGAGCATTTATGACAATTTTAAGAATATCATAATTACATTTCTCTGATCAATATGATTTAGACAAGTGAGTTAATCATCAGTGCCTGTATGCAAGCCTTGTGGTTTCTTGTACATGTGGATGACTTGCAACCTTCAAATCCTTCATTTAATTATATTTCCACTTCATGCAAATATAATTTCATCTCTATATAAAGGCTCATTCGACTAAAATCCAGTGAATTCTATCACATCATACACTATATTCATTTAATTCAAGGTATCTTGCAGTGTCTTTTGCATTGCTAGTTGTTGTTGAAGAGGCTTTCCCACAATTTTCCTCATAAACATAATACCCATCCTTTTCTTATATAAATTAAAGTAAATATCTTCATTTTACTTACCAATTCTAGCATTTCAGGTTGTCAAGCACTTCCAATGATTCCACCTCTAAGAATGACTTTCTACTGATTGAGAGCATCAAGTGCAGCTTGGTTAGGCAGCTGGTGGTAGACCAGCTTAAGAAGATGTTCATTATCAATACTGATATAGAAGAAGGGGTTATCAGGAAGATCATTGGGGATAATTTTCTTTCCCAAGTGCATGTTCACAACTCACATCTCTTGGAAAGAATTTTGTATAAAAATTTTTGCATGTCTAGTAGGTTGAAATGGGGCATTTGAGTCATGGAGAGTTTGATTGAACCAGTGTACTTGGCTAGGGTGGAATTAGCCATGTAAAACCTCAGTGAATACCCAAGATTCGACCTGGTGGGATATTCCATTTGCATTGCTATGGATCTATAGTACGATCATGCCAAGGAAGTTGTTTCTCTTCTCCATGCTGGGCTCAAGCAAAATGATATGGGATTGTTTTCCCATTTTATGTTATCAAATGAAAGCTTATTTTCACCCGCCTAAATTGAGAGGTTGTAGGAAGTGGTGGAAGGGATTCAAATCCTAATGTTTACTTTGTGTCCAAAGAAATGTATTGAAAATGCTCCTTTTTATGTAACTAATCATATATATATATATACATGAATATAAATATATAGAATATTTTTGTGTACATTTGGTGTTCTTCCTTATGTTCAATGTGTTTACTTTTTCCTACAATGCATTCTTTTTACTCCCACAACCATGGTGAATTTAATGAGCTCCAGTTTACTTTATAATAGTGAACTTGATAATTTCCCATTTCTGTTGAATGTGTGTATGGCCTTTTCTCTAGCATAGTTAGCCATCTTTTAATAAAACTTGGAAAATATCAATTTATTAATGAAGCAATATCAGGCCATGATGAGGTTTTGAGAACCTCATGTCAAGAGCTGACGTAGTTGTGAAAACCTCCATATTTACCACTTTATGAACTCTCTTTGTGATGCATACTAAAACACTTTAGCTTTATCTAAAAAGACCAATTTTTAGAAAGTCTTTTTTTGTCGAGAGATGAATAGGTTTTCAAAACCCTATTGGGGGTTGACAAAGGTTTCAAAACCTTGTTGAAATTTCAAAATAAAACTAATTCCATTTATTATTTAACTTTTTTAGTGTTCAATCAGTGCTTGGTGAGGTTGTGAGAACCTCATAGGGCTCCAAAACCATTTTCAAAACTTTATCAAGAAGGAAAACTCCAAAAGATTTATTTGAAATATCAAACTAGAGAGTAGTTTTGACAACCCCATCGAAGCCCAATGAGGTTTTGAAAACCATATAAAAATTGACAAGATTCAAACTTAGACAAAATTTGAATGTGTGGGCACAGTTTCAGAGGTGTAATAGAATAGTGGTAACAAAGCCCTAACCACACCTTACAAGCTAAAATAATTTACAAAATGTATAATTCTTAAAACCTTGAACAAGATGCATGCTCCTCATTATAGAATAGGATAGGCACATAGGCACTAGGAGCATGAGTGACACTTGTCAAAAATTTACATGTGAAATTAAAAACTTTGTTGCAAAAATAAAGTTACAACAACCTAATAACAAAAAAGATTCCTCCATGAAATAGAGAATAAAATATTATACTAAATTTTCTGAAAATAATTTTTTTCTTGATCATGTTGATGAAGATGCAAACTAGTTGACAATTTAGCAACATTTTTTGAGCTCATAGGATCCTGATGAAGGAAAAAATGTTGAACTTGTTGAGCTGGTAATCACACTTATTCCTAAAATTTCTCCAGCAAAGAAACATATATTTCATTTGATGGCTAATTGAAATCTATTATTTTAACCACTTTATTCACATGTGCTATAAATTTTCCATCTAATATGGCTCTTTTTTCCTTGAAAAAATAAATAATTTAAAATTCTTAATGTTATATGAAGAAAGGTTCAAAGTGATAAAATTTAGTTATTATAAAATAGATCAATAGAGACACAAAGAAGATCTAGGAAAAAACTGCAAAGATGGTACTAACATTGCAATCTATCCAAAAAAAACTAGAACAAGGGCAAGGGAAACCTAGTCAACAAATGTAGGCTTTTGAATTTGAATTTTTTGAACAGGTAAAACAACCTCCATAGATCCCAAACTATGATAGTCTAGATCTAAGGTTGAATATAACTTAGAAATATCTAAGATGCCCTAAATTGTTTATATTAAGCACATGCATGCATGAATTTAACATTATAAAACCTTCCAATGGGTACAATAAGTTCAATTCAATTGACAGATGACAACTTATAGAATGTAAAATATGATGACTATTTGAATATGGTTTTGAAATGCTGAAAATATATGAATTTTAAGTTTTTTAAAATGAAAAATGAATTGCAAAGCTTCACTTTTCAAGTTTTTAACATAACATGAATGCACTTTGAAAAAAAAAACCTTCAAAAGACCTATTATTCACTCAGAGTGTAAAATAATAGATATGAAATCAGAATTTTGTAAATGTAAGAGATGTTGGGTTAGCCAAAATGAAATATGTGAAAATGGGATCTAGGGCTAATAGCTAACCTAAATCACATGTTCCACATTTGACATTCAAGGGACACAAAAATGATCAAAAGAAACCACTTGGATATTGTCCTCAAGGAAGAGACATAATAGATCATTAGTGTTTTGGTCCTCTTTTTGTTGTTTTGTGAATGAATGATGATTGAATGATGTGATGTTTGTGATTGATGATGCAAATTAGGTGAAACTATGCAAGTGAAACAAACTATCAAAGATTCAAAAAAACATAGAACTAATGTACATAAACAAAAAGAAGGCAAGTAGAGTGCAAGAAAGATGGAACGTGACAATCAAATTCAAGGAAAAACTGGTTGGATAAGGGCGGGGGTGCCCTAGTATGAAAATGTTTCTTTTTTATTTTCAATGTCTGCATAGGAGCACCACAATATTTAGGTGCTTCTTTGTTGGAATCAGATTTGAAAGTTCATGAGTCAACAAATAATCAATATTTCCCTAATTTGATGAAAGAAGATGTGTGTATGATTGATTTAGTTTTTGATGTCTTAAGGTCTTTAATCTTCTCCAATCCACTTTAGATTTGCAACTTACAAGAAATAGAAGAGAGGAAGGGTTGTGTTGTATAGGGTTTTCCTAAGTCAAACCCTATTTTGGTGTTTCCACCTCTACAAATAAATATGATGATGTTTTTAAAGAGTTCTTACCCTAGGTTGGGTAGAGGTAAATGGATAAAAAGGAATGATAAGTCACTATGTTTTAACTTACCATTCAATTATGCATTGCTTAATGGATTGAAGTCATTTGACACATCTCATACAAGGAGATTTTGATAGTTGCTTGAAGATCCTACAAAAATTTTAGTACTCATAGCAATGAAAAACATAAGACATGAAGTATCTTACTATGCATGAACATGGATTTGATGATGCATTAAAAACATGATCTTCACTCATAATTATTGTAACAATGTTGCTTATTCTACTCTTGAATTGTCTTGATTAACTTTTAGGATGCTTGAATGATATTTAAATTTCTTAGAAAGACTTAGATGTTCAAATTGAGAAAAAGACTTATATTTTTGCATTTCAACATTTATCACATTAATTCTTTTGATAAGCTAACAAATGAATTTAAATTTGAAAAAATATTTAGGTTGACAATAAATATTTAATTTTGGGCCAAAATAGGGAAAACAAGGGCAAGGGTGCCCTAGTCTAGACCTATTTAATTCAAGGAAGAGATTTCTTCTACAACTTCCATAGACATGATGTGATATGATAGTCACTAATAGAAATATTGTGAATATACTTGATATCAAACCAAAGGAGATTTATATATGGAAGATCCATAATATTTGGGATTGTGATCCATTGTTTTTTTCTCATCTTGGACAAAGTAGATAAAGGGTGGAAAATATTCTATGTTTTCTCATGAGCCCAAAACAAAGATAGATGTCGAGGAAATCCATAAAAGAAATTGTTGATAATTTTTCCACCACTTGGTTTGTAGTGGATCTAATTATCAAATAGCTCTGATCATATGATACTTTCTATATAAAGGTAAAATGAATGTGATTCTAATTTTACTAATAAGTAGTTTCTAGTTCTTAGAAGGAATTAATAGAGTAAATAAAAGATCATGACATAGTAGAAATTCTACAATGAGATATGGGACACAAGATAATAGTTGAATAGAATATTTGTGAATTACAATTAAGGAGTGGGAATTCTTTATTACAAAGAATAAAAAATTATACTCATCCTATATCACTCCCATCCCTATATCATACTATTTAGCTCAGTGTTCCACAAAAAATGACCCCATTCTTTCCCATGCCCTCCTTAGGGGATACCCAACTAGCATAAGAAATCATAGTGACACATGATCCCACTCTATACTAATAATAGAAGGAACCAATTGAGATGAAGTGGGTGTACAAAAATATGAACCTACATAGGATTCCCTATAATTTTTCATTTCACCCCATTTTAGAAAATATAGAAAGCCAAATACAACCACCAAAGTACCAAGTGGAATCAATAAGTGTGATCATCAAGGATTTTAAATTAAAAGACTAATTCAAATTCCTCTAAGGTGATGTAAATCAAGGTAGAGGTTATATAATTGATACCATATTTCACAACAATGGGTTCATCTTCTTAAGGTTCAATGAGTAACTATGACAAGGCAGGCTCCTTCAAATAAGGGTAGACATTTGATCTTCAAAGCAACAAGCCATTCAATGACATGGAACAACATGGTGACCAAATGGAAAGAATGTGGTGATGATCTATTTATCCTTTCAAACCTTTCATAAGGTTTTGGGATCTTCAAAATGCATGAAAACAAATTCCAAGGTGGCAGCACATAATGGGACAGTCATTTGTCCCCACAAACAAGTGAAAGTTTCAATCAAAAAATAAGATAGTTATTCATTGGTCACCAAAGACTTAGGCACAAATTTTTTTCTTGTCTTTGCATGCTTCAAACACCATACAATTTTTCAATGCCAAAACATTGGCATTTAATCACCATAGAGGGTCTGTTGACTATGAACAAGGAAGAATGTAACGACTGTCAGAAGATTTTTCCTCACATGTGAAACTTCCAAACTTCAACTCTTAGAGAATGTTAGAATAAACTAGGATATAATTTTTTACAAGAAGGCATGACTTTATCATGGTGGAAACGTGAGGTATTGCATTTTGAATGCTCTCTGAAACCCTTGGCAGGGTTTAGAGCAACTTCCACTAATTTTTTGATATCTCGCCCAAAACTTTATGGATTCTGCTCAAATAAAAAAAAAAATCTAAGACACTCCTCTATAATTCAATCACCATTTAATTTGTACAATGCACCAATTAACCATACAACATGACAAAATAATTCAAAAATTTAGGGAAAACTCAAAAAAATAATGTGCAAAGAGAGCTATCATTCATAAATCTCATTCCAACCTTCCTCTTCAAGATTACAAGGATTATTTCAATTTTTAAAACCATATTCTAATTTTTCCCAACCATATTTGGTTAATTTTACTAACAAATCACCCAATTACACTTTTTTGTAAAAAATTGTAAAAGTTGCTTGACAACTTTTGAGCAACTTTGGCAACATTGGCATTTTTGCATAACCTTCCACCTAGAAAACCAATAATGACTCAAATTTAATCAAAATGGCCTAAGAATACCTTATTACATTAAATCAACCCTTAAAATAGCAAAAACCAAAAATTTATTACATAAACCCAAGGGTGCCCCTGCACCATACTCCCCAGAGGAGAAAAAGAACTCAAGTTCCACTTGAGTTAAGATCTACAATAGTAAATCCATGCCTAATAGTATCATCCTCAAATTTCCAATTAGCAACTTCATTAGGTAGACCCTTCCACTTGATTAAATAATAAAAATAGGTCTGGCTTCTTGTCCTTCTGAGTTCCTTAGTGTCTAAGATACACTCCAATCCTAGTGGGAGGTCTTGGACCCACTCATCATTTGTAGATTCTTGGGAACCTGCATCATGACTTGCAACAACATCCCCTTGTAAAGGGTGCAAATAAAAAACTAAATCTTCAACCTGTAAATCAAGTGCTCCTTTGTTCACAACTCCCCTTTGCTTGCATATGCTAACTCCAACCTGTAGCTGCTACCATTATGCTTGATGGATTGCATACATTGCAATAGCACCTTGCTCTCCTTCCATAGCTTTCTTCATTTTGAAACTAGCTCTCTCACTCCTCAAGTGTGCAATCTCAATAAGAACATTTTTTTTCCCCCTTTGTCTCTAACCATCAGGACATCAAGCATGGTCTCTTGATCAATTTTACTACTCTCTTCTAAAAGAAGTAAATCAGATCTAATCTCCAATATCTCTATTTTTAATGCTTGCAATGAATGTGTATATCCTTCACCCTCAATTGAAAACATAAAAGCTTGAGTTCTCTTTTCCTTTTCAGTACTATCACTACCCAGATTTGAAAGAGACCCTTGCAATACAACTATGTGATATTTTCCACATTCACTCAATAATCCTTTCAACATGATAACTACTGATTGAAGGGGCTTGGACTGAGAATCAATAAAACAACCCATATCATCCAAATCTACAATGTTTAATTTTTCTCTCTCCTTTGGATCTACACAATGAGTGGCCTTTTAATTTGCTCTATTTATATCAGTTTGCAAAACAAAAAATGAAATCCCTAGCTTAGAATTGAGCTCCCTAGCCTCATCTTGTAGTGGGTTAACTTCACCAAACTGCTTGAGCAATGCAAAGATAATTTGGGCTGCATCCTCATATTCCAAATGCAAATGCTTAGTATCTTCAATCACATTGAAAGGTTTGTCTTCCCACTATAGAAACCCTACATGAGGACTAGTACCTTTCCCTAGAATGTCATCTATTATCAAATTAGCATGTTCTTGCAACAAATCTTGAACCTACAATGGTAACTAATCAACCTTAGTGGTTTTCATAACAGTCCTAGGTCTACTTATGCTTGCAAAGCCCTTGACTTCCTTTTCTACATGGTTTGTACAAAATCCTTCTCACATACCAACATAACACTAGAACCCACTTGTGATTCTTGACTTTCTTCTTTGAATGGTGTAAGGTTTCATGAAACTTCATCTTTCTCTATGACATATGTGTTTTTCCTAGCATCATGTTTGGCATTCTATTCATATTTCCATAGCCTACCAAGAAGCACATGACAAACATCCATAGGAATTATGTCACACAAGACCTTATCCTTATATCCCCCTATGTGAAACTCTACCCAACTTTTCTCATTCACTAATACTTATTTCCCTTTGTTTAACCAAGAGACCTTATAGGGAGTGGCATGAGGGAACCTTTTTAATTTTAACTTCTCTACCATTTCAAGAGCAACTCAATTTTAAGTACTACCTAAATCAATAACAACCTTGGAATTTATATGTAGTCCTGAAGATTGACTTTTTCTATGATGGTTCCTTCTCCATGTGCCCTTTGATTAGAGTTCTTCTCATCAGCACAAACTCTCCAACTTCTAGTTCTTCAATGTGGGGTGAAGAATGTACACTCTCAGCATCATCTCCACCTTATGCAATCTGATTTCTTTTTTCACTACCAAAAGAAGTTGATGAGTGATCCTCAATGTATTTCCATGATTGGTGGCCTACAAAATTATTTCATTCATATCACTTCTCAATGAATCCACTTGAACCTCCTCTACTCCCAAATCTGCCCCTAGAATATGATCTTCTTCCCCTAAAACTGCCTCTTGAATCTACTGCTTGCTCTTGGGTATTGCTCATCTCTCCTTGACTCCCATGTGGCTATCTTGAATTGGAAAATGACCCTCTTCCTCCAAAATCCCTTCCTCTACCCCTTCTTTTTTTTTGTTGTCTTCTCCTCAACTTATCTTCAACCTTTATGGCCAATTGGTAACGCTCTTCCATAGTCCTTGGGATTGTGAGACTTAACTCATTCTATATACTATACTTTAATCCATTCAAGTACCTTGCAACCTTGTCCACATCTTCTTCCATGTGGCTTGATCTAATGCTTAGTTTATTAAATTCTTCAATATATGTTTTCACATCCATGTGCTTATGCTTCAAATTTTGCAACCTCCTATACAACTAAATGGCATAATCACTAGGTAAGAACTTACCCTTCAATTTTGCAACCATCCTATCTCAAGATGAAATATTTTCCTTTCCCTTTTTCTTCCTCTCTTCTTGTACATAGTACCACCATAGGGATGCATGTCCTTTTAGTTTTTTCCTTTCCAATTTCACTTGATACCCCTCGGGTATCTCTTCATACTCAAAATACTTGTCAAGTTCTCCTATCCAATCTAGGAGTTCTTCTCCATTCAAACTTCTTGCATAAACAAGGAGTTCCATTTTGATCTTGGATCCATCATTATTTACTTCCTTTAGCAACCTCTCCAACCTCTTATCTTCAACACCTCTTTCCTCATCATCTTCTCCTTGTGGTGTCTCTTCACCCACTTCTTCTTCATCATCTTCTCAGTCACTCAAATCCCCTGTGACCACTCCTCTCCTTTCGTTGGTCTCAAAAGTTATGAGTCTTGCATCAAAGCTTTCTCTTATGACCCTCAACTCTGGTGCAAGAGAGTCTCTCACCTCTCTAACTATCCTTTCTATATTCACCCTTGGAGGCATTGCAACTTGACTTCAATTCAATCCTTCTTCTAATTTGGTTTGGTTTGGCTCTGATACCAAAAATGGTGCAAAGAAGGGTAGATGTTGTATGATTGATACTATATTTCACAATAATGGGTTCGTCTTCTTAAGGTTCAATGAGTAACTGTGATAGGGAAAACTCCTTCAAATAAGGGTAGACATTTGATCTTCAAAGAAACAAGACATTAAATGACATGGAACAACATGGTGACCAAATGGATAGTATGTGGTGATGATGTAAGTATCCTTGCACACCTTTCACAAGGTTTTGGGATCTTTAAAATCCATGAAAACAAATTCTAGGGTGGTAGCACGTAATGGGACAGTCATTTGTCCTCACAAACAAGTGAAAGTTTCAATCAAAATATAAGATAGCTATTTAGTGGTCACCAAAGACTTGGGCACCAATTTTCTTCTTGTCTCTATGTTCTTCAAACACCATACAACATTTCAATGCCAAAACATTAACATTCAATCACCGTAAAGGGTATGTTAACTGTGAACAAGGAAGAATGTAATGACTTTAAGAAGATTTCTCCTCACACATGCAACTTCCAAACTTCAACACTTGGAGAATGTTATAATCCACTAGGAAAAACTTATGTACAAGAAGGCTTGATTTGATCATGGTGGAAGTGTGAGGGATTGCATTTTGAATGGTCTTTGAAACCCTAAGAAGAGTTTAGAGCAACTTCCACTAATTTATTGATATCTCATCCAAAAAATAATGGATTCTACTTAAACAAAAACAAAAATAAAGTAAGACACTCCTCTAAAGTATACAATCACAATTGCATCTATACTGTGCACCATTTAACCATATAGTGTGATAGAAATTCAAAAAATATAGGGAAAACTTAGAAAAATAATGTGCAAAGAGAGCTTTCATTCAAAAATATCATTCCAACCTTCTTATTCAATATTAAAAGGCTTATTTCAATTTTTACAACCATATTCTAAATGTCCCCAACCATAATTGGTTCATTTTCTTAACAAATCACCCAATTACACTTTTTTGCAAGAAAATGCAAAAGTTGCTTGAGAACTTTTGAACAACTTTAACAACATTGGAATTTTTGCATAACCTTGCACCTAGAAACCCAATAATGACTCAAACTAACTCAAAATGGCCTAAGAAGGCCTTACTACATGAAATCAACCCTTACAAGACCAAAATCCAAAAAATCATTACATAAACCCAAAGGTGCCCCTACACCATAAAGAGAGGCAAGGTTCATGAGATTATCTCTCATAAACTTGGAAATAAAGTTTGAGGGGATAAAATAATTAAAGTATAACATTTTCTCCTAAAAAATAAAAAAATTAAGTTTATTGAATGAAAAATATCCACTATATTTGAAAAGGCTATTAAGGTAGAAGTTGTGTAGATGAAAGATGTAAATAAACACAACCTAGAGGCTCAAAAAAGTCACGAAAGACTAGGTTCAATATTGCTACTTCTAAAGGAGGTAGTATTACCAAGAAGGCCACCATATATATTTTTATCAAACAAAAAGAGGATGTGAAAGCACAAATAATTCAAGAAGAAGTAAATTTTATAATTTTAGTAAATTAACTAGGATTAATAAAGAAAAAATGAGAGCTTATTTGTTCTCATAACCCTTAGGGAAACCTAGAGGCAAATGGTGAAGTAATTTATAGAAAAAGTGATAACATTGAGCAAAGGTTAGAAGCAATAAAGGAAGAGATTCAATAGCTCCAAGCTAAAATTGAGGATCTAAAGTTATCCAAAAGATTATTAGAGTTTATTTGTTTCCTCTATTGAACATATTGGAAAGGAGTTGAACAATCCCCTACCATCTTCACATAGGGGATGAACTTTATAAAATACACTTATACCCTCTACTTTATAGTTTAGAAAGGTTGATGTAGTGGATCCCAACTTTCCACCTAGAATACATTATGCTTGTATTGTCATTCCATGACCATAGAAATTTGATCTATTCAAGCTACCTATTATAGGGACCCAGTTGGTTAGATCATTGCCATCAAAATTTCTCATGTCTTTAACTTTGGGGTGAAATAAGAAGGCATAAGATTATTTGAGAGATGATCCTTCTAGAAATTTGATTCAAGCCCAAAAAATTATATCTCAAAGAAGCATTATCTTCCACCATATTATGTGAATCTTCTCCCATACATTTCGTACCATGAATAAATAATTTTAATTCATTCATCTCCTTCTACATCTCCATCTTCATTGATGAAATTACCTCAATCATTTCCTTCTTTATTGATGAAATTTCTTCCTTAACCTTGTTTATTTCATCATTAGTATTGATATCCTTAAAATTTGCCTCTTGTTGTAGGCCTTATCATAATGGAAAAATAATATGTTTTAATAAATTATAATATGAAATTTTTATTGTAACTTACGAGGCCCTAGATCTCATTTTTCAAGAAAAGTCTCTAAGAAATTATTCTATTTGCAACCTTGAGAGAAAATTTGGTGGAAACCTTAATTATATAATAAATCACTTACTTCAAACCAATTTATCTAAAATTTGGACTATAAAGCTATAATTTTTTTTTTGAAAAACCCTCCAAAAATTAGGATTTTTTCAATATCTAAGAGATATGTACTTCCCAAAATGAAAAAGGTGGAAACCCTTGTTGTAATATATCACTAAATCTTGCTACAATTTATCTAAAATTTGGAGTGTAAGAGATATAATATGTCCTTGAAAAACCCTCTAAGAATTAGGAAATAATTCACAAAAATATTTAAGATATATGTGCCTCCAAAAATGATCTCATAAATTGAAAATATCCCTTTCCTTCAACAGTTCCAAGATCATACTTTGATATGACTTGTAATTAAATAAATTGTGCACAAAGAGGAATATAATTTGAAATAGTCTACAACTACTTGATAATAACTAAGAATGAAAATCCATTTCAAGAGGGAAAACCTCAAAATATATCTAGTGAGAACACAATGCACAATATAATGATTAAATAAGACTCTCTACCTCTTATATGTACTAGTTTATACCTAGGATATCACCGAACACAACTTAGACAACAACAAATAATCACTAGGCCAACCTAATTAACTAAATAAGAATATAATAATGACAACATGACTTCATTAAGAACTAAGGTAGCCACAAGCCAACTACACATAACCCTATACATAATCTAGGATTAAGGGTGAAACAATGATGACACACCTAAGCATGATTGCACAAGCAAAAGACTTAAAACCATCATGAGATGACATCATCATAATGAGATATAAAGGAGATAGATTCTCCCTTAAACTAGTAATAGGGAACTCAATACCTACCATCACCAGACACAAAAGATGAGAAATCAAAGGAAAGAATATATAATTTATATTATTATGAAAAATTTAGTATCAAACTAGTTATAATGTATCCTATCTAAGAGGGTCTCATTCACACTACACTTAAGCTCAATTAGGATAAACCTCACCTTTTTTCTTACCTCATGTAAACTCACCTAGTGTCCCAACACTTTTCCATAGAGTTTACACATGTTTCATACTTAGAGGGGTAGTAATGGTTTCACTCCTACCTTCTCACCTCATCATCCTCACCTTTATAAGTAAGGCTCTTTTGTACATTTTAATGTCACATCCTTATAATATTTTCTCATTTGCATATTATTGTTTGTGGATTTTTTTGAGTTTACAAGAAAATCTTGGCTACTCCAACAATTTCACTTAAAAAGAGGACACATGCATAATTTTATCATTCAATTGATTCAATATACAAGAATATGGAAAAAAAGAATGAGATTAAAACATCTAAACATTCACAATCACATGTAGTGGATGACCATATGGAGATTCAACAACTTACCTAGGTCTCACAAGAGACTGATCAAGTAAGCTCAAGAGCACAAATATGACATCATAACATACAACCAAGCATAGGAGGTACAAAGGTAGAGCTTAAAGGTCATTTTTCATTTAGGAAAAATCTCCAAAAAAGGTCATCAACAACTCACTATTTTAATTCACTCAATTGGGAAAAAACTACCCATTTTGATAGTTTTCACTCGACCCATAAAATTAAATTTCCCCTCTGATAATATCAATCACACTAGGGTTCTCCCAACAAAACTAGAAGATTTTAATAGAGAGTTACAAAAGAAAAAATCTCATCTCCATTTCACTCCAAATTTCAACAATTTTAAGCAAGGTAAAATGACCACTTATAGGTTGATCATATTGTCTAGTCTACAATGCCATGTGCTGGTCATTTAAAAAATCCCCAAAGCCCAAAATAAAATAAACTAGGCACTAAGAAGCATACAATCCTAACTCTACAATTCATATTTTTAAGCATATCTATTTACCATGCAAATATGGGTATGAATGACATTTAACAATTAGTCCCATTGATCTTTAACATCATACTCATCAAGTAAAATTTAAAAATTTCATACTTTTAATTTTCAAGTAAAAATGCATCTCATTTGCATACATAAAATTCTCCACTTTTCATACAATTTTCAATTCCAAAGCAATATAAAAATATAGTTACAATCTTGCATTCACATCCAAAAAATATGGATGGGTATGTTCCCAAATAATTGAGTACATTAAAAAATCAAGATTATATAATCAAAATAAAAGAAAAAATAAAAAATTAAGAAACAAAATTTCTTCTCCAAGCTTCTCCACAACTCAAATCATGGTCAATGGTGATATGCTTATGACCCAACCTTGTCAATCTTGGAGGTCCATCCCACTAGATTAGGAGGTGATAAAATGGAAAGTTGATCACACTAACTTCAAACACAAAATATTTGACACAAACAACCACAATAAAATGTAGTTTCATGAATATATTTTAGTATCACAACAGGAACCAAACACATTAGATAAATGAAAGTATAAGAAAATGATTTCCTTCATTTTGGTCCTCAAAAATAAAAAAAGTGGGATTTAGGATATAAACTACCTCAAGTGAACACATAATCTCTTATGGATGCCGCTCATTAAGCATCGCCATCAAAACATAATGAAACCATAAGTGTTTGGGAAGCTATGCACATGACATCTCCATGAACACAATATATAATTAATGAGTATGGAATTGATATAATGTTTAATTTTCTCTTATTTTTATGTAAATCCCCATTCATTTTAAGTAGTTGATTGCATAAACCCATACTTATCACAATCACTAGATTCCTTTCTATAGGGTTTGTACAAGGTGGGGTACTATATGCCTACATTCATTCTCAATTCCTAATATACACAAGAGTACCAAATTATCCAGTTGGCTCTTTGGGAAAGATAGGTGGGGTTTTACACAAAAATATCTACCCAACTATTATTCTTTTCTTAAAAATTAATTGTGCAATCTAACCCCAAAATAGGAATTCAATCAAAATCCATAATTTCAAAAAAATAAAATCCTCTGATCATACACAAAACCCATAACCTCCATTAGTGGAGTCATTTGAATCTTTTTCCAACATACATAAAGTATTGCACATACAAACTTTTAATCATGCCTGTTCACTCAAAAAAGGGATTAAAACCATCATTTTATGTACAATTATTATTTTGTAAATTTCTTTCCAAAATCCTTAAGGGCATCATTAATTGATTTCAACAAGCTATTTGCATAATTAGAAGAATACATAAGATTTAATATTTTTTTACGTGAACGTGCATAAAATCTATCCTTTTGAACAACCAACAAACCCATACTTTCCATAAATATATAAATAAAAACAAAAACATAAAAATACAAGGAAAATACCTTTAGCTTGAAAAATAAAACCATAGACCTGTAACTCTTACACTCAAAAAAAACAAATGAAAAACTTCTAAGCAAGCTTTCTCCATTTTAGAATGCAATCTCTCCACTCTTCCTTTCTCAAAAAATATATAATGAAAAATGAAAAACCTTTTATTATTTTGCATATATCCTTAAAATATAATTCAAAATAACTTTTTCTCTTTCCATTGCAATATGCTATTTTAGAAGGAGATCATATCTAATTCAAATTATACATATTTAGAAAATTTCTTGTTTAACTTGCCTAATAAATTATTTTTTCATTTTAAATAATTTGTAAACACACCTAAGACATATATATTAGACCCATTTTATTTTTAGAAATAGAAAGTGAAAATAGCCTTTTTAAAGACAAGAATCACTATAAATATTCCAAAGGTACTCCTTAACTTTTAAAGTACATTTTGTCATTCCAAAAGATTTAGATCAGTTTAACACTCAAGAAAATTAAAAAAGTATAAGAGAATTAATTTAATGCATGCAAGGATTGGAAACACTTTACAAGTCTAGCATAATAGAGGAATCTTTAATCACAAGCGATTTAGATAGTTGGCTCACTAGTCTAACACATTGTACAAATTATTACTCTAACTTGAAGAATATAGACTACATAGACAAACATATCCATAGTGAACACCATTGATTCAATCATCATGATTTTCAATCATATATCTAGACACTCAATTCAAACATCAAACATATCTGCACAATAATAATAGCCAAGACACAAAATAAAAATAACCAATACAAATATGAATCAAACAAAAAAACATATATATCTCTCTCAATCATAGCCTCACTTAAATCACTAATTTTGAATAATAAAAAAAATCACTATCATCAATAGAAATAATAGAGTTGAATAAGTCATACAAATTCAAACATATTTATAATTGGTCATGGCTCTCTAAAATATGGGATTTGTACATCCCCTACTCACTCACTCACTCAGACGTAATAAAAACAGTTTCTTTTAGCAAAATTTTACTTAGGGAAATCATGTCATATCGAATGGTTGTTGAAACAATGTTGTTAGGTTTAGTTAGTTTGACACAAACGAATTAGGTAGATTTCTGAATGTAACGGTAGATTTCTGCAACCTAGGTATTCCACACTGAACAACTGTAAAGCCTTGTTTTCTGTGCACAGGTAATATTTAATTAGTGGATTAAAAAGATCCTCTCAGAGGGTACTTTTGGAGTTTTCACTAATTATGGACTAACTGAAAGAATAAAGTTGACAGCACATTTATTGTATCCTGTAACATCTTTTATAAGGATTTTGTACGCTCTGGAATTATAATGGTTGATGGTAGAAACCAACAGAAATTGCTGCAGATATGAAATGAATGTACAGGCGAGCGTGGTACTTACTCTCTGTTTAAGCTGTAAAACAAAACAAATACTTGCAGTTTGGTGTAGGTAAGGACTCAGAAATAAGTTAATATTGTGGTAAATGTGTCGGTACTTTATATTATCAAAGGAAAATTCACCGTCAGCAATTCACCACCATGAAAAATTCACCACGGTGAATTGTTGGCGGTGATGAATTTTCCTAGAACCACATTGATCATAATGTGTTGACAGTTTATTGTGAGGTTATAAAGAGTACTGATACTATTGAATATATGAAACACAAGTATATGCCTTCTAAGTTACTCCTAATTTTTTTTTTATTGTACAGTAAATATTTTTGATGTATATGTCTTCTAAGTCCTCATTTGAACTATTTTAAATAATCTTATATGTTTAAAAAATATAAATTAGTTTAAGTATAAATATAATTAATGGGATATTGTTTGAAGATTCTTGAATTATATTATGTTGATTTATTTTTCGAGTTTGCTATTTTAAAGAGGTTGGTGATGTTTTATAATGAAGTTCTACTGAATTTAAAACAAAATATATTCTTTGTTATAATTTAAAGAATTGATTCTTTGTATTTTGTGTTTAGTTGTTAATCTATTGTACAGTTCCTCTCATCTGGTTTCAAAGCTCTTTTTCAGGCTAAATCTGTTACAACTTCAAAATCTTGTTTTTATTGTTATTTGTCCTCGCAACACTTATACAACTATTTACCATATGTTTAACCTGTTCTTTTCACAATCTTAATGACTAGAAAATGATTTCAGTAATATTAACACTAAATGAAAAATCTTATTTTCTATAATAACATATATATTTTTAAGTAAAATAAAAACCTTATATTAAAATTTTTAAAATAAAATAAAAAATTATCATTTTTGACATATCTAAATGAGAAAGAGTTTCTTTCTCAAATCATGCTATCAAATAGAATTTTTATAAGGTCTAATATTTCTTAAATCATTGCCCTAAAAAACCATTAACCATCTGTAACCTGTGAAGCAAAAATCAGAAGTTATCCCTAGGAAATTAGTCACATTGTGGATCTTGTATTATAGACGCCTGTAATTTTGAACCCGGTTCCTATTGTTCTAAACATTCTATAAAACATGGCGACTCACCTCAGAGAAGTTCAAAGATGGCTTAAAGTCTCTCCACATGTTGTTCACATACGATCTCCACCGATAGGTTTGCAGTCACAGCACATCAGAGTCAATGACAACAGACGTAACAAGTTTGAAAATTTGCATGCAAGATGAGCTCCGGAAGGTAATAGAAACGTCACCATGTCACTCTTACTGGCCACGTTCTTGGTCTCCTTCACTGTAACGATAGTCAACGATGAACAAATCTTTAACAGACATCGGCCGCACATTGAAAGCGATTAATGGAAGAGTGGACGGACTATAAGCAATGAAAAGCTTAGTTTTCCTGCTTATTTCAACATGACGACCCACCGAATCTGCTAGTCACACCCACGAACATGCCGCTCCTTTGCTGGTAGAATTGATCAGTTTGACAAAGACATTTTATTTTTTTTGTTTTGGTGCCAATAAAACATTGAATTTGTTCTGACGTAGGGTTGATTATAAATTTATAACAGAGTTTGTTAACAGATTTTGGGGGTAAATGTGTGGAGTTGGAGGCTCATGATATTAGTTTTTGGGAATTCATAAAATAGACACACATTCGAGCAACTTTCCATTTTACCTCTCTTGCCTCATTTCTTCTGAGCCTATTTGGAAAGGCAGAGAAACCATACTAGTGACCATTTCCTTCAAATCCAATAGTCCATAGGGCACATAAATGTAATTGATAAAAGATATATGAAGCATAGGGCCCATATCTACACTCTAAAGGCTTTCAAATATAGTTTTTTTTTTTTTTTTTTTGGAAATAGCCCATAAAACACAATTGAGAATTTATTTCAAAGTTTATGTCCCATCTAGGAGCTAAAGTTGATTAGAAACCATAAATTTTTTATTAAATTTTAGAAAAAAGTATAACAAATTTTATTTTTCATTTTAAATAAATTGTTCTATTGGAACCATATTGTGTTAGTCATTTTGGGACATATTTTTGAGAATAATTGACATCTCGACCACCTTGTGGTTGTCTACCTGCTTTAGTACCCACAAATTGACTAGAAATGTTTAGAATAGGAAACTCAGGTTTCTAAATTGACACAAATGGTTTGTGGCCTTAGTGTCCAAAATGAAACTCACTAATTACTTTAATCATGATTGTCCCTTTGATGTTGGAGATCCATTGGTTCTTTACCTTGTGGACCCAAATTGGACTTACCTCAATTTGATGACACCAATCCTACCAATTAGTTGTAACAAGCTAAACAATACATTAGTTTACATAGCATTATCTTCACAAAAAGATCCCCATTAGCTCCTTCCATTAGAAAAGAAGTTATCCAAGATTATTAGTGGTATCTCAAGGCTCATGAGGAGCCCAATCAAAAATCATTTGTCAAGAAATTGTTGGTTTGGTTTGGCACTAATGCCTATTACTAGTGCTCTTACCAAGCTTTGTCAAACTAGAATAGTAGAAGAATATCAAACTAAATTTGAGTAATTTATTGATCACATTAATGTCTTGTATGACTCCTTATTAATAAGCTAATTCATTAGTGTATTTAAGGATTTAATAAAATTTGAGGTCAAAATGTTCAAACCACAAGACATGATGGAAGCTTTATATTTGGTAAAACTTGTAGAGAATAAAATCACTACTCAATGTTAGTTTTCAATTCCTCCCCTTTTCAAAAATATTATATCACTGCTTTGTACTATTCCTTAATCTTCAAAATTTATTCCCATTAAATGATCACCAAGCTTGAAATTTGATCTCAACAAGAAAAGGAGATATGTTATAACTATGATTAAAAATAAAAAAGGGGTCACAAATGTGTTGAAAAAATAAATCTTTGATGTCAAGTCTCCTCCTAATGATTTAGAATTGGAATATGCTTCAAAAACCTAATAGGAATAACTCCTTGCTACCAATTTGGCTTTTATATATGACGATCCAACAATTTGTATACATGCCTTGAAAATGGTCATAATTCCCCAAAATATAAAAGTAAAAGGCTATTTAAAAAAGATTCCCCTCACTATTCTCATTGACTCTAGTGGCATGCATAACTTCATTGATCCATTACTTGTATAGAAATCCAATTTCTTTATGTATCACACTCTAGTTTTTAAGTTATGATTGACCATTGGGGAACTCTACCTTACTCAAATATTTCTTAGAGCAATGAGTATTTTCCCAAGCTCAACAAAAATATGTCACCAAACTCATCAAGTATGACGTTGAGATTATCTATAAGATACTAAGAAGAGATAAGAGAATGTGATTTTTTATGCTCTCTCCCATTAATATGAGAACCATATAACTCTATGTATATTTTATATCCCCCTTTCAAATTAGCTACCATATCTCCAACAAGAGTGGCTCTATGGCAAGCCAACACAAAATTTCATCCACCAACTTGTCGTTGATCCTTCTTCATCTCCCAACAACTTTTGCAATGGAAAATATTTATTATAAAGGATGCATATTTTACTTCCCAACTCTACTATGCATCCTAAAATTCTTCGTAAATTACATGCCTTTTACTCAATTGATCATTTAGGGATAATAAAAATGTATTGTACATTCAAAGATTTGCCTCTTTTTCTTGGGTAGAGAAAATTTAGTGTGCAAATCATATTTAAAAATGCACTCCCCACTCAATAGTGCAAGATTTTACGCCTAAATAAAAATATTCTACTATTGATCTCAATGTTCTAGATTTTTTAGATTTTTGAATTTAATTCTAAGGTGAATATCCTAGATGGTACACACAAAAAAAAAAGTTTGACCTTGTATCTTTATTGGTTATTATGAAGATCTAAATTCATATCATCTTCTGAATACATTATAGGTGGGATGCATTATTTTATGAATAATCCCAAGCTTACAAGTGAACATATCCTCCTCCTCTATTAGTTTCTATTTAGCTAGATAGAATTTCAAATTATTGTTATGAAGAACAAGGATATTTAGATAAATATTATTCTTAGAGTTAGTATATATAGTAGATGATAGTTTCTAGGGTGGATAACCAACACCTCCACAACTAGTGTCAAAAAATATTTAGCATACACTTGCACTACCATAATAATCTCTACCTAAATTAGTCTACATATTATTCACTGAGGCTAGTGCTCTAGTAGGGGATCTAAGAAAGATGATATCATTGTTGGGATTAGCCAAGATTCTGAAAGCATGAATTGACAATCTTCCATAACTAAAAAAATTGAGAATAATAAATAGTACGTATATCATATAGATTAATATATACATAAAGAGTATGAATATACAATTATAAAACTTGCATACATAGGCAAGGATCAGGAGGTGAGAAGGTATGATTAAAACTTTGACTACCCTTACAAAGGTGCAACAATTGTGAGCTCATAGAATTTGTGTGATAGAGAGTGACAAGTATGTATGTACAATGTGTCTCAAATGATAATGAAACATGTCGAGCAACCACATGAGGTGATACAAAATTGCATGAAAATTTCTAAGTAAACTTAAGATAAGTTTGAATAGGTCAATCTTAGAAAGATGATAATCTAACTAGCCATGTAAAGACAATTTTACACTAACAACCCCCTTAAGCACAACTTAGGGAGTAATGTATGCAAGATTATGAGTCCCAGCTACTAGGCCATGTAATTAATCATGTATAAATTTTCCATAAACAGAGTAAAAGAAAAAAAATCAGTGAGAAATAAAAATCCCTCTTCAAAAGAAAAATGACGCAAATGTAATGAAATGTACAAGTGAAGAAGATAGGACTCATTATGACCTTCCAAGGAATAATTTTATCACATAAGTACAAGAAATATTCCCCCATAGGAGATATAGAAAGAGACTATGGATTCCCCCTGAAACATAGAAAATTTTCACCTCTTGGGTTTTAGGACCTAGGACAATAAACTTTCTATACTCCACATTCAAGGATTCCTTAGAGATCTCAATCAAATGATGAGAAAGGTGAAAGAGACCTAAAAATAGGGTATCCTAGGGTATGTTTAGAGATTAATGAGGGGTTCACTACCAAGCTAGGGCTTGGAAAAATGTATGAAATGCAAGATCTAATGATTTAACTCAATGATGTAAGAAACTTCATTAAATGAACTATAAATGCAAATAAATTAGAACAACAAACTAGAAAAGTACAAAGGAGCACTTGGAAACTTGGGAGAGCTTAAGTGGAGGCCTGAAATACTGAATAACCTAAAATTTAGGCTTACTGGGACTCATACACCAGTCTGAGTGTATCAGTCCTAGATTTGCGTTTTTGTGCAGGAACTGGTTTCTGGAAAAAGAGTAGCCAAAACTGCAAAAATCTAAAAAATGACCTAAACTAGGACTCATATGCTAGGACTAGCGTATGGGTCTAGCTAGGGTTTTCTGGAACTTCAAGCTTTGATTTTGGTCTTCAATTTCTTCTCTTTTTGTTCAACTTTGTTTCAATATCTGAAACTCTGATTTTTGGGGTTGTAAGTGACTTTTTGTGAAGATAGCAACCTTACCATGAGGGGAAAACTCCAACAAATTTCTCCAAGCTTATAACCTAATCTTCAAAAATCCCTCATGCTCCAAGACACCTAGATCTGCAAACACACATGTAAAGAGAAGAAAAACTTGATGATTGTTAGTGAATAGGGGTTTGCCTTAGTCAAACCTCATTCAAGTAATTAAAAAAAATGATGAAACAATGAAACAAGGACATGGAACATGAAACATGGGAAATGAAACATGAAAAATGGTACCTTGAATGATGTCTTGTAGATCTACAATTTAGCATGAAATGACCATGAAGGATGTAGATCTAGATCTTGCTCAAGATAAGTGTAGAAAAATGTTTGACTTTAGATCTTGAATGCAACATCACAACACTAGCTCAATAACATGCTTGATATGCTTGACATGAAGGTGGATCTTTAATTGCTACAACAATTGATGAAGAATTATTCCTTTGAATGCCTTAGAAATGATCTTGAATGGTCTCTTGATGATCTTGGAAAGTCTTGGAATTCTTAATTCTTGAGTGCTTGACTTGATAACATGTAGGCCTTAGTATTTCTTAGGTTAAATAAGGATTTTAAAGGTTGTTTATATAGGCAATCCATCCAAATTTTCATTTATTAGATCCCAAAGGCTGACATAGAAGAAATTTGAATTTAAAACCCTGATTTCCCACTTAAATCCTTAAAAATGGGCCAAATTGGACTCATACGCCACCTGTGGCATATGTGTCCCACCTCAATGGGACTCATATGCCCAAGGTGGCATATGGGTCCCATAGGGCCTATTTGGGTATGTGTAGGATCATCATGGAAAAAACAAGCCCTTAAGTGGCAAAAAATTCAGAAAAAAACAGAGTTAGGCAACTTGACGTAAAAATTTGAATAAGTTATCTATATTATTTCAAAAATATGTAAGAACAGAATCTGTAGAAAATTGAATGTAGTTTCTAAACTAGTAGGTTTGTTTAAAAAAAATCTATTTGGTAAAAATTTGAAATTTCAATACAGTGGTACTTAAATTTTAGGGAAAAAATAAGTAGGTGTCTGTCTGACCACCCTAACCACAATAAAATGATAATATTATTTTATAATATTTTAAATATAAGTAGAGGACTCATGCTCCGATGTTGATGCATATTTTTTTCCAAGTAAATAATTAATTATGAATTTTTTATTACATTTTTTTTAAAATATAAAAACTCGTATGTCTGACCACCTTAACTTGGTCAAAACTTCATGAAATTCAATTTTTCTTCTTTTAATCCTATATTATGTGAAGCGTAGAATGTGACACATATTTTGGATTCAAAAAATGTGATATCATTTGAAAGCTATAGATGTTTTTCAATCAACCTATCAATCAGTACTTTAGTCATAATTTTAATAGAAAATGAATAATAATTACTTATTAAATTCAAAGTATAGCATAATTTATATCGGTGGAAAGTTGAGAATATCCTTTGAAAACCCTTTTCGTTTCATGAATTTTGGGTAAAAAAATAGTCGTCAGCCACATACACATCATATTGCCACTTTTTGGCCCATCATGATCTTGCACATACCCATTTTGATTGCTAGAGTGTCAGGGAGATGAGAAATTAAGTCTATTTGAGGCCTATGTCAATATTTTGGTTAAAATATTCCTTAGGATGCACAATATAGGGTCTTAGGGGCCTAGTAATGATGATATTAAGGTCATAAATGCAGGGGAGCCCAAAATTCATTATGAAAGTGTAAATAAATATACTTTACAAGATTAAATTAAGGAAAATTTGGGTCTATTTAGTTCAAAAGGGCCCTAAATCACATGTGAATGTATACAACAAATTACAACACTAGATTAGGTCCATTTAGTTTACAAGCCTCCTAAATTTAATGTGAAGGTGTAAATAAATATGCTTTACAACATTAAATTAGGGCTTTGGAGTTAGCTTTGTTTAGCTTTAAAAAGGCCCAAAACCTAATGTGGATGTGTGAAACTCATCACAAAACTAGATCAAGGCGATATTAAGTCCAATTTATCATTAATTATTCCCAAATTATGTGAAATTGTACCATCTCCAAGGGGGGTACATTTCTTGTCATTATATCTAGCCCCCATTTTAGTGAGAGGATGAACTTGCTTCAAACTCACACTAAAGTAGACATTCAAGAGGGGTCCAAGTATATTGATGTGGATGAAAAAGGATAAAAATTATCAAAGGAGGTGGCCAAGCCCCTAGAATCTGAGATCCTTCATCAAACCAACATAAGAACAAAAGGACATGCACAAGGTGTATGATTTGCAACAAAACAAGATACACAAAACATACAATTCCAAAGACATAAAGAAAGAAAAGAATAAGATAGGTGGATCCAACTTCACAAAAATGCACTCACTTTGGGGCTATGGAACTCCAGGTTGTCTATGGGGTGATTATTCACAATATGCTCACTCTGGGGCCATAGAACTTCAGGTCATCCATGGGGTGAGTATCTGAAAGGTGAGACACACAACTGGTATGTGCCCACATACACGAGTGGATAAGGGAATTCATGCCTTCGTTTGGCTCCCATACAACTAGACCAAAGCTATACCTCCTGATAACTTTGATAAGGCAACACAAAATAATGATTTTTGAGCTTCATGAGACAAGGAAAAATTCGTATTCTTGGAGCTCATGAACAAATAATGAACTTCAAGCTTCATGAGGCAAGAAAAACTTTGCATTCTTGGAACTCATGAACAAACAAGATGGCTCCACAAGAAAGCAAAGTGTGTTATGCAAGGTGGCCATATAACTGATGTTGTGAATGCAAAATAGTGTAAGGTACGTTCAAAGGGATTTTGCTTGGTTCATGTAAGGTCTCTTCTTAGGGAGCATCATGCCTAATTTCTCCAAGAGAGGAAAAATCAAAGAAATATCATGCTCTTAGAGGAAATCAAGAACAATTATACCACCAAGAAAAGGACACATCACAAGAATAAAGAAAATCACACAATGAAACATTAGTGTCAATGTATTCCCCCACTTTAAAGCAGTTGCAAACACCATTACTATGAGAAATTTAAAGTAGAAGAAGACATGAGAGGTTATTTAGAAAGCCCTATGTCAAGTCATATGTTCTCGAATGAAATTACATCATGGATAAGTCTGTCACATGTGAGCCAACTTAATGCATGTCATGAATCTACATCCAAAGCTTGCTCTTATATATATACATGAAAGGTGGTCAACTATCCAAAATAGACAATGAAAAGTGACATACCAGGACAAGGATACCCAACCCCTTGCTCCCACTTAGTTCAAGACAAGGTTGAGCCAAAATGAAAAGAGGAACGAGGTGCCTCAACCCAAGGAAGAGCACCACAATCTTTAAGATATTCAATTTTGTTACTTAAAGCCTTACATTCATTAGAGGCATGACAATGAACTTTATGAGATGCAGAAAATGAACTCTTGTAGTAAAATTTATTTTGTGTTCTTGGAGAGAGAGATACTAGATGATCTTGGAGGAGTGTCGACAAGATACTCTCTCAATCAAAAGTAGAAAATGTTGTTTTATTTTGTGAAAAAGATATCTCTTGCTTAGTACAAGGTGTCATACCTACACAAGAATCTTTAGATTGTGAGATTTTATTCTCTCCTTTACAAGAGGGTGTAAAATTTACCAAATTCAAATCATAAGTGTTTTATGTGATGCCATTAATGTTAAGCGAGGATTTCTTTGCTTATTTCATATCTTTCAAAGAATAATGAGCAAGATCACTAGTGTCTATCAGTTTAGGATGTACTATTTTTAAATTTAGCTTAGAGTAATCTTTTTTTATAGTGTTGATATTAAGTGAAGGATTGTTTGTTTCTTTCAAGGGACAATAACCAAGACCACTAGTCTTTTCTTGTGTGTGAGGCTCTATACAGACACATATAAATTTTTCTCTAGCACCACATCCTCTTCCACTATATCCAAGTTGTTTCATCATTTCATAACCTTTTCCATAAATATTTTTCATCTCTTTTGGATTCGATGGTTGCTCATAATTCAGTTCATCAAAGTTTGTTTGTGTAATTTGTTTTCTTTTGTTCTAAAGTAGTTGGGGTGGGTGCTTTCAAAGGGTCTTTTGAATTTTGTGTTGAAATTATTTTTTTTTCCTTTCCCTTTACAAAGTATTTTCTTATGATCTTGTATTCTCCCATGAATGTAGGTGTGAAATCTAAGGAACCCCAATCATCTTCTAATAGCTTTGTGATTTCTTCAATGTGTTTTTCTTTGTCTTTTTGCTTTACGGGGACTACTTGTGTAGCTGGTGTCAATGTTTTCAAATAATTTTTGTTGCCTTTCTCAATGTTCAAACAACTGTTTGGTTCAAAATCGGCTTTGAGTATGTGCACTTTGTTGTTGTAGACATATTTCATGATACGATGCAAAGTAGAAGGCACACATTAATTTCATGAATCCATGGTCTCCCTAAAAGGAGGTTATATGAAAGATCATGAGGCATAACATGGATCAATGTTTCTAATGTGGCCTCTCTGGTTGTAATAGGTAAAGTGATCACACCAAGTGGTTGCCTTCCCACATTATCAAATTCACTAATGGATAAAGAGGTAGGTTGAATTTTTTATCTATCCACACCAATCCTATCCAAAAGGGTCACAATACACACATTAAGGGCTAAGACATTATTGACAAGGGTTTTCTATATGCCTCTTCCTTTCTACTAAATGATTACCATGAAAGCATAATTTTGTTTTTGCACTTCCAAAGTGGGGCGTTCACTTTGGTGGAAAACATGTCAATGTTCATTTATTCCTTGAATCATGGTTGCTATGTCATTCAAGTTTGCACTAGAGGGAACCACACTTTGTTACAAGACACTTTGAATAATGTTATGGTAGTAAGGGGATGCTTAAGTAAGGTCCAATAATGATATCTTAGCAGGAGTATTCTTTAGTTGTTCGACAAGATCATACTCCTTTTCAATGAGGAGGGCCCGATAAGATAGGGCTAGGAAAGATAGGATTAGGCAATGGGAGGGATGTTGAAGATGTTTTTCTTGGCTATAGATTGTTTTTAGTGTTATATGTATGAGAAATGGTGTTCATCTTAGGTGGGTAAAGGATAATTTTAGGTTTGTTTTGAGTTTGTTGTTTGTGTGATGGTGGGTAAAGAATTAGAGGATTCTTAGGATGTCGCATAGGGTATGTAGGAGGTCCAAAAGTCAATGGGTGTCTAATGGAAACTTGCACATTCATAACCTCAATAGTCTTGGTTTGATGTATTTCTAGTAAAGGGAAATATAGTATCATATTTTCCCCATAATCCAAGGAAGCCCCATTACTATTATTGTCATTTTTTGCACCATGATATCCTCCCCGGGAGGATATTTTTTAGGAGAACTATAAAAAAAAATTCTTGACATTCAAGGATTGGTTCTTCCAAAATGATTTCATTGCAAGTAGGGGAATGATCAATTGTTGAATTTTCTTGTTTATTAATGATGGCATTCTCTTGTTCAATAGTGTTTTTCCTAGGGGAAAATAGACACATAAGATTCTCATGACTTGTATTTTCTAATATCAAAGTATCTTCTTCACAACTAGGAGAGATAATAGGAGAAGGACAAATGTGACTATCATGATCATCCATAATTTCATTCCTTTGTCCCATAATTCCTTCCACAATAGGATAGGTAGGGGAAGGATCATAAAGAGGGTTGTTATAGATCTTAAATATTTGATCATCTAACACCAACATATCCTCATCATTTACAATTTTATCCTCTTTAGAACTAAATCATTCTCACAAGCAAAGGGAGAATGGAAATTAGGCAAGGTGATGTTTAGAAATGTGTCTATGATTTCATTCTCTTGTGCTAAAATATCTTCCAATGTAGGAGAGTTTATAGAAGAGGAGCTTTCAACAATGTCATGATTCTCAATGAGTGCATCTTCTGACACCAAAATACCTTCATTACATGTAGGAGAGGTATTAGGAGAAAAGCAACTATGATCATCAGGATTTTCTATATTTTCACATTCTTCTATCACATCATTCCCACAAGTAGGAGAGATAAGATGGGCTGTAGGTTTAAGGCAAGCGTCAACATTTTCTCTCTCTTGCACTAAGAGACTCATAACTAGGGAATGTACATTGAATGAATGATTAACATGCTTGTTGACTAAATTTTTCTTTGCAAAATTGGAAAAGATAGATACCAACATTTTTGGACAATAATCTATGCAAACTTAAAATGCAATGTAAAGGCCTCGAATGAAATGTATAGATGGAATTTTCAGATTTCAGACAAGGTAATTTTCTAATTACACTATGCAATAATATGAAAAATGAAATGTTGTAAATGAAAATTTGGAATTGAGCAATGCATGAAATGAACCACTTTAAGCTAGATTTAGTAAAATGCATGAAACAGAAATTCAACCCACTAAAATAGATAACCAATGGTAGCAAACAAAAGTGCAAAAACAAGGTTTTAATACTGTAAAATGTAGTTTCAAATGTGCACTAGGACTAATTCGCCCCAGAGGAGCGTATGAGTCCCAGTGAGGGTTTTTTCAAAAAATATATAAATTTTAAGTGATTTTTATGCTTTTTATGTTGTATGATCTAATGCAGATTTGAATTGGTTTTTGATGATTTTAGATGCAAAAATGCAACCTATATGTACTTTTACTAAAGCAAAAATTGGAAACCCTAGAATGTCGATTAACTAATGCAAACCCTAATGCAAAGTCAATGCAAGCTAGATCTAGGATGATGATGCACTTCAAATCATAAAAGAAGGTGCTCAAAGGTTTGGTTCACCAAAATGTAAGATAGAAATTTTGTCACCCCAAGGGTTTTAGGACCTAAGGCAACAAGCTTTCTATACTTCACATTCAAGGATAGACCTAGAGATCTCAATGCAAAGGAGATAGAGATATTGCAATAGGGTTGTCCTAGGTGTTGATTGTAAACTAATGATGGGTTCACCACCAAGCTAGGGCTTGGAAAAATGTATGAAATGGAATATCTAATGATTGAACTCAATGATACAAGAAACTTCATTAAATGAACTATAAATGCAAATAAATTTGAGCAACAAACTGGAAAAGTATAGAGGAGCACCTGGAAACTTGAGAGAGCTTGAGTGGAGGCTTGAAATGTTGAATAACCTAAAATTTAGGCCTATTGGGACTCATATGCCAGTTTGGGCATATCAATTCCAGATCTAGGTTTCTGTGCATGAACTAATTTCTGGAAAAAGGTATCTGAAACTGCAAAAATTTGAAAAATGACCTAAACTAGGACTCATAGGCTAGGACTAGCATATGGGTCTAGTTAGGCTTTTCTAGAACTTCAAGCTCTGATTCTAGTCTTCAATGTCTGCTATTTCTATTCTAATTTGTTTCCAGATGTGAAACACTAATTTTTAGGGTTGTAAGTGACTTTTTGTGAAGATAGAAACCTTACCAATGAGGGGACAACTCCAAAACATTTCCCCAAACTTATAACTGAATCTTAAAAAATCCCTCATGCTCCAAGACACCTAGATCTACAATCACACATGCAAAGAGGAGAAAAACTTGTTGATTGTTAGTGAATAGGGGTTTACCTTGGTCAAACCATGTTTAGGTAATTAAACAAAATGATGAAACAATGAAACAAGGACATGAAACATGAGGGGACAACTCCAAAAAATTTCTCTGAGCTTATAACCTAATCTTCAAAAATCCTTCATGCTTCAAGACACCTAGATCTGCAATCACACATGTAAAGAGGAGAAAAACTTGTTGATTGTTAGTGAATAGGAGTTTGCCTTGGTCAAACCTCGTTTAGGTAATTAAACCAAATGACGAAACAATGAAACACATACATGAAACATGAACAATGATACCTTGAATGATGTCTTGTAGATCTACAATTTAGCATGAAATGGCCATGAAGGATGTACATCTAGATCTTGAGATAAGTGTAGAACAATGCTTGACTTTGGATCTTGAATGAAAATCACAAAACTATCTCAATAACTTTCTTGATGCTTGATATGCTTGACATGATGGTGGATCTTGAATTGTTACAACAATTGATGAAGAATTCTACCCTTGAATGCCTTAGATATGATCTTGAATGATCTCTTGATGATCTTTTAAAGTCTTGGAATGCTTAATTCTTGAGTGCTTGACTTGATAACATGTAGGCCATAGTCTTGCTTAGGTGAAATAAGGATTTGAAAGCTTCTTTATATAGTCAATCCATCTAAATGACCATTTATTAGATCTCAAAGGCTGACATAGAAGAAAATTGAATTTAAAACCCTGATTTCCTACTTAAATCCTTAAAAATAGGCCAAATGAGAGTCATATTCCCAAGGTGGCTTATGGGTCTAACTGGGCCTATTTTGATTGCTAAAGTGTCGAGGAGATGAGAAATTAAGTCTATTTGAGGTCTCTATCAATATTTTGGTTAAAATATGCCTCGAGATGCACAATATAGATTCTTAGGGGCCCATTAATAATTATATTAAGGTCATATATGCAACAGGGCCCAGAATTCAAATTGTGAAATTGTAAATAAATATACTTTACAACATTAAATTAAGGAAAAATTGGGTCTATTTAGCTCAAAAGGGCCCTAAATCCCATGTGACTATGTACAACACATTACAACACTAGATTAGGTCCACTTATTTTACAAGCCTCCTAAATTTAATGTGAAGGTGTAAATAAATGTCCTTTACAACATTAAATTAGGGAAAAGTTAGGTTTATTTAGCTTTAAAAGGGACCAAAACCTAATGTGGATGTGTGAAACTCATCACAACACTAGATAAAGGTGATATCAAGTCCAATTTATCATTAATTATTCCCAAATTATGTGAAATTGTACCATCTCCAAGGGGGGTATAATTTTTGTCATTACACCCCTGTAAAATGATAGAACTTGTAGTGTTGAGTGATGGTTGAAGAAGAATGTAGTATGTTATTCTTGAATATAAAATAACATTTCTTCCTCATGGAAGAAGACAAACTAAAAATAGGTGCATGAAATATTCCCATGTGATAATAATAGAATTCTTTGAATGATGCAAAATATCCAAAAACAACAATGAAATCTTTGAAATATTCTAAAATGCTCCATGTGAAGGCTGATGTAGAACAAGAACCAAAGATGTAGATGGGTTGGAAATAGTTGATGTGGATATCATCAATAATTCTTTCCAACTCTATAAAATGGGATTCACTAAACAAGTTTGATATGTCTTGTAAGTAATCATCCTAATCAACTATATTGGAAACACAACTATGAATAGTCTATTGTCCTAAATCATGAGACAACAATGGTGTAGGAATTCTCCATACTCAACAAGTGGGAGGTGAAGGAACCAATGAGTAGAATAAAACTCCAAGGTTCAAACAACTAAATTGTATCTCCTTATGCATGTTGAAGGTATCAGTGCCATTTATACTTAAACCATCATCAAATTTGGTAGAACCAAAGGAAGAAAAGGAATACAATTAGAATCACGATGAGCATAACTCATAGAAATGATGTCTCTACTTTAAAAATATCTAATGATCAAGGAACGTGGTGTGAACTCAACTATTTAGTTGTGCCACTATGTGTTATCTAATAAATGGAAAGTATATTAATGGATAAGGAAGGTACATAAAGTACATCATTGAATGTTCCTTGATCAATTTCAATAGAGCCCTTTCTAAGAGATCACATATATGTGTTATCCACCATCAAGATTGGTGGGAATGAACAAGGCTCAAATGTAGAAAGCAACTCCCTAGATGCAACCATGTGGTGTGACAACACTATTTTTCCCTCTTGTTGTAGGCCTTATCATGATGGAAAAATAATATTTTTTTAATAAATCATACAAATTAAATAAAAATAATATGAAATTTTTATTGTAACTTATGATGCCCTAGATTTCATTTTCTAAGAAAAATCTCCAAGAAATTAGCCTATTTGTAACCTTGAGAGAAAATTTGGTAGAAACCTTAATTCTATAATAAATAACTTCAATCCAATTTATCTAAAGTTTGGACTATAAAAGCCGTATTTTTTTCTAAAAAACCCTCCAAAAATTAGGATTTTTTTTCAAAATCTAAGAGATATGTGCTTCCCAAAATGAAAAAGGTGGAAACCCTATTTTTGTAATATATCACTAAATTTTGCTGAAATGTATCTAAAATTTGGAGTGTAAAATATATATAATGTCCTTGAAAAACTTGAGCTAAAAATTAGGAAATAATTCACAAAAATATAAGATATATGTGCCTCAAAAATTGAAAAAAAATGCCTTTCCTTCAACATTGCCATGATCATGCTTTCATATGACTTATAATGAAAAAAATTATGCACAAAAGAGGAATATAATTTGAAATATTCTACAAATAAGATTGATAATAACTAAGAATGAAAAGGGTAGGTGCATGAAGATGGGTAGCCAATTTCTAGCCAATTTACTTTTTCATCTCGAAATAGCGAAAACACGAGCATTTTATAGTTAAACGTGCTCGCGTTATGGCTTGGTAATGACTAAGCCTATCGGGACTCATTATGGTCAAAAATTAACAGCATTTTTTGAAATAAAAAAAACATTTCCAAAACGCGAGCACATTATAACGTGCTCACGTTTTTGTCTACATTGAAATTTTTTTCTTCTCTTTTTCTTGTCTATTTTCTCTTGTTATCTTTCAAGGAAACTATATACATGAAATAAACATTTAAGTATAAGTTGACATTTACATATGGACATTTACTTTCTTATACTTTAAGTTATATTTCATGTATATAGGCATGATGTTTGAGAGTGGTTTCGGATCTCTAGGAGTTATAATGCAAATTCTAGTTTTTGGAAGATCTAAAAATTTTTAGACTTAGTCAAATTTTAGTAATCAGCATGCCAAATTTCAATAATCAGGAGGTCAAATTTTAATAATCAACAGGTTGTATCATCTTTCTCTCTCTATCTCACTCATTTTTTATCCCTTATGCTCTAGACCTCTCTCTCACACTCTCTCCTTCCCTCTATACTTCTATCTATCTAACCTCTCTCTCCCCCTCCATCCTCCCTCCTTTCCTCCTTCCCT
>VDFB02271358.1:25079566-25114710 GCA_007258455.2 Sequoia sempervirens | reverse complement strand
CCCTCTCACCTCCCCTCACACTCTCAAGTCTCTCCCTTTGGAACCCTACCTACATAACACTCTTTCTCTCTGTCTCTCTGTCTCTCTCCCCCCTCTCTGTCTCTCCCACCCCCTTCTCTCTCTCACTCCTTTTATCCCTCCCACCCTACCTAGCTAAGTCCCTCTCAATCCAAGCCCTTCTCTCCCACTCCCTCTCTCTCTCTCTCTCTCTCTCTCCCCTTCCCCCTTCCCCCTCCCTCTCCCTCTCCCACCCTACCTAGACAAATCTAGATCTCTCTCTCTCTCTCTTAAAATTCTCCCTCCCTCTAAATCCATAAATAAATACATACATACAAGCATAATACATATGTACATACAATCCTACATGCATATGAGCATACATGTACATGCACGCATATACAATCTTACATACAATTAGGCATACATACAATATACATGCATTGATACATGGAAGCATACATACATACATACATGACATACAAGCATACATGTGCATACAAACATACAAATATATAAACATACATTCAATATGCATTTAACATAAATCAAGACATAATGCGAGCTCATTATACCACACTCGCATTATGTCTTGCTAGACATGCTCCCCACAAACGAAAAAAACCATGTCAAAACTGACATATAATGTGAGCATGTTATAACACACTCACGCTATATCTTGCTTTCAAAATACCTAAGCCTTGGGTTTGGTATTTGCCTTGGAATACAAACCCAAAAGCTTGGAGGGCATTACCAAGGACCAGAGACGTGTTTTTCCAATTTCTACAATATTTCACATAATCGGGTTTGTTCTCACTATCAGGATTTCACGCGGTTCAATATCAAATAAATTGAACATCAAGGTAATGTTAGGTTCTCTCTTAGCTATCCAACAATGTAATTTTTTTCATTTTCTAATAGTCTTAAGCTATTCATTCATAATTTCTTTTGTTTGTATGTATCTTTTTTTGCAAAAAGTAGTGTTTGGTGTTTTTTTCATTATAAATTAACCATTCATCAAAATTTCAAATAAATTACATTTTTAGAAACTAGAATCCATTCTACAAATTAAAAAAATAATAATAATTAGTTTCCAAAATTTGTAGGGGTAGCATGGCCAAAATTCTATTTTTCAGAAAGTGTCCACTTCGAAAATTAGTAAAAAGTAGAATATTCATTAAAAAATTATCAAAAAAATCATGCATTAACTACATACTATTAGGTAACTTCTTACCATAGTGATTTTAAAAATACTAAAAAAAAAATTCACCATACAAGGGTCATACAAGAGTTGCTATGTTATGTTTGTCTGACAAAAAAATCACCAATTTGTGTATGTCCCTTGTTTGAACCCCTTAATCTCAACCATTTTCAAAATAAATTAGGATTTTAGAAAGTAGAATTGGAGCACTTGAATCCTTCTTTTTGTTCCATCTCAAAATTTTGAGTGTAAGTATCCTCAATTTCATGTCCAAAGTCAATATTTCTTGATTTCAGAAAAAAAGTGGCCATTTAAGCCCCCTTTTTGGGAACCATCTTGGTGCACTTACCCAAAAGCCAATTCAAGAGGGAAAGCCTCCAAATATATCCATTGAGAACATAATACAAAACCTAATGATTAAATAAGACTCATTACCTCTCATATACTAGCTTATACCTAGGATATCACCCAACACAACTCAGACAACAACATACAATCACAAGGCCAACCTAATTAACAAAATAAGAATATAATAATATTTGACAATATGACTTCATTAAGAACAAAGGTAGCCACAAGCCAACTACACATAACCCTATACATAATCTATGATTAAGGGTGAAACAACTATGACACACCTAAGAATGAATGCACAAGAAAAATACTTCAAACCATCATGAGATGACATCATCACAATGAGAGATAAAGGAGATAGATTCTCCCTTCAACTAGTAACAAGGAACTCAATACCTACCATCACTAGAAAAAAAAGATGATAAATGAAAGGAAAGGAGATATAATTTATGTTAGCATGTGAAAATTTACTATCAAACTAGTTAGAATGTATCCTATCTAGGAGGGTCCTATTCACACTACACTTTTAAGGTCAATTAGGAGAAATATCACATTTTTTCTTACCTCATGTAAACTCACCTAGTGCCCCCACACTTTTTCATAGAGTTATACACATGTTTCATTCTTGGAGAGGTAGTAATAGTTTCACCCCTACCTTCTCACCTCATCATCCTTTCCTTTTATAAGTAAGGATCTTTTGTACATTTTTATGTCACATGCTTATGATACATGTTCTCATCTTTCATATTATTATTTGTGGAATTTTTTGAGTTTACAAGAAAATATTGGTTTCTCCAAAAATTTCACTTAAAGAGAGGACACATATGAATAATTCTATCATTCAATTCATTCAATATACAAGTATATGGAAAAATTAATGAGAAATCTTAAAATATCTAAACATTCATAATCACATGTAGTGGATGGTCACTAGGTAGATTCAACAACTTACCTACGTCTCACAAGAGATTGATCAAGAAAGATCAAGAGCACAAATATCAAAAATATGACATGAAAATGTAAAATAAACTAAGGATTCACATGATAACATACAACCAAGCATAGGAGGTACAAAGATAGAGCTTAAAGGTCATTTTTCATTCAAGAAAAATCTCCCAAAAAGGTCATCAACAACTCATTATTGCAATTCACTCAATTTGGAAAAAAGCTATCCATTTTGATAGTTTTCACTCACCCCAAGAAATAAAATTTTCCCTATGATAATTTGAATCACACTAGGGTTCTCCCAACAAAACTAGCAAATTTTAATTGAGTTACAAAGAAAAAATCTCATCTCCATTTCACTCCAAATTTCAACAAGTTTAAGAAAGGTAAAATGATTGCTTATAGGTTGACCATATTCTCTAGTCTATGATGCCATGTGTTTTCCATTTAAAGCATCCCCCAAGCCCAAAATAAAATAAACTAGGCACTAACAAGCATACAATCCTAATTCTACAATTCATATTTTTAAGCATACCTATTTACCCTACAAATATGGACATCAATTTGACATATAAAAATTAATCCCATTGATCTTTAACATCATACTCATCAAGTAAAATTGATAAATTTCATAATTTTAATTTTCAAGTAAACATACATCTCATTTGCATCCATAAAATTCTCCACTTTTCATATAAGTTTGAATTCCAAATCAATATAAAATTATAGTTACAATCTTGCATTCACATCCAAAATAATATGGATGGGTATGTTCCTAAATAGTTACAAGTACATTAAAAAATCAAGATTATATAATCAAAATAAAAGAAAAAATTTCCCCAAGCTTCTCCACAACTCAAACCATGGCCAATGGTGATATTCTTACCACCCAACCATGTGGACCTTGGAGGTCCATCACACTATATTTGGAGGTGATAAAATTGACAATCCATCATACTAACTTCATACACAAAAGGTTTGACACAAAAAACAACAATAAAACATGGTTTCACAAATATATTTTAGCATCACAACAAGAACCAAACACATTAGAGAAATGAAAGTATAGGAAAATAATTACCTTCATTTTGGTCCTCAAAAATGAAAAAGTGGGATTTAAGATATAAACTACCTCAAGTGAAAACTTATTTCTAATGGATGCCACTTAGTAAGCATCCCCATCAAAACACAATGAAACCATAAGTGTTTGGGAAGCAATGCACATGACATCTCCATTAACACAATATACAATTAATGAGTATGTAATTGGTATTTTATTTAATGTTTTCTTATTTTTATGTAAATCCCCATTCATTTTAAGCAATTGATTGCATTAACCCATATTTATCACAATTGATCACTAAATTCCTTTCTATAGGGTTTGCACAAGGTGGGGTACTATATGCGTACTTTCATTCTCAATTCCTAATATACACAAGAGTACCAAATTATCCATTTGGCTCTTGGGAAAGATAGGTAGGGTTTTACACTGTAAAAATACCTACCCAACTATTGTTCTTTTCTTAAGAAATAATTGTGCAATCTAACCCCAAAATAGGAATTCAATCAAAATCCATAATTTCAAAAAGAAAATCCTATCAGCATATATAAAACCCTTAACTTGAGCCATTAATGGAGTCATTTGAATCTTTTTCCAACATACACAAAATTTTGCACATACAAACTTTTAATCATGCCTATTCACTCAAAAAAAGAATTAAAATCATTATTTCGTGTACAAATTTATCATTTTTGTAAATTTATTTGCAAAATTTTTGAGGGCATTATTAATTGATTTCAATAAGCTATTTGCATAATTATAAGAATACATATAAAATTTTATATTTTTTTGCATGAATGCACACAAAATCTATCCTTTTGAACAACCAACAAAGCCATACTTTCCACAAATATATAAATAAAAAGATTAAAAATAAAAAAATACAAGGTAAACACATTTAGCTTGAACAATAAAACCACGGAGTTGTAACTCTTACACCCAAAGAAAGAAAATGGAAAACTCCTCTAACAAAGCTTTCTCCATAATGACAACTACTAGTCTTTTAGAATGTAATTTCCCCTCTCTTCCTTTCTCAAAAAATATATAATGAAAAATGAAAACCCTTTTATTATTTTGCATATATCCTCAAAATATAATTTAAAAATAACCTTTTCTTTTCCATTGCAACATGTTATTTTCAAAAGGAGATCATATCTAATTCAAATACATATTTACAAAATGCCTTGTTTAACTTGCTTAATAAATTGCTTTTCCATTTTAAATAATTTGTAAACACACCTAAGGCATATATATCAGACCCATTTTATTTTTAGATAGAGAAAGTGAAAATAACCTTTTTGAAGGAAGACGAATCACTATAAACATTCCAAAGGTACTTCTTATATTTTAAAGAACATTTTGTCATTCCAAAAGACTATTAGATCATTGTAACACTCAAGAAAATAAACAATGTATAAGACAATTAATTTAATGCATGCAAGCAAGTCTATCAGAATAGAGGAATCCTTAATCACAAGCGATTTAGAAAGTTGGCTCACTAGTCTAACACATTGTAGTGTAACTTATTACTCTAACTTATTATTTTCTATACTAACATTTTTTTTTTAATTAAGATAAAAACCTTATAATAAGCATAACAGATTTATCATTTTTGATGTATCTACATTTTTCATGTTGGTTTTTAGTGAAGAGGGGAAGGGTTTCTTTCTCAAATCATGCTATCAGATAGAATTTTTATAAGGTCTCGTGCTTCCACATAATCTCAAATATATTAAAAACCCTTAATATTTTTTAAAGCCTAGCCCTTAAAAACCATTAGCCGTGTGTAACCTGTGAAGCACTAATAAGAAGTTATCCCTAGGAAATTATTCACATTATACAAGATCCACGAGGATCTTGTTCAAAGATGGCTTAAAGTCTCTCCAGATGATGTTCACATATGATCTCCACAGACAGCTTTGCAGTCACAACATAAAAAGCTCTGGCAAGGTAATAGAAACGTCAAAATGTCCTCCTTACTGGCCACGTTCATGGTCTCCTCGACTGTAACGATAGTTAGCGATGAACAAATATTTACCAAACATTGACAACACATTGCAAGCGATTAATGGCAAAGTGGATGGACTATACGCAATGAAAAGGTCAGTTTTCCTGCTTATTTCAACATAACCACCCACCGAGTCTGGTAGCCAGTACACCCAGGAACATGCCGCTCCTTTGCTGGTATAGTTGATCAGTTTGACAAAGACAATTTTGATTGTTTTGCCAATAAAACCTTGAATTTGTTCTGAGGTGGAGTTGATTGTAACAGAGATTGTTAACAGATTTAGGGTGTAAGTGTGTGGAGTTGGAGGCTCGTGCTATTGGTTTTTGGGAATTCACAAAGTAGACACACCTTCTACCAACTTTTTTATTTTGCCTCTCTTGCTACATTTCTTCTGAGCCTATTTGGAAAGCCACAGAAACCATGCTAATGACTATTTCCTTTAGATCCAATAGCCCATAGGGCACATAAGTTTATTAGCTAAAAAAAAATATATAAAGCATAGGCACATATCTACACTCTAAAGGGTTTGAAATATATATTGTTTGGAAATAGTCAATAAAACACAATCTATGATCTGTTGAGAATTTGTTTCAAAGTTTATGTTCTATTTAGGAGTTAAAGTTGTCGAGAAATCTTAAATCTTTTATAAAAAAAATTAGGAAAAAGTATAAAATAATTTTATTTTTTATTTTAAATAAATTGTTCTATTGAAACCATATCATCATGTTAGTCATTTTAGGACATATTTTTTAAAATAATTGACATCCCAATCATATTGTAGTTATCTACCTACTTTATTACCCACAAAATTGACTTGAAATTTATAGAATAGGATACTCAAGTTTCTAAATTGACACAAAGTGGTTTGTGGCCTTAATGTCCAAAATGAAACCCACTAATTACTTCAATCATGATTGTCCCTTTGATGGTGGAAATCCATTGGTTCTATACCTTGTGGACCCAAATTCGACTTACCACAGTTTGATGACACCAATCCTACAAGTTAGTTGTATCAAGCTAAACAATGCATTAGTTTACATAGCATTATTTTAGCAAACAAGATCCCTATTAGCTCCTTCCATTAGAAAAAGTTGTCCAAGATTATTAGTGGTATCTCAACGCTCATGGGGAGCCTAATTGAGAAGCAAATGTCAAGAAATTGTTGGTTTGGTTTGGCACTAGTACCTATGAAGATTTTACTAGTGCTCTTACCAAGCTTTGAAAAACTAGATAGTACAATAATATCAAACTAAATTTGAGTAATTTACCAATCATATTAATGTCTTGTATGAGTCCTTATTCATAAGCTAATTTATTAGTGCTTTTAAGGATTCAATAAAATTTAAGGTCAAAAAGTTCAAACCACAAGACATGATGGAAGGTTTGTATTTGGTAAAACTTGTAAAGCATAAACTACTCAATGTTTATTTTCAATTCATTCTCTTTTCAAAAAAATTATTACTATTCTCTATTATGCCTCAATATTTGAAACTTACTCCCATTAAATTCCTCGTCAAGCTTAAAATTTGAGCTCAACAAGAAATGGAGTTGTGTTATTACTATGATGAAAAAAAAATCACAAGGGGTCACAAATGTGTTGAAAAAAATTATATCTTCAATGTTAAGTCTCCTAATGATGTACAATTGGAATATGCCTAAAAAAATTAATAGGAATAACTCTTTGCTACCAATTTGGCTCCTATATCTATGTAACTATCTAGTAGTTTTTGTCCATACCTTGGCATTGCTCATAGTTCCTCAAACTGTAAAAGTGAAAATCTATTTCAAGAAGATACCCCTTATTATTCTCATTGACTCTAGTGGCATGCATAACTTCATTGATTCATTACTTGTAAAAATACCTATGTTTTTATGTATCCATGCTCCTTTTTTTAAGTTATGATTGCCCATGGGGGATCTCTACCTTATAAATGGAAATGCAATTTTATTTATAATTTTATGGGGAACTATAATCTTCATTAAAATATTTTTTTCTTTACATTAGGTCTCATCTTGATGTATTTATTGGAGCCTAGTGATCATGTTCCCTTGGCCTAATTTGGTGGTATCTCTAAAATTTGGATATATAGTTTTCTAGTAATAGGAAGAAGTATACATTAAAGAGTCTTACACCTAGGTCTACTAGTCTTATCAGATCACATGGGATGGAGAAGCTTCTAAATAAAAACTCTTATGGGGTCATTGCTCAAATATGCTCCATATAGTTTGACCCTAATGCTATTGGTCACTCTAAAAACTTGCAATTGATTTTGGATAAGCATGCCACAATGTTTGTTTATCCTACTAGGTTAATGCCTAACCATCACATTCAACTCTTTTTTGGGAATATTCCACCCAACCTTTTACGTTATAGGTATCCATTCATTCAAAAATAGAAATTTAATAGTTATTATAGGAAATCCTAAAGGTTAGTATTATTCATTCCAAACCTAGCCCATACTCTACATCTCTATTACACATCACAAAAAGAATGGGTCTCAACATATTTGCATTGATTTCTATACATTAAATAAACTAGCCATAAATGAAAACTACCTATTCTATTGATTGACAAGAGTTACTTGATTAGCTTCATGGTGTCAATTTTTTTCCAAGTTAAATGTATGCTCTAACTATAACCAAATTAATCTCAATGAATTAGATATTCCAAGGACAACCTTTTCCACTCATAAGGATCATTGTTATTTTTTAATCGTGCCATTTGGTCTCATTTATGCTTCATCCACCGTTTAGGGATTTTTGAACAAATTATTTCAACTCTTTCTTCAAAAATTCATCTTGGTCTTCTTTGATGATATTTTGATTTATAGAAAAACTTGGGAAAAATATTTGTAGAACCTCAACATGACATTATAACTTCTTGAATATAATAAAATATATTCCAAGCACTCCAAATGATCCTTTGGTCAAATGAAAATTGAGTACCTTGGACATATTATCTCCTTAACCAATGTTCAAATTGACCCTCATAAAATTCAAGCCATGCAAACATACCCCACTCCCAAGAAACTTAAAATTCTATGAATTTTTGGGTGTACCTAGCTATTATTAAATTTTTTTCAAATATTATGGAAAAAGTATTGTTCCTTTTATTTTCTTTCTCAAAAAGGATGCCTTCTCATTGACCATTTCTATCGCACCAACTTTTGAGGTTCTTAAATAGGATATGTCTAAAATACTCATTATTTTCATGGATAATTTCTTAGAACCATTGTTTTGTTAAAAGGGATGCTTGTGGAAATGGAAAATTAGTGTTGTCATCATGAAAGAGGGTCACACCATCACCTTCAACAAAAAGGCACTATTTATGAAAATTTTGGTCTTCTCCACTAATGAGGAAGAAATGATGGCTATCTTGCATTTAGTTAACAAATGGCTCAGGACACATTTGATAGAATTTTTTCTATCGAAAAAAATAACCATAGTCTCAAGTATTTCTTGGAGCAATGAGTATTCTCCTGAGCTCAACAAAAATATGTCATCAAACTCATCAAATATGATTTTGAGATTATCTATAAGAAGCGACAAGAGAATGTGATTTTTTATTCTCTCTCCCATTAATATGAGAACCATATCACCCTATGTGTAGTTTATATTCCCCTTTCAAACTAGCTACAAGATATCCAACAAGAGTGGCTCTTGAATAAGCCAAAATAAAATTTCAGCCACTAACTTGTTGTTAGCCCTACTTCATCTCCCAACCACTCTTTCAATGAAAAATATTTGTTATAAAGGATGCATATTTTACTTCCCAACTCTATTATTCATCCTAAAATTCTTCATGAATTGCATTCCTTTCACTCAATTGGTCATTTAGGGTTTATAAAAACCTATGAATTGGTGCATTATAATTTTTTTATCACATTGTAATTTTGAAAGCCTTTGGTGAAAATCTATCAAATAAAAAGATTTAATTACTTAAAATATATAATGTAGGAGATTTAATTACTTAAATTATAATGTAAATTATGAATACCATTTATGAATATACAAGCATTCAAATTCATTGTAATGTACCCTACACCCCTCAATAGAATGGTGTACCTAAGTACAAAAATTACACACTCAAAGAAATTGGAAAATGTACCATACATTCAAAGAATTGCCTCCTTATTTTTTAGTAAAGAAAATTTAGTGTAAAAATCATATTTAAAAATGCACTTCCCACTTAGTAGTATAATATTTTACTCCTAAATAAAAATAGTCTACTATTGAGCTCAATGTTAAATACATTTTTAGATTTTTCATTTAGTGCTTAGGTGCATATCATAGATGATACACATAAAGTGCTAAAAATGAAAGTTTGGCATTGCATATTTATTGGTTGTTATGATGATCTAAATTAATAATAGATCTTATTATTATGGGCACCACTACAATACATTATCTAGGCGGGATGTATTGTTTGATGAATAAACCCAAGCTTATGAGTGAACATAACCTCCTCCTCTATTAGTTTCTATTGAGCTAGATAGAACTTCAAATGATTGTTATGAAGAACAAGGAAATTTAGATGAATATTATTCTTAGTTAACATACAATAGATGGTGGTTTTAGGGGAGATAACCAATGCAGGTCTGCTACTAGTTCCAAAAAATATTTAGTATGCACCTACACTATCATAATAGTCTCTACCTAAATTAGTCTACATAGTAAACACTAAGGCTAGTCCATTAGTAGGGGATCCAATAGATCCAAGCAAGATGATATTACTATTGGGATTAGTTAGGAATCTAAAAGCATGAATTGATCACCTTCCATAGGTGAAAAAAAATTGAGCACAATAGCATGTATATCATATAAAATGAAGATTGTGAATATACACTAATGAACCTTGAATATATAGGAAAGATAAGGAGTATAGAAGGTAGGAGTGAAAATTTTACTACCCTCCAAATGTTTAACATGAAGACTTAATCTAATATTTTGATGCAATCTTTGTGTGTCAGCATTGCATCAAACCTTGTGCTTCCTCATTCCCGCCATCTTTGAGCATAATTTATCTAGACACTAGCATGTTGTGCGAACATTCACATGTCGTGCTAGCATCCCATGACATTTCAATGTTCAAATGGTCATTTTTTAGCCTATTCCCACTTGTCGCTTTCCTTTATCAATGGTAATGGATCGAGAACCTTCATTTCTTGTTCTCTCTCTCTCTCTCTCTCTCTCTAGTGGGAAGTCTCTCTCTTTCTCTCAAGCTTGCAAAACTCTCTTACTTGCTACAAAGGTCTCAAGCTCTCACAACACTCTTTTCTCTCACAACTAATTTTATCTCTCTCTCTTTCTCTCTCTCTCTTTGGTTTTCTCAAGCCTTCTCACAACACTCTTTGCTCTCACAACTATTTCTCTCTCTCTCTCTCTCTCTCTCTCTCTCTCTCTCTCTCTCTCTCTCTCTCTCTCTTTGGCTTTCTCAAGCCTTCTCACAACACTCTTTGCTCTCACAACTACTTCTCTCTCTCTCTCTCTCTGGCTTTCTCAAGCCTTGCAAGTAATATCTATCTATTTATCTTGTGTCTTTGAGCATCTTGGGATTTCTCACATCCCTTGTCTATGCATTTTATTATCTTGTCTATTATCTTGTCTCGTCTATTATTCTTTTCTATTTGTCTATCTAGCTATCTATAGAGATGGAAATACTGAAAAAGGGGTTTGACTGAGGAAAACCCCTAAATAGGCCCAGTTGTTTTCCTCAGTCTTATGTGTGCAAGTGTTGGAGATATTCATTTGTTGGAGGATTCATTGCATGGTTGGTTGTGAGTGATTTCTTTCTCTTCTCCTTCATTTTATCATTTACATTCTGTTTAATCTATATTTTACTTAGTTCACTTTACTTTATTTTAGTTCTATTATATTTTGTTATTTTCCTACATTTCAAAAGTTCTTAGTAATTGGGTTGTTAGTAGTCACTTAGTTGTTTTCTATGATAGTCTTAGTTTCTGGTCTGAACGAGACAGTAACATGTCTCTGGGATGCTAGCACAACTCTGGGATGCCAACATGTCGCACTATCATCCATGTGTCGTGTTGTCGCCTTTGGTTGTAACATGCCCAACTAAAATTTCCTCAATAAATTAATAATTGACATTATGAATATAAATTTAAGACATAAATCCCATAGCTATTTTCCAACATAGAAATTTCATACCCATAAATGAAAAGAAATAACAAATCTGATTATATTCATTTCCAAATGTCAATGGTCAATGTACAACTTTGACTTGGCATTCACTCGCCACATAGTCAATACAATATTTACATATATGATACAAGTACATATAAAATAGAATTCCAATGAAATCCTTCTGTGATAGCTCACCTCCATAGGTGAAATTTGAACATTGTTGAGGTGCCCAACCACAAAGTAATGCTTCCTCAGAATTCTTCATCCTGTCGAAGAATACCCAACCCTACACAGAACACTTAGCAAGAGATACAGATGTAACAAGTTTGAAAATTTGCATGCAAAATGAGCTCCAACGAGGTAATAGAAACGTCACCATGTCCCTCTTACTGGCCACGTTCTTGGTCTCCTCGACTGTAACGATAGTTAACAATGAAAAAATCTTTACCAAACATCAGTAGCACATTGGAAGCGACTAATGGAAGAGTGGACGGACTATAAGCAACGAAAGGGTCAATTTTCCTGCTTATTTCAACATGACAATACACCGAATCTGGTAGCCACACCCAGGAACATGTCGCTTCTTTGCTGGTAGAGTTGATCAGTTTGACAAAGACAATTTTGAACAGAGATTTAATTTGTTCTAAGGTAGAGTTGATTGTAACAGAGATTGTTAACAGATTTTTGGTGTAAGTGTGTAGAGTTGGAGGCTCATGATATTGGATTTTGGGAATTCACAAAGTACACACACCTTCTACCAACTTTTTATTTTGCCTCTCTTGCTTCAATTCTTTTGAGCCTATTTGGAAAGCCACAAAAACCATGCTAGTGACTATTTCCTTTAGATCCAATAGCCCATAGGGCACATAAGTTTATTGGCTAAAAAATATACAAAGCATAGCCCATATCTACACTCTAAAGGCTTTTAAATATAGTTTTTTTGGAAATAGTCAATAAAACAAAATCTATGATCTGTTGAGAATTTGTTTCAAATTTTATGTTCTATTTAGGAGTAGGAGTTGTGAAGAAACCCTAAATCTTTCATAATTTTTTTTGAAAAAAGTATAAAAGAAATTCATTTTTTACTTTAAATAAATTGTTTTATTGAAATCATATCAACTCGTCAGTCATTTGAGAACATATTTTTAAAAATAATTGACATCCCAATCATATTGTAGTTATGTACCTACTTTACTACCCACAAAATTGACTATAAATTTGTGGAATAGGATACTCAAGTTTCTAAATTGACACAAGTGATTCATGGCCTTAATGTCCAAAATGAAACTCACTAATTAATTCAATCATGATTGCCCCTTTGATGGTGGAAATTCATTGGTTCTATACCTTGTGGACCCAAATTAAACTTACCTTAGTTTGATGACACCAATCCTACTAGTTGTATCAAGCTAAACAATTAATTATTTTACATTGCATTATTTTAGCAAACAAGATCCCCATTAGCTCCTTCTATTAGAAAAACAAGTTGTCCAAGATTATTAGTGGTATCTCAACACTCATGAGGAGCCCAATCGAAAAGCATATGTCAAGAAATTGTTGGTTTGGTTTGGCACTAGTACCTATGAGGATTTTACTAGTGCTCTTACCAAGCTTTAACAAACTAGATAGTACAATAATATCAAACTAAATTTGAGTAATTTACCAATCACATTAATGTCTTGTATGACTCCTTATTTGAACAAGCTAATTTATTAGTGGCTTTAAGGATTCAATAAAATTTGAGGTCAAAATGTTCAAACAACAAGACATAATGGAAGGTTTTTATTTGGTAAAACTTGTAGAGTATAAATTCACTACTCAATGTTGGTTTTCAATTCCTTCTTTGTTCAAAAATATATATATTTCTACTCCTATTATGCCTCAATCTTTGAAACTTACTCCCATTAAATTCCTCACCAACCTTGAAATTTGAGCTCAACAAGAAAATGAGCTATGTTATAACTATAATAAAAAAAATCACAAGGGGTCAAAAATGTGTTGAAAAAAATTATATCTCCAATATCAAGTCTCCTCCTAATGATGTAGAATTGGAATATGCTTCAAAAAATCAATAGGAATAACTCCTTTCTACCAATTTGGCTCCTATAGACAACCATCTAGTAGTTTGTGCCCATGCCTTGGAAATGCTCATAATTCCTCAAACTATAAAAGTGAAAATCTATTTCAAGAAGATTCCCCTCATTATTCCCATTTACTCTAGTGGCATGCATAACTTCATTGATTCATTACTTATAAGAAAACCTAATTGTTTTATGTATAAATGCTCTTGTTTTTAAGTTATGATTGCCCATGGGGGAAATCTACCTTACAAATGGAAATGCAATTTTATTTATAATGTTATGGGGAAATATAGACTTCAATAAAATATGTTAGATTCTTTACATTAGGTGGTTGTGATCTGTACTTATTGGAGCCTAATGATCATGTACCCTTGGTCCAATTTGGTGGGATTTGTCTAAACTTTGGATATATAGTTTTCTAATAGTAGGAAGAAGTATACATTAAAGAGTCTTACACCTAGGTCTACTATTCTTATCAGATCACATGGGATGGAGAATATTTTAAATAAAAACTCTTATGGAGTCATTTCTCAAATAAGCTCCATATAGTTTTACCCTAATGCTATTGGTCACTCTACAAACTTGCAATTGATTTTGGATAAGCATGCTACAATTTTTGTTTATCTTACTAGGTTATTTTCTGACCATAAAAAAAAACATCACATTCAACTCTTTATAGGGAATACATGTTCCACCCAACCTTTTACCTTATAGGTATTCATTCATTCAAAAATAGAAATTAAATATTTATTATAGGAACTCCTAAAGGCTAGTCTTATTCATTCCAAACCAAGCCCATACTCTACATCTTTATTACACATTCACAAAAAATATGGGTCTCAACATCTTTGTATTGATTTCTATACATTAAATAAACTAACCATAAATGAAAAACTACCTATTCTATTGATTGACAAGAGTTACTTGATGAGCTTCATGGTGTCAATTTTTTTCCAAGTTAGATCTATGATCTAACTATAACCAAATTAATCTCAATGAAATAGATATTTCAAAGACAACCTTTTCCACTCATAAGGATCATTGTGATTTTTTAATCATACCATTTGGTCTCATTTATGATCCATCCACCTTTTAGGGATTGTTGAACAAATTATTTCAACTCTTTCTTAAAACAATCATCCTGGTCTTCTTTCATAATATTTTGATTTATAGAAAAACTTGGGTAAAATATTTGTAGAACCTCAACATGAATTTATAACTTCTTGAATATAATAAAATATATGCCAAGCACTCCAAGTGATCCTTTGGTCAAATGGAAAATGAGTATCTTGGGCATATTATCTCCTTAACCAATGTTCAAATTGACCCTCACAAAATTCAAGCCATGCAAACATACCCCACTCCCAAGAAACTTAAAATTCTATGAATTTTTGGGTGTCCCTAGCTATTATTAAAAAATTATCAAACATTATGGAAAATTTATTGTTCCTTTTATTTCCTTTCTCAAAAAGGATACCTTCTCATGGACCATTTATACTACACAAGCTTTTGAGGTGCTTAAATAGTCTGATATGTCTAAAACACTCATTATTTTCATGAATAATTTCTTAGAACCATTTTTAGTTTAAAGGGATTCTTGTTGAAATGGCATTAGTGTTGTCATCATGAAAGAGGGTGACACCATTACCTTCACCAAAAAGGCAATATTTTAGAAAATTTTGGCTTTCTCCACTTTTGAGGAAGAAATGATGGCCATCTTGCATGTAGTTAACAAATGGAAGGCACATTTGATATAAATTTTTTTATCGAAACAAATAACCATGGTTTCAAATAATTCTTGGATCAATGAGTATTATCCCAAGCTCAACAAAAATATGTCATCAAACTCATCAAGTATGACCTTGATATTATCTATAAGAAGAGACAAGCTAATGTGACTGTTGATGCTCTCTCCCATTAATATGATAACCATATCACCCTATGTGTAGTTTATATTCCCCTTTCAATCTAACTACAAGATCTCCAACAAGAGTGGCTCTAGAATAAGCCAAAATAAAATTTCATCCACTAACTTGTTGTTAGCCCTCCATCTCCCAACCACTATTGCAATGAAAAATATTTGTTATAAAGGATGCATATTTTACTTCTCAATTCCATTATTCATCCTAAAATTCTTCATGAATTTAATTCCTTTCACTCAATTGGTCATTTAGGGTTTAAAAAAACCTATGAGTAGGTGCATTATAATTTTTTTATCACTTCACAATTTGAAAGCCTTTGGTGAAAATCTATTATTTAATAGAAAGATTTAATGATTAAAATATATAATGTAGGAGAGTTTATCAATAATAAAATGAATACCAAATATTAATATACTTGAGCATTCAAATTCAGTGTAATGTGCCCTACACCCCTCTATAGAATGGTGTACCTAAGTGTATAAAAACTACACACTCAAAGAAATTGGAAAATCTATCATACATTCAAAGAATTGCCTCCTTATTTTTGGGTAGAGAAAATTTAGTGAGAAAATCATATTTAAAATTGCACTCCCTCCCTTAGTAGTACAATATTTTACTCCTACATAAAAATAGTCTACTATTGAGCTCAATATTTTAGATTTTTAGATTTTGCATTTAATGCTTAGGTGCATATCATAGATGATATGTATAAAGTGATAAAAATGAAAGGCTGACATTGTATACTTATTGGTTATAATGATGATCTAAATTCATACTGGTCATCTTATTATTCTAGGCTCCACTACAATACATTATAGGTGGGATTTATTGTTTGACGAATAATCCCAAGCTTACAAGTGAACACAACCTCCTCCTCTATTAGTTTCTATTGAGCTAGATAGAACTTCAAATGATTGTTATGAAAAACAAGGAAATTTAGATGAATATTATTCTTAGTTAATATACAATAGATGATGATTTTTAGGGGATATAACCAACACCTCTTCTACTAGTGCCAAAGGATATTTAGTATGCACCTACACTACCATAATAGTCTCTACCTAAATTAGTCTACATAGTAAACACTAAGGATAGTGCATTAGTAGGGGATCCAATAGATCCAAGCAAGATGATATTACTATTGGGATTAGCTAGGAATCTAAAAGCATGAATTGATGACCTTCCACAAGTAAACAAAAATTGAACACAATAGCATGTATATCATATAAAATAAAGATTATGAATACACAATGATGAACCTTGAATATATAGGAAAGATGAGGAGCTGAGAAGGTAGGAGTAAAACTTTGACTACCCTCCAAATGTGCAACACATGTGAGCTCACACGAAATGTGTTCTAGCAAGTGGCAAGTATGCATGTACAAGGTATCTCAAATGATGATCTCACATGTCTCAACCACATGAGGTAAGACAAGGGCATAAAATTATAAGTAAACTTAAGTGAATTGTGAATAGGTCAATCCTAAAAATTTGATATCCTAACTAGATATGCAAGGACACTTTTTACACTAACAATCATAGCTTTAGTATCTAGTGTTACAAACTTGGCATAGTTTATGGTAACATAAGATCCTGATACTTCTTACCAAGATTTTAAGCATCCTAAATGGTGGGAATCTATGATAAAGGAAAATCATTATTTAAAGGAGAAAAACACATAGGACTTGGTTCCATTTTTTAAAGGAATAAAATGATGATTTGCAAGTGGGTTTATTGAACTAAATATGTAGAAAATGGGTCAATTGATAGGTAGAAAAAGGATTTCATAGGTTTAAGGAATTGCTTAATATAAAACCTTTAATCTAGTAACTAAGATAAATTCCATTGATCTTGTACTCTCCTTAGTTAAAAAATAGGGATGAGGAGTACATCAAATGGATGTAAAAAGGTCCTTGTTGCTTGGAGACTTACAATAAGAAATATACAGGTGTCAAAATCTAGAGTCTATCAATAGTGTGAACTCTATCTATGTGTATATATTGAAAAATTCCAATTATAGATTGAAATAGGCTTCTCAATTTTGGTATTAAAAAATTGACATATTTATTATCAATTTTAGTTTTACATGGAGTCCTCTAGAACCCTATAGTCTACACTTAGAAAGTAGATAAGAAACTACTAAATTGTTTTCCTTTATGTTGATGAATTTATCATCATAGGAGCTTCCACCATTAAAATTTATGATTTGAAGACACACTTAATGTAATATTCTGAGATGACTAACTTGGGTAAATGTTAAATTTTATCCTAGGTATATAAATTTCATAGCCTACAAAAGGATTATTTTAATCAACAAAAGTATTCTCAAGACATCCTATGATGCTTCAACATACAAAATTTCAAGTCTACACCAATTCCTTGTCAATCTATATTCAATATTTCTTGCAAAATACCTCATTGATATTCAATGCAAGGGTGCTAAGATCCATATTTTTCATCTTTCACCTTGTGGGATTGAATCAAGAGTGTGAACATATAAGGGTGGGTGAATGAATGCTAGTAGATATATCCTTTTGTTTCTAAAGGATTCCAATATTTGAAGGATATAGTGACCTAGAAAAGTCTTAAATAAGAGATCTAAGAGAGAAAAAAGTGCTAAACTTTGACACAACATTTCTTACAATTCATGGAACCTAGGAATGTTATATTTTCACTTGTGGCTAGATTTTGGGTTTTTATACAATAATATATCTCAACTCCCCTAAACCTTGGTTTTTTTACCATGCTAATAATGAATGTATTCTTGTAAAATGTCTCATTCATGTTCAATGCAAGGGTGTGGAGAGCCATTTTTTTCTGCATCTTGTAGAGCTAAAATAGGGTGGGTGGATGAATGAAAGCTTAGGTATCATTTTATTTCTAAAGGGTCTCATTCTTTTCAAGCTACAACAATCACACAAAATATTTTAAGACTAAAGGAAAAAAAAGTGTCAAACTTTAACAACTATTGATTTTTATGGCACCTAGGAATATTAAATTTTAAAAGTTGCATGACTGAAGCTCCAAGGATCACCTAAAAATAAAAGGTAACCTTACATATATAGAATAAAGAGAGTAAATTTCTTGATTATGGATGAAAATAATGATACAATGATAAAATAGATCAATGCTACATAATGTACATATGAGGTATTTCTTATATATGGAAGGCAAGAGGATAAATGAAAATAATATTATGATATGTTTTGCAATTATATGATATGAGATGCAAAGATATTATAAGTATCCTAAGTGTACTATCAGTAAAATTAACTAAATACTCTGCATAGGACCTAGGAGGTGAACTGGTTAGGTAATATATCTATTCATACCAATGCCCCCTTAAGTGCAACTTAGGGAGGAACGAAAAAATATAAGAATGAAAATATGCATAGATGATGGGTCCTAGATAGGAATCGATATCAGGTACTAATTTAAAAAATATTTCATAAATAGAGTAAAGGAGAAACAAGTAAGGAAAAAACAATCTCTAGAAGAGAAACTGCTATAAAATATGCATGTACAAGTGATGGAAGAAGAACTCAATATTATGGTCCATCAAGGAATACATCCATCAAACATATAAAATTAGTAACCCCCATGGGAGAGAAAGATTGAGACCGTATATTCACCCCATAATGAAGCATCTTTTATACCAATGGTGAGTTTTTGAAGACAAACAATAATCCACTACCTACAAACAACATCCCTCCCCTTGGGAAGAAACAAATCCAATGGTGTATGTAGCATAAAATTTAAATCCAAGAAAATAGATTTGAGAGAAGAAATGCCATGATAGGTGTCTCTAAAAACTATTCAAGTGTCTCCATGCTAGAATATATCACAAAAAAATTAGGTTCAATCCCAATCAAAGAAGATGAAAAATCATGACCGTGTGGAAACTCATGAACAACAATCTCCTAAGATAAAAATGATGAGATAATAGGTACAATAACTATCATAAAAGAGTTTTACATCCTATCATGCCTTGAAGATGGTTCATTCTAAAGGTTATAGAAATGTGTGGCTTGAGGGAGACTCCTTAAATATATTATCAATAATCTGAAGAAGTCTTTTGTTCCCTCTTGGAGTGTTGAATCCCTTATTATGGATTCCATTGAAATTATAAATTATTTTGATGAATTTTATATTTCTCATATTGTTAGGGAAGGTAATAGTCTTGCGGATGTCTTTGCTAACATTGGGGTTAGTGGCTCGAATGACCCCCTTCCCATTGAGGCTATCATTTTTCTTAATAATGATTATCAAAAATGCTAAGTTGGATGGTGGCTTCATGATGATTTGTGCTCACATGACCCTGTTCATGTGGTATTTTATTGTTTGGAGTGATGGTGAGTTGGACCATGCTTTGGATTATGGTAATTAAAATCTCTGTATGGGGTGGCCTTCAAGGTTAATTATGACCCTTTGTAACCATGTCTTCGTCACAAGATTGTGGGTATTTCCTGGCCTATGTTCTTGAGGTTTCTCTTAATTGTATGTAAATTTTTCAAGCTCTTGAGCTTTGCTAAGTTTGTGATGATGGGAAACCATAGAAACGGGGTGGATCCTTTCTCTTGTGACACTATGAAAACAAAATCTGAGGTGTGGAAAAGGCCGCAAAGGGATGGGATTAAACCTTACATGGAGTGGCTCCATGGGAATGATCCAAATGTTATGGCTTCGTTTGTCAAGGGATGGAATAACAAGGTTTTGAAGTTGGGAGGTACTGAATTTGAAATTCAATGAAAATTTCATAGCAAATATTACTAGGCTTTCCATGGAGGGAAGAAAGGTGTATAGAGATAAGAAGGAATCTAAAGTTGCTTTGCAGATTTTCTTCAAAGGAGATGAAGAAAAAAATCTCAAGTAGGCTAAGAGTGGTGGCTACTAATGCAGTTCCATCAAAGCTTTGTGGGGAGATGTTGTCGAGGAATTGATGAGGTACATTACTTTAGAAGGTCAGTTCTTTGCTATTAATGTGTATCACTTTTTTCTTTTGAATCATTTTCATCATAAGAAGAAAATTTCCTTTCCTTTCTATCTTTTGGCTTCTTTGGAGTATAGTCTTAAGGATCACAAAAGAAATCCTAAGAATCTTGTACTACATGTTGGGTTAATTTTTCTCATAACAGATTATGCAAAGGCATTTTTGGCTCCTAAGCAACCTGTAATGGCTCCTAAGGGTAAGCAAAAGAAATCAGCCTTGGAATATGAAATAGTGTCAAAGGAGGAACCAGTGAGTCTGAAAGGGAAAAAGAAGAAAGTGGTTCTGGAGGAGGAATCTAAGTCCAAAGAGGATGATGATTATGTTCTTGATTCTCAAGCTTCTATGGAAGTGTATTTGAAACCCCTTGTTCTAGGTAAGAGTGGGAAACGTTACTCTATTCCTAACCCGAAGGATTATGAGACTTGTAGTGAGGACAGGGTTGGTGAAAAACCTTGTAAAACTAGGCATGCTTCCCCCTCTACATCTTGAAAGATATGATTGATGCTACTGAGGAGGTTTCTACTACGTTCCCTACTTCAAGATCTAAGAGAAAGAAGGATTTGAAGGAGGGAAATCATAAGAAATTGGCTATGAGGCCCACTAGCCCTCTATAGGAGGAGCATGTTGTTTCTTCTCCCAAGATTGGCAGCAAGCAGGTTGCTATGGATTCCCCTGTTGAGGAAATGGACAAGAAGAATAGAATGAGGTTGGTGGTTGAGGACATTGTTAGCTCTCTCTATAAAATTCAAATGTCGATGGCTGGGGATAAAGGTAAGGAGGTTTGCGGGAGCTAGGATTCATATTGTCTCTAAGGAGGGTGATGAGGAGGCTCATCATGTGTTTAACATTGACCAAAGGGAGTTGCCTAATATTTTGGGTCTAGCTAAGGAGGGAACTATTTCCCTTTTTAGATTGTTCAAATGGGTTTTTCATGAGCCCAATATTACTAATGTGAGTGTTCGAGGAGCTGTGAGCAAAGTTGGGGAATCTTCACAATCTTTTGTACAAACTCAAGTTGACAAGTTGTATGATTCCTTAAAGATTGTTGTTGAGGAGATGTTGAAGATGAAGCAGATATTTGAACAAAGAATTGTGACTTTGGAAGAGCAAATGGAAAGTTTTAGAATGAAGTTGGATAACTCTGAACATTGAAGTTACTAAATCTGCTATGAGGTACAAGGATAAGGGCCTTTCTACTCCCAATGAGAAGGCTAAGAATTGGAAGGAGGGAGATCCTGGTGATAATGAAGCTACTAGGGAGAGGAAGATGGTGGAGGAAGCTTTGGTTGATAAGGTTGCTAGTTCGCAGGATGTTTTGGTTAAAGAGGTAAATGTTTTAGGGTTTGGTACTAGAACTCGCAACAAGACCAAGATGCAAGTTGGGGTCCCTTCCAAAGAGAGTTCTCAAGTCATGGATGCACATCAAAAGATAATTGAGAGAAAAATGGAATCTTCTAGTATTTTGAAGAATATGTAGTTTTTTGTTTTTGTTCCTCCTTTTTGGCAGCTGTCTTGTTGATGTTTTGTTGTGTGTTGGTTGTTGACTACTTTGTTTAGTTATCTTTTGATACAACTTTCCTTTTTGTAAAGGGTTTCGAGTCCCCTTCAAAACCTACTTTACATCTAATAAAAAACTATCATCAAAGAGGAAATGGATATGCTTAAGTGTGTCCTCAAAATACAAAATATGATACTCATAAAATAAATCTATAATAGTTATCAAGTAGTCATTGCATAAAGTTAAATCTAAAATACTATGATCATCTTAATTACTTGAAGTGACGACAAAACTAAACTCTAAAGTAGTAGGAATGAGGGGATTCACAATCAATTATTATACATAAGGAATCAATGAAGGTGAAGGATCAACAACTATATCTGCAAGAGAAGGATAATTTGAAGAAACCTCATAATCTTCAAGATCATCGAAACATAGAAGAAAATTATTGAATGTATTCCCCTATTTTAATCATCTATCATTTCTCTCATATAGTCCACCTTAGGTAAATAAAACCAAATATTTATCTACCTAATGTACACCCATCCTCATTACAAAAATTAAATAAATATATCTATTTATATAATTCCATTTTCTGTCTACTTTAAATTAAGTGGGATAAAATCAATTACCCCACTAATCCCCTACTTGTACATTCCTAATCCTATTCAAACCCATTAAATCATGCACAACCCCAAAAAAATTGCATAGGAATGAGACTTTTTACATAAAACATGAGTTCTTTGTACATGTGATATGGGTCAAAGGACTTTCCCATCCCCTTAGGATTCTCCAAAGTACCCCATTCCATCCCATCCATCTACTTTCTCCAAGTGAATCATCAACCATTCATTCCCCTTTGATATTGGACCCCTCTCCATCCACTAAACAAGTAGAGACACTTGTCATATCATCCCCATCCTAATCCTCTCAATCAATATGAACCCTTGATCCTTTGGATCAATCATATCTATCCAATTCTCTAGCCAAAAAATCTATAAATTGGCCTAAACCCAAGCCATTGTCAACATAAACTTGAATGATAATGTTATAACACCATTGCGAGCATCTTACACACTATCATATGCAATTTAAAATCCTTGGAAATATCCACCATAGCTAGGTGCATTAAGGAATCTTGAATGAAGGTATATTGTGTGCATTATTTGTGTTTTTTAGTGTTTTTATAGTCTAATATTGAGTGTTACATTTGAATGGTAATTGAATAGGTTAGCTTAGTTTTTCTTACATTCTTTAATGCCATATTTTTATGTACACATATTTCTATCAACTCCCATTTGTGAATTTTTCTAATTTATGTTCTTTGTCATCCTTTGTGTCCCTATTCATGTGTTTTGATTATATGGGAAAAATAGGTTTTGAAGGGACCCAAAACCCTTTACATCAAATTGTTGCTAAGACCACAAATGGCATAGTAAATTCAATAGCCAACCAATAGCCAAAAAATAGAAAACCAAAAGACTAAAAACCAAATGTAGGAAACAACACAGATCTTATTTCATATTTTTCAAGGTGTTGGCCACCTCCATCTCCTAGTTGTAGTGTAAGTTAACCATAGATAGCAACTCATTCTTTTCTTCCTCAAATGACTTCCTCATGCTGTGCCTAGTTCTAGAACTTGGACCCTTACCCTCATCTGTCGTTGGTCCTTATTCATTTGTTGGAGGTCATAGTAATTCTAGAGTTTCTACATTTTATGGTTTTAGTTGTTAAAATTTATAAAGAATGTTCCTTTGTCAATGTTTTAGATTTTTTCATCCTAGTATGCCTTTCCTCCCAAGTCCACCATTTCAATTATTCATATTCGGATATTAGACTTCCCCATATAGGAATGCCTTACACTCTAATGACACTTTTTTCCTTTTTCCCTATAGATATATTATTCCTTTTTAGGAATTCCTTATCTTCTAGTTATTAAATTTCCTTGGTACCCATAAGACTTTTTGAATTTTCCATCCTAGCATGACTTTCATGAATTTCTTTCCTTCAACTCTTTTCCCTATTGGATTTTCAAACTTCTCCATCTTGGCATGTCGTGGATACATTCCCTACCTTAATCTCTTTTCCCTATTAATTTTTTAGACATCCATCCTTAAATTACTTTACTATAGCCTTTGATTTCCCTTGCTCTTATTGAGTCATTGGAATTCATCTTACAAAAATGCCCATCTCTCAAACCTTGACTTTTGAATCTTTCCCTTTCTCTTTGGTATTGGACTTTTGGGCATGACCTTACCTAAGTACCTCTTCCATGGTATCCCCTATGATCGAACCCTAAAACTCCCATGTTTTTCATTTTTCAATCCCACCTACCTCCCAACATGATCCAAGTTACATTTGCTCATCCAATTTGATATTGCAACTACTCTACAATGGTTTTTCACTCACAAAAATAACTATTCCTCTCAAAGATCTAAATTAGTTAATGCAATTATAGTTGTTATTAGGTTACAGGGCAACAAGAAAAAGCTACCACATAGGACTTGTGGAACCTAAGGAAGACAAGGAGGATGGATTAAAAGGTACCCTATAAGGGTCATGTCTCTCTAAAAGACAACGTATAAATATATGTATGTAATAGATGTAGGAATGAGAGAATATTAGATAAAAAAATATAGAATAGAAGGGAATATAGAAAAGAGGCAAAAGACCTATATATATATATATATATATATATATATATATGTATGTATGTATGGGGTATGTGCAAGACCATGATGGGCCAAAAAGTGGTGATATGATGGTATGTGTAGGGTATGTGGCTGATGACTTTTTTTACCCAAAATGATAAAAGGAAAAGGGTTTTTAAAGGAGATTCTCAGCTTTCCACCAATATAAATTTACTTTGAATTTAATAAATAATTATTATTCATTTTTCTATTTGAATTACAACTAAAGTCAGTTGATAGGCTGATTGAAAAACATCTATAGCTTTGAAGCAATTATCACATTTTGAATCCAAAACATGTGTCACATTTTATGCTTCATACTATATAAGATTAAGAAAAATGAATTTCATGAAGTTTTGACCAAGTTAAGGTGGTTGGACATCACAGTTTTATATTTTTTTAAAATTGTAATAAAAATTCATAACTAATTATTTAGTTGGAAAAAAATATAAAAATATGCATCACATTGGGAAATGAGTCCTCTACTTATATAAAAAATATTATAAAAAAATATTATCATTTTATTATGGTTAGGGTGATCAAGCGAGGCACCTACTTCTTATTTTCCACTGAATTTTGGGTACTCTGCATTGAAATTTCAAATTTTTCACCAAATAGATTTTTTTTTTTAAAATAAACCTAGTAGTTTAGAAACTACATTCAATTTGCTACAAATTCTATTTTTACACATTTTTGAAATAATATAGATAACTTATTCAAATTTTTATGTCAATTTTCCTAACTCTGATTTTTTTTGAATTTTTCACCACTTAAGGTCCTATTTTTTCCATGATGATCTTGCACATAACCTATGTATGTATGTATGTATGTATGTATGTATGTACATACATACATAAATACATACATACATACATACATACATACATACATGTACATACATATATATACAAACACACACATGGAGTTATAAAGATTTGATTAGTATATATGTTATGAATGAATACGGTTCTTATTTAAGTTACTTATGGAATGTAATTAGATATAGATTTCCCTTCTACAATTACTCTTTTCTCTCATTGTATCCTTTGGGGTATAAACTGACTACATAAGGGATATTAGGGTACAAATCTCTAGACTTTAATCCACCATTTCCTCTTGCCAACAATAATAATAGAAAAAAGGAATATTACTATGATTTCATTATTATAGTGGTTGAAATTTTAGCTCTAAATGGTTCTCATGCTAGCTCCTGGACATCAATCAAGAAATTTTCATAGCTTCTTATTTGGCTTGCATATCAAAACCTATTCATGCCATTAATATGGAAGACAACAAAATTAGATTGGTAATAGTTTCCTCATCTCATCCATTAGTTACCCTCATCCTGAGGTTCTCACATGAAAATAGGATACCTAAAATATAGATCTACAAATACCAAATAATGTGATGCTTAAATTTGAAACTCAAACAGAAATAAACAAACATGCAAGTTCCTATTTCAAAACAAGAAAAACCTCTAGATAGAGCTCACAAAAGAGATCAAAATAAAGAAATAACATTAAAATCAACTTGAAATCTTACCATAACCTCCATTGTGACTTGGTTTTCTTTAATGACTTTGGGATGTGGATTCTCCTTTCTTGAATATTACCAATTTGACAACATATATGCATAGCATAAGTGATAATGGATTATGAATGAAGGATGGAGTTTTTGAATTTATAGACTTTTTAGAGAAATAATGGATGGTCAAGATTTGATTATGATATCAAGGGTGGATAATGGTTGACTGGAATTCCCTAGGATTAAGGAGAAGGTGGAGGGTGGAGATGAAGGTGGTTAGATAGTGAATAGCTAGGATAACTTACCAAATATAGTAAGTAGTTGTGATCATGAGGGAAATAAGGGACATGTGGACCTAAGAAGGCTATAAACTTGAGTTGTGTTGAGAGAATAAGGGGACCATAAGAACAAGTGTTCTTAGGTTCCCTTTATTCTTGGAATGTGTTGAGATCTAATAATGGGACCATAAGGAAAAGTGTTCTTATGTGCCCTTTATTCTTGGAAAGCGTTGAGGGAATATAGAACTAATTAAATAATAATATTATTTAGTTATTTTAGCCACATGTGTGATATGGATAATAGGTGGAACGTGTAATTATTTATTTATTGCAGAGGAGGTGGAAAAAGGTGATTAATTAAATAATATGATTATTTAATTAAGTGATTGACGTTAGGTGAAGGGGATTGTAATAGGTGATGTTATTGGTTGATTAGGACTAGATGATGGGGAGTATATTAGGTTAATATTTTAGGTTTCAATAATACATTTGAATGGTTTGTTGTTGTGCCAATTTTATAGCCTAGGAGATACCTATAATTGATTTTATGACATCAAATGCTACCAATCTAAATTATAAATGAAGACATTAATTTTATAGAAAGTAGGAAGGGTTTATAAAATGTATATTTCTATAATGGTATGTTGCTATGGATGTTTTTAATGATTTAACTGAATATAAATAATCATAGCTATGTTTTTCCTCTTATCACATTTGTTGGTGTAAATGTAGTGAGGGTATGATACATGTGTGATAGCATTTAATGCATTACAAATACTTTGCAATGCTCATTCCTTTGTTGCATGTGGGTCGTTATAGTTCTAGTGACATGTATTACTAAGTATTTCTATTACTTGGATGTAATATTTGATATGTATGTAAATGCATCTCTTATTTTGTTAATATTTTATTGAATTCATCTCTTTCATATTTATTTTTCCTGGATTTCTTTCCCAATGAAATAAGAATTGGTACACTTTGGTGATGGATCAATCAATCTTCATTTAAAGCACCCCCTCCATTTTTTTTAGTCATAGGAATAGAGTATGAGTAGATTAGAATTCATTTTTTTTCATGATTTAATATTAACAAATTAAGAATAATTTTAAGTAAGACTAATATCTAAATCATTAGAGGATCATGTCATACATGTCTACACCTTTTCATTGTGTATAAAACATTAAAGAAAATCATCTTAAGCGATGATAATATTATTTTTACTTGTAAGTGTATTTGCAAGGTGTTTTACTAATCATATAAGAGGTCTTATGAAACTTGTTTGTCTTGACCTAGTGACAAATATAGGGGTCAAGTGTTCATTGGATATAGTTGATGAATATTGTTGTCATGTTACTTTTATTTGAAGTATAAAACTATTAATGATACTTATGGAAATACCCTCCTAGGTTCAAGATGATCCCCAAGTGTAGGAGAATCTACCCACTATAATTCATTGAATTTCAACCCTAATTAGTCTATTGATAAACTTCTTGATAACATATCCTAGCATTGGTGGTAAGAAATTTTATAGGATTATGAAGTAGTGGTTTTGGGAACTATCAAGACCATCATCAATTTCATTGAACAGGTTGATAGGGTAGAAATATATGGTAGGTTAAAGAAAAAAAATCTTTATAAGTAATTGAGGGTGAGCATCCACCATCCCTACCACATTCGATAAAGAGGATGAAGGCTCATTAGCATTAAACCCTAGTATGGGTGGAGATGTAAAACTAATAAAGTTGAAATAATGTTGAGGAAAGGGATAGACATATATCTTCATATTTTGATTTAGTTTTATCATCAAATTTTCACTTTGGTCACCTCCACCACAGACCTAGATGGTACTAGGATGATGTGATATTGGATAATATTTGTGAGACACATGCATCACTTATTATCATGGTCTAGTATTGTATGAAACTGACATAAGGATTTACATTAAAAGTAGGAAGAAGAGGCTTTCTAATGTCTATTGGGTGAATGTGAGGGACCTAAACAATGTTTTTCTTAAGGAGACTAAAAAAAAAGAGTGAAGAGACTCAAATACCTTGGTAAACTATTCATATCTTCATGGTAGAGAAAAATAGATAACCTAAATAGAAGGCATATTTATGAAATTTATATTATTTTTGAAAAAATATTATTTTAATAGTTTAATTATGAAGAGGAGGCTCTCAAAGCACCATATGCAACCTATGAGGTGGGAGCCTCAAACTAGACGATTAAGTGCTAATAATCTTGAAAAGCAGTTACAAATACACGAATGGTAAATATCACATCAATCAAATCGTATCCTAGATTAGAGGTTGCAATTTTCCAATGAAAACCCACCACAAGTTAGAGTTTGAGAGTGCATAAACTATTTGATAAAATAAGGATTTTTAATGAAAAATGAAGTCAATAACCTTTCATTTACTTCCTATTTATAGTGAATTAATTTAGTGAATTAATTTAGTGAATGTTACCTGAGGTCTAGTGTTTTCTTGAAAATGCTATAGAAATTGGTTCATAATTGATCACATGTGTTAATATAATGATTCAAGAACAATAAAAATCAATATAACGTGGCATGGACTTTATGGACTATGGGAAAATATTTGTTAATAAATTCACTGCATAGTGTAGTGAAAGTAGAGACGTGCATCTATGAGTAACCCTTTCTATTATGTTTATCAAACCTAGGATAGTGAGTAAAGGGTTGGAAATAATAATTAAAAAAAGAGGAATACACCTATAATATGGTGGAATAAGTGATTGGTAAAATGAAAGGGAGAGGGATGAAATCCAAGGCTACAACTAGCCTATATTTTATATTAGTTGATTGATGATTAGATCAATAGTATATAGAGGAGGATGAAGGGAATTGTATGTGCATGGTTGTAGAAGGGGTTAAAAATTTAGTATTTGAGTAATTTATTAATCATAAGAATGTAGTTGTAGTTTCCATTTGTGTGTTACATGTAATATGTATAGTTGGAACTAGCATAGGCATATACAATTGTGTTCTAGTGATATTAGAATGTGAATCCTTAGTATCATTGAGGACTTATGTATAGGAAGGTTATTTTCTTTAATGAATCCATATCTATCCTCAAAGAAACTCAAGTACCTCGGTATGTTAACATACTAAGGAGGGCCTTAACCACATGCATGACCTCACTTCAAAGATTATCTTTTCTCCAAAAAAATATTAACAATTACTTAAGTGTTAATCAAGATTTTGTAGTTAATTTTTAGAGAATTTAAAGGTGGCTTCATGATAAAAATAATATTTTTTATCATGAACATTAGAAGTTGAAGATCCTAGTTGTGCATTAATTATACTATAGTGTAGGAAAATGCATACCCTTGCATTTTCACACTTGTTTGGGTATGCCTTGCTTTCTTTATCCTCATTTGTGTCTTAATTGGTCCTATTTTGCATCCACAAGCCCAATGAACTATATCTTTTTCTAGCTAATCCCAACAAATATCAATGGATAAATGATAATTTAATGATTTTGGTTGTGTGTCCCTGATTTTTGGGTCGGGACTACGACTCCACCTAGGGTGTCTTTGTCCCCCAAAGGTCTTGGGATCCTGATTTCAAGTGTGCCTTAAATGGGACCCTTTTTGGAGTTCGTCCCTCAAGTTCCATGCCTCGGGACTAAGACACCACCTAGGGAATCTTAGTCCCCCTTAAGGTATTTTTGGGATTTAATCTCAATTCTTGGCGAGATTTAGCCTCCTTTAATTAATGAATTCATTTGTTGGCTTTTGTGTGGTGTAATTTCAAGATATTAAGCATATATTTCTAAGTATAAATACAAGCTTCTTCCATTCATTTTTCATAATAAGCATTCAAGTATTCATTCCTAAGGAAAGTTTATGAGATCAAGAGCAATTCAACAAGCATTTGGAGCCATCATCAAGATTCAAGCATCATATCAAGGATATTTTTGCATCATGTTTGTTATTGTGCTAATATTTGTGATGTAGGGTTTATGATTCAAGTAAGTGTTCAATTCAAGATCTATCCTATTCAAGAAAGAGTTAAAAACCACATCCATTGCAGCCATTTCAAGCATATTTGCAGCCTCTTATTACAAGGGTTTGGTGAGTTACAACATAGTTTTTTGTTCATTCATCACTTCCCTCCATTTCATTCTATTCCAAGTTTTATTTACCAACAAGGGGTTTGACCAAGGCAAACCCCCATTTACTAACAATCAACAAGTTTTTCTTCTCTCACATGTTTTTTTTTGCATATTTAGGTTGAGGACTTCAAGATCATTTGAAGTTAAAAGTTGCAAAGTTGCATTACAAAGTTTTCATCTTCACGGAAACTCACCTACAGGCTAGATTTGGAAGTTTTGGAACCTGAGATCAGAGAAGAAGGAAGTGCAAACATCAAGCCTCAGGATCACATTCAAAGATTTCTAAAATTTAGATCAAGAATAAGATGGTAGCAAGGGTGTCTTAGTCCTCCAAGTGGAATTTTGTAGAGATTCTTTTGGATCTTTTTCTAACATTCGAAGATTTTGCATCTGCCCCGAAAAACAGCAGTAGGACTAATAAGACAATAAGGGTATCTTAGTCCTCCATAGCATATTTTGACAACTTCCAAATGCATTTTCAAAATCTGCATTACATTTCTGTACTTCCCAGGTACACATATCCTAACTTTTTTTTGCATAATTTCATCATTTAGCTTGTTTTATTAGGTTTTGTGAGTTGAATGTTAAGTTGTCTTTTCCAAGCTTTTTCTTGGTGGTGAACCCTTCAAAGCTTAAAAGAACACCTCCTAGGTCTTCCTTGTTGAGAATTGACTCACCCTTTGGGGTTGATAATCAATCCAATTTAGGGATCTTAGACATAATTGAATGATTGAAGGAGAATAATGGGCTCTTCCCCCATCTATTTCCCCAACGGTTCATTTTGGTGAACCCAACCTTATTTTAGAGCATTCATTTTCTAATTTGGAGTTCATTAAAATCCTAGATCTAGGTTGCTTTCATTCTTGCATTTCATCTTGCATTAGTTAAAGTGCATCTAGGGTTTCTCACATTTGCATTAGTGAAAGTGCATATAGGTTGAATTTTTTTCTTTCTTGCATCATCCTATCTCATTGAAAATCTAAAAAGTGCATTGTCAATCATCCTAATTGCATTTAGAAAAAAATTTATTGCATTCAAAATTAAAAAAATTTGCATTCGAATTTTCCTTCAATTGCTTGTCATTAGTCACTTTTTCTTGCATTCATTTGCACATTTTTATATTTCTTAACATTAGGTCCCTAGGTAGGAAACCTGGGAACACTATAAACAATCCAAAATTTGTTGTTTTTTTGAATGAAACCTCTGTTGGGACTAAAACGCCCTTCCTATCCTCTTAGTCCCTCTCAGGATTTCTGGCTCAGAATCCCATCTCTGTTGTTTGTTGTTTGTTCCAGCCACTAGAACCTCAAAATCTCACCAGTAGGACCAAGATTCCCTTATTGGTGTCTTAGTCCCTGTTGGCTTTGACTTTGTAGTTTTCAAGATCTGAAATTGCTTTTATGTGCTTCTATTTTTTTCTTTCAGTTTTCTATTACAACTTGCAGAATTGTTGTTATTCCAATTTCTTTCATTTCAAGTATAATTGCAAACAATGAATATTGTGTTCATTGTACTCTCTTTGGTTTATCCCTTGCATGAGTTGTACTACTTGGTGTCCTACTGTTAATACTATGGTTAGATAAAGTGTGAGACTCATGGCATCCCATGATAGTATAATCATCGTGGATCTTTAGGTTTCTAACTCTCTTCCTAATAGTGTTGTTAATCAACTCTCCATGGCCCATTATTTATACACTATACTTCAAATCCCACAAGATGTCCTACATAGATTAGATGAAACATTCCAAAACTTACAAGCCTCTATCCTTAGTGAATGTATACGTGTAGTAGCTTGATTCCCATTATACAAAACCTAAGGACAATGCTTAAAACTGGAAATGGAAATCAATTTATATCTATGGTCTTAGTCATTTCCTTCATAACTATTGGACTAAGGAAAGCAATAATAATACACCTGCCATAGTCAATACGAATGAAAATGATAACAATGATCCTATTCAACATGATCCTATCACTAATAATCCTATGGATACTCATGACCAAAGTCCTATTAATAGAATGATAAGATTGATTGACATCGAGCCTCATAAACAACAAACCATAATGCCCATTGACATTACTTTCTCTTTAGAAGAAGCAATAAAAAATGCACCTGATGGTCCTCTTTGCATAACCGACAAAATCAATAATAGGCCCACTCCTGGGATTTTAATTGATATCATTTGTGGAGAGAATGTGATTACAAAATAACTCTTATCTATGCATGAACTTACTCAAGATAGATATGATAAAATGAAAGCATGGATTAAAACGCATGATGGTTTTTCTTGTTCTATGATGGGCTCGATAGCACTCCCTTTACAAGTAGGACCAAAGAAATTCATGTATCATTCTCTATCATCTCTAATTCAAATCAATTTCATGTGAAGTTAGGCTACAAATGGATTCGCTCCATGAATGTAGTCCCATCTATTGTCCATAAGTGCTTAAATTTTCCAGTCGACAATGAAATATTCATCATGAACCATAGTTGCTTTAGCCCTCCGTGTTCCCATGGAAAATTTTCCTTAGATTATTTTTGGCTTGAGCCTATGGAACCTATAAGACCCTATGAGGAATTCCTTTTCCTATCTTACCAAAAGTTCAAAGCAAAATGCATAGCAAAATCATCCCTTGAGAATTTTCCTACACCTATGATTGAAACTCCACCCCTTGACATAAACAATGCTCAACTTAATGCCCTTCTAACTAACCAAGACCTATCCATAAAAAATCCTTTTCCTATTTCCTATAAAATGCCAAGAGAAAACCAAAAAAGTCTTATTCTGCCCCCTAAGCAAATTTATAAAGCCAAAGAGAAAGTGGTTGAACAACCTTCCATGGTTTCTTCTGTTCTTCCCTCACAAGAAGAAAATGAACTTATGGTTGAAAAACCTACTCCTACACAAACGCAACTTGAAAATCATAATAATATAAATAGAAATTCTAGAGAGTGTAGGCATAGACGTTGTGCTATTGCTCAAAAGATGAATGAAGAAAACAACATAGAAAATCAAAATTTGAAATTGAAAGAAGTAATAAATGATGAACCTCCTCCATTACCAGAACAAACAAATACTACATCTCCAACACAACAATGACTAGCACCTTCTATGGATATTATCATTCGTCCTCCTGTTGTGGTTAACTTGGATGATGATGAAGAAACTGCTAAAATTGATGAACAAGTGCATAATGAGTTGAATTTGTGATTTTCCTCTTCTATGAGCTTAGACGATAACAACCATGATGATCCTCCTAAACTGAGTGATGCACCACATGTTGAACTTGGTGATTCTCATAGTACAACACTTGACACTTGATGTTGTGCCTCTCGCTAGTGATGTGTATTCCACATATACTAAACAAGTCTAGGATGTGGATGACCTGTTGGATGGTTGACTTGCATGTGTTATACTAGTATTTTTTATTTTCTTTTTTTCTTTCTTTGTGGCTAATTGCATGTGTGTAATGTGATTCCCCGTGATGTTTTGTTTTATGTTCCTTTTCTAGGTACATTCCTCTATTTGTACCTTCATTCTTCTATATGTCATAAGCTTTTTCCTTTTCATTGATATTTGCATTTTTGTCTTTTGTTTTCCTTTTGGGGATGACACAAGGTGTTGAGACACTGTATGTATCTTCCATGTTGACCCAAAATATTTTTCATTATCTTTTCTTTTCCTTTCATTTGCATTTTTTTCTTGTGCTTTCTTTTTGGGGATGACGCAAGGCATCAAAACATTCATGTTTCTTCCATGTTGACCCAAAAAAAATTTATGTTCTTTTCCCTCTCTTTGTGTCATTCTTCTAGTTCTATGTGTATTTTGGGAATGATGATAGTTTTGAGCTCTCTAATATCATTGCAACAAAGACATATACTAACCTGAATCCATAGATCCCTTATGTGTTTCTAGGGGACAACCCTCTTTTCCTTTTTCATTTTTGTCTACTTTAAAGTAATTGCTCACAACATGGTGTTAGCAATCCTGTAAAGTGGGGGCATACATTGACATTATTTTGGCATCATTTCATTTGTATTTGGGGTATGTGCAGGATCATGATGGGCCAAATAGGCCCTTAAGTGGCAATGAAAATTCAGAAAAATTAGAGCTAGGAAACTTGAAGTAAAAATTTGAATAAGTTATCTATATTATTTCAAAAACATGTAAGAATAGATTATGTGGGAAATTGAATGTAGTTTCTAAACTACTAGGTTTATTTTTTTTTAAACAAAATCTATTTGGTGAAAATTTGAAATTTCAATGCAGTATTACTTAAATTTCAGGAAAAAAATAAGAAGTAGGTGTCTG
>VDFB02271358.1:25012363-25079466 GCA_007258455.2 Sequoia sempervirens | reverse complement strand
TACAAGTCACGAGAATCTTATGTGTCTATTTTCCCCTAGGAAAACCACTATTGAACAAGAGAATGCCATCATTAATAAACAAGAAAATTCAACCATTCATCATTCCCCTACTTGCAATGAAGTAATTTTGGAAGAACCAATCCTTGAATGTCAAGAATTTTTTTTTTATAGTTCTCCTAAAAAATCTCCTCCCGGGGAGGATATCATGGTGCAAAAAATGACAATAATAGTAATGGGGCTTCCTTGGATTATGGTGAAAATATGATACTATATTTCCGTTTACTAGAAATACATCAAACCAAGACTGTTGAGGTTATGAATGTGCAAGTTTCCATTAGATACCCATTGACTTTTGGATCTCCTACATACCCTATGCGACATCCTAAGAATCCTCTAATTCTTTACCCACCATCACACAAACAACAAACTCAAAACAAACCTGAACTTATCCTTTACCCACCTAAGACGAACACCATTTCTCATACATATAACACTAAAAACAATCTATAGCCAAGAAAAACATCTTCAAGATCCCTCCCATTGCCTAATCCTATCTTTCCTAGCCCTATCTTATCAGGCCCTCCTCATTGAAAAGGAGTATGATCTTGTCGAACAACTAAAGAATACTCCTGCTAAGATATCATTGTTGGACCTTATTCAAGCATCCCCTTACTACCATAACATTTTTCAAAGTGTCTTGCAACAAAGTGCGGTTCCCTATAGTGCAAACCTGAATGACATAGCAACCATGATTCAAGGAATAAATGAACATTGGCATGTTTTCCACCAAAGTGAACCCCCCCTTTGGAAGTGCAAAAACAAAATTATGCTTTCATGGTAATCATTCAGTAGAAAGGAAAAGGCATATAGTAGACCCTTGTCAATAATGGCTTAGCCCTTAATGTGTGTATTGTGACCCTTTTGGATAGGCTTGGTGTGGATAGATAAAAAATTCAACCTACCTCTTTATCCATTAGTGAATTTGATAATGTGGGAAGGCAACCACTTGGTGTGATCACTTTACCTATTACAACTAGAGAGGCCACATTAGAAACACTGATCCATGTTATTCCTCATGATCTTTCATATAACCTCCTTTTACGGAGACCATGGATTCATGAAATGAATGGTGTACCTTCTACTTTGCATCGTATAATGAAATATGTCTACAACAACAAAGTGCACATACTCAAAGCCGATTCTGAACCAAACAATTGTTTTCAAGAACATTGAGAAAGGAAACGGAAATTCTTTGAAAACATTGACACCAGCTACACAAGTAGTCCCCGTGAAGCAAAAAGACAAAGAAAAACACATTGAAGAAATCACAAAGCTATTAGAAGATGATTGGGGTTCCTTAGATTTCACACCTACATTCATGGGAGAATACAAGATCATAAGAAAAGACTTTGTAAAGGGAAAGGAAAAAGCAATAATGTCAACACAAAATTCAAAAGACCATTTGAAAGCATCCACCCCAACTACTTTAGAACAAAAGAAAACAAATTACACAACAAACTTTGATGAACTGAATTATGAGCAACCACCGAATCCAAAAGAGATGAAAAATATTTATGGAAAAGGTTATGAAATGATGAAACAACTTGGATATAGTGGAAAAGGATGTGGTGCTAGAGAAAAAGTTATATGTGTCTGTATAGAGCCTCACACACAAGAAAAGACTAGTGGTCTTGGTTATTGTCCCTTGAAAGAAACAAACAATCCTTCACTTAATATCAACACTATAAAAAAAGATTCCTCTAAGCTGAATTTAACAATAGTATATCCTAAATTGATAGACACTAGTGATCTTGCTCATTATCCTTTGAAAGATATGAAATAAGCAAAGAAATCCTCGCTTAACATTAATGGCATCACATAAAACACTTATGATTTTAATTTGGTAAATTTTACACCCTCTTGTAAAGGAGAGAATAAAATCTCACAATCTAAAGATTCTTGTGTAGGTATGACACCTTGTACTAAGCAAGAGATATCTTTTTCGCAAAATAAAACAACATTTTCTACTTTTGATCGAGAGAGTATCTTGTCGACACTCCTCCAAGATCATCTGGTATCTCTCTCTCTAAGAACATGAAATAAATTTTACTACAAGAGTTCATGGTCATGCCTCTAATGAATGTAAGGCTTTAAGTAACAAAATTGAATATCTTAAAGATTGTGGTGCTCTTCCTTGGGTTGAGGCACCTTGTTCCTCTTTTCATTTCGGCTCAACCTTGTCTTGAACTAAGTGGGAGCAAGGGGTTAGGTATCCTTGTCCTCGTATGTCACTTTTCATTGTCTATTTTGGATAGTTGACCACCTTTCATGAATATATATAAGAGCAAGCTTTGGATGTAGATTCATGACATGCCTTAAGTTGGCTCACATGTGACAGACTTATCCATGATGTAATTTCATTCGGGAACATATGACTTGACATAGGGATTTCTAAATAACCTCTCATGTCTTCTTCTAGACTTTAAATTTCTCACAGTAATGGTGTTTGCAACTGCTTTAAAGTGGGGGAATACATTGACACTAATGTTTCATTGTGTGATTTTCTTTATTCTTGCGATGTGTCCTTTTCTTGGTGGTATCATTGTTCTTGATTTCCTCTAAGAGCATGATATTTCTTTGATTTTTCCTCTCTTGGAGACATTAGGCATGATGCTCCCTAAGAAGAGACCTTACATAAACCAAGCAAAATCCCTTTGAACGTACCTTACACTATTTTGCATTCACAACATCAGTTATATGGCCACCTTGCATAACACACTTTGCTTTCTTGTGGAGCCATCTTGTTTGTTCATGAGTTCCAAGAATACAAAGTTTTTCTTGCCTCATGAAGCTTGAAGTTCACTATTTGTTCATGAGCTCCAAGAATACGAATTTTTCCTTGTCTCATGAAGCTCAAAAATCATTATTGTGTGCTACCTTATCAAAGTTATCAGGAGGTATAGCTTTGGTCTAGTTGTATGGGAGCCAAACAAAGGAATGAATTCCCTTATCCACTCGCATATGTGGGCACATACCAGTTGTGTGTCTCACCCTTTCAGATACTCACCCCACGGACGACCTAAAGTTCAGTGGCCCCAGAGTGAGCATATTGTGGATAATCACCCCACAGACAACCTGAAGTTCCATAGCCCCAGAGTGAGTGCATTTTTGTCAAAGTTGGATCCACCCATCTTATTCTTTTCTTTCTTTATGTCTTTGGAATTGTATGTTTTGTGTATCTTGTTTTGTTGCAAATCATACACCTTGTGCATGTCCTTTTGTTCTTATGTTGGTTTGATGAAGGATCTCAGATTCTAGGGGCTTGGCCACCTCCTTTGATAATTTTTATCCTTTTTCATCCTCATCAATACACTTGGACCCCTCTTGAATGTCTACTTTAGTGTGAGTTTGAAGCAAGTTCATCCTCTCACTAAAGTGGGGGCTAGATATAATGACAAAAAATGTACCCCCCTTGGAGATGGTACAATTTCACATAATTTGGGAATAATTAATGATAAATTGGACTTAATATCGCCTTGATCTAGTTTTGTGATGAGTTTCACACATCCACATTAGGTTTTGGGCCTTTTTAAAGCTAAACAAAGCTAACTCCAAAGCCCTAATTTAATGTTGTAAAGCATATTTATTTACACCTTCACATTAAATTTAGGAGGCTTGTAAACTAAATGGACCTAATCTAGTGTTGTAATTTGTTGTATACATTCACATGTGATTTAGGGCCCTTTTGAACTAAATAGACCCAAATTTTCCTTAATTTAATCTTGTAAAGTATATTTATTTACACTTTCATAATGAATTTTGGGCTCCCCTGCATTTATGACCTTAATATCATCATTACTAGGCCCCTAAGACCCTATATTGTGCATCCTAAGGAATATTTTAACCAAAATATTGACATAGGCCTCAAATAGACTTAATTTCTCATCTCCCTGACACTCTAGCAATCAAAATGGGTATGTGCAAGATCATGATGGGCCAAAAAGTGGCAATATGATGTGTATGTGGCTGACGACTATTTTTTTACCCAAAATTCATGAAACGAAAAGGGTTTTCAAAGGATATTCTCAACTTTCCACCGATATAAATTATGCTATACTTTGAATTTAATAAGTAATTATTATTCATTTTCTATTAAAATTATGACTAAAGTACTGATTGATAGGTTGATTGAAAAACATCTATAGCTTTCAAATGATATCACATTTTTTGAATCCAAAATATGTGTCACATTCTACGCTTCACATAATATAGGATTAAAAGAAGAAAAATTGAATTTCATGAAGTTTTGACCAAGTTAAGGTGGTCAGACATACGAGTTTTTATATTTTAAAAAAAATGTAATAAAAAATTCATAATTAATTATTTACTTGGAAAAAAATATGCATCAACATCGGAGCATGAGTCCTCTACTTATATTTAAAATATTATAAAATAATATTATCATTTTATTGTGGTTAGGGTGGTCAGACAGACACCTACTTATTTTTTCCCTAAAATTTAAGTACCACTGTATTGAAATTTCAAATTTTTACCAAATAGATTTTTTTTAAACAAACCTACTAGTTTAGAAACTACATTCAATTTTCTACAGATTCTGTTCTTACATATTTTTGAAATAATATAGATAACTTATTCAAATTTTTACGTCAAGTTGCCTAACTCTGTTTTTTTCTGAATTTTTTGCCACTTAAGGGCTTGTTTTTTCCATGATGATCCTACACATACCCAAATAGGCCCTATGGGACCCATATGCCACCTTGGGCATATGAGTCCCATTGAGGTGGGACACATATGCCACAGGTGGCGTATGAGTCCAATTTGGCCCATTTTTAAGGATTTAAGTGGGAAATCAGGGTTTTAAATTCAAATTTCTTCTATGTCAGCCTTTGGGATCTAATAAATGAAAATTTGGATGGATTGCCTATATAAACAACCTTTAAAATCCTTATTTAACCTAAGAAATACTAAGGCCTACATGTTATCAAGTCAAGCACTCAAGAATTAAGAATTCCAAGACTTTCCAAGATCATCAAGAGACCATTCAAGATCATTTCTAAGGCATTCAAAGGAATAATTCTTCATCAATTGTTGTAGCAATTAAAGATCCACCTTCATGTCAAGCATATCAAGCATGTTATTGAGCTAGTGTTGTGATGTTGCATTCAAGATCTAAAGTCAAACATTTTTCTACACTTATCTTGAGCAAGATCTAGATCTACATCCTTCATGGTCATTTCATGCTAAATTGTAGATCTACAAGACATCATTCAAGGTACCATTTTTCATGTTTCATTTCCCATGTTTCATGTTCCATGTCCTTGTTTCATTGTTTCATCATTTTTTTTAATTACTTGAATGAGGTTTGACTAAGGCAAACCCCTATTCACTAACAATCATCAAGTTTTTCTTCTCTTTACATGTGTGTTTGCAGATCTAGGTGTCTTGGAGCATGAGGGATTTTTGAAGATTAGGTTATAAGCTTGGAGAAATTTGTTGGAGTTTTCCCCTCATGGTAAGGTTGCTATCTTCACAAAAAGTCACTTACAACCCCAAAAATCAGAGTTTCAGATATTGAAACAAAGTTGAACAAAAAGAGAAGAAATTGAAGACCAAAATCAAAGCTTGAAGTTCCAGAAAACCCTAGCTAGACCCATACGCTAGTCCTAGCATATGAGTCCTAGTTTAGGTCATTTTTTAGATTTTTGCAGTTTTGGCTACCCTTTTTCCAGAAACCAGTTCCTGCACAAAAACCCAAATCTAGGACTGATACACTTAGATTGGTGTATGAGTCCCAATAGGCCTAAATTTTAGGTTATTCAACATTTCAGGCCTCCACTTAAGCTCTCCCAAGTTTCCAAGTGCTCCTTTGTACTTTTCTAGTTTGTTGTTCTAATTTATTTGCATTTATAGTTCATTTAATGAAGTTTCTTACATCATTGAGTTCAATCATTAGATCTTGCATTTCAAACATTTTTCCAAGCCCTAGCTTGGTAGTGAACCCCTCATTAATCTCTAAACATACCCTAGGATACCCTATTTTTAGGTCTCTTTCACCTTTCTCATCATTTGATTGAGATCTCTAAGGCATCCTTGAATGTGGAGTATAGAAAGTTTATTGTCCTAGGTCCTAAAACCCAAGAGGTGAAAATTTTCTATGTTTCAGGGGGAATCCATAGTCTCTTTCTATATCTCCTATGCGGGAATATTTCTTGTACTTATGTGATAAAATTATTCCTTGGAAGGTCATAATGAGTCCTATCTTCTTCACTTGTACATTTCATTACATTTGCGTCATTTTTCTTTTGAAGAGGGATTTTTATTTCTCACTGATTTTTTTTCTTTTACTATGTTTATGGAAAATTTATACATGATTACTTACATGGCCTAGTAGCTAGGACTCATAATCTTGCATACATTACTCCCTAAGTTGTGCTTAAGGGGGTTGTTAGTGTAAAAGTGTCTTTACATGGCTAGTTAGATTATCATCTTTCTAAGATTGACCTATTCAAACTTATCTTAAGTTTACTTAGAAATTTTCATGCTTTTGTCTCACCTCATGTGGTTGCTCGACATGTGTCATTATCATTTGAGACACCTTGTACATACATACTTGTCACTCTCTATCACACAAATTCTGTGAGCTCACAATTGTTGCACCTTTGTAAGGGTAGTCAAAGTTTTAATCATACCTTCTCACCTCCTGATCCTTGCATATGTATGCAAGTTTTATAATTGTATATTCATACTCTTTATGTATATCTTAATCTATATGATATACATACTATTTATTATGCTCAATTTTTTTAGTTATGGAAGATTGTCAATTCATGCTTTTAGAATCTTGGCTAATCCCAACAATGATATCATCTTTCTTAGATCCCCTACTAGAGCACTAGCCTCAGTGAATAATATGTAGACTAATTTAGGTAGAGATTATTATGGTAGTGCAAGTGTATGATAAATATTTTTTGACACTAGTTGTGGAGGTGTTGGTTATCTACCCTAGAAACTATCATCTACTATATAATAACTCTAAGAATAATATTTATCTAAATATCCTTGTTCTTCATAACAATAATTTGAAATTCTATCTAGCTAAATAGAAACTAATAGAGGAGGAGGCTATGTTCACTTGTAAGCTTGGGATTATTCATAAAATAATGCATCCCACCTATAATGTATTCAGAAGATGATATGAATTTAGATCTTCATAATAACCAATAAAGATACAAGGCCAAACTTTTTTTTTTTGTGTACCATCTAGGATATTCACCTTAGAATTAAATTCAAAAATCTAAAAAATCTAGAACATTGAGATCAATAGTAGAATATTTTTATTTAGGAGTAAAATCTTGCACTATTGAGTGGGGAGTGCATTTTTAAATATGATTTGCACACTAAATTTTCTCTACCCAAAAAAAAGAGGCAAATCTTTTAATGTACAATACATTTTTATTATCCCTAAATGACCAATTGAGTAAAAGGCATGTAATTCATGAAGAATTTTAGGATGCATAGTAGAGTTGGGAAGTAAATTATGCATCCTTTATAATAAATATTTTCCATTGCAAAAGTTGTTGGGAGATGAAGAAGGATCGACAGCAGGTTGGTGGATGAAATTTTGTGTTGGCTTGCCATAGAGCCACTCTTGTTGGAGATATGGTAGCTAATTTGAAAGGGGGATATAAAATATACATAGAGTTATATGGTTCTCATATTAATGGGAGAGAGCATAAAAAATCACATTCTCTTATCTCTTCTTAATATCTTATAGATAATCTCAACGTCATACTTGACGAGTTTGGTGACATATTTTTGTTGAGCTTGGGAAAATACTCATTGCTCTAAGAAATATTTGAGTAAGGTAGAGTTCCCCCATGGTCAATCATAACTTAAAAACTAGAGTGTGATACATAAAGAAATTGGATTTTTATACAAGTAATGGATCAATGAAGTTATGCATGCCACTAGAGTCAATGAGAATAGTGAGGGGAATCTTTTTTAAATAGCCTTTTACTTTTATATTTTGGGGAATTATGACCATTTTCAAGGCATGTATACAAATTGTTGGATCGTCATATATAAAAGCCAAATTGGTAGCAAGGAGTTATTCCTATTAGGTTTTTGAAGCATATTCCAATTCTACATCATTAGGAGGAGACTTGACATCAAAGATTTATTTTTTCAACACATTTGTGACCCGTTTTTTATTTTTAATCATAGTTATAACATATCTCCTTTTCTTGTCAAGATCAAATTTCAAGCTTGGTGATCATTTAATGGGAATAAATTTTGAAGATTGAGGAATAGTACAAAGTAGTGATATAATATTTTTGAAAAGGGGAGGAATTGAAAACCAACATTGAGTAGTGATTTTATGCTCTACAAGTTTTACCAAATACAAAGCTTCCATCATGTCTTGTGGTTTGAACATTTTGACCTCAAATTTTATTAAATCCTTAAATACACTAATGAATTAGCTTGTTAATAAGGAGTCATACAAGAAATTAATGTGATCAATAAATTACTCAAATTTAGTTTGATATTCTTCTACTATTCTAGTTTGACAAAGCTTGGTAAGAGCACTAGTAATAGGCACTAGTGCCAAACCAAGCCAACAATTTCTTGACAAATGATTTTTGATTGGGCTCCTCATGAGCCTTGAGATACCACTAATAATCTTGGATAACTTCTTTTCTAATGGAAGGAGCTAATGGGGATCTTGTTGGGAAGATAATGCTATGTAAACTAATGTATTGTTTAGCTTGTTACAACTAATTGGTAGGATTGGTGTCATCAAATTGAGGTAAGTCCAATTTGGGTCCACAAGGTAAAGAACCAATGGATCTCCAACATCAAAGGGACAATCATGATTAAAGTAATTAGTGAGTTTCATTTTGGACACTAAGGCCACAAACCATTTGTGTCAATTTAGAAACCTAAGTTTCCTATTCTAAACATTTCTAGTCAATTTGTGGGTACTAAAGTAGGTAGACAACCACAAGGTGGTCGAGATGTCAATTATTCTCAAAAATATGTCCCAAAATGACTAACACAATATGGTTCCAATAGAACATTTTATTTAAAATGAAAAATAAAATTTGTTATACTTTTTTCTAAAATTTAATAAAAAATTTATGGTTTCTAATCAACTTTAGCTCCTAGATGGGACATAAACTTTGAAATAAATTCTCAATTATGTTTTATGGGCTATTTCCAAAAAAAAAAAAAAAAACTATATTTCAAAGCCTTTAGAGTGTAGATATGGGCCCTATGCTTCATATATCTTTTTATCAATTACACTTATGTGCCCTATGGATTGGAATTGAAGGAAATGGTCACTAGTATGGTTTCTCTGCCTTTCCAAATAGGCTCAGAAGAAATGAGGCAAGAGAGGTAAAATGGAAAGTTGCTCGAATGTGTGTCTATTTTATGAATTCCCAAAAACTAATATCATGAGCCTCCAACTCCACACATTTACACCCAAAATCTGTTAACAAACTCTGTTATAAATTTATAATCAACCCTACGTCAGAACAAAAAAAAAAAAAAAATGTCTTTGTCAAACTGATCAATTCTACCAGCAAAGGAGCGGCATGTTCGTGGGTGTGACTAGCAGATTCGGTGGGTCGTCATGTTGAAATAAGCAGGAAACTAAGCTTTTCATTGCTTATAGTCCGTCCACTCTTCCATTAATCGCTTTCAATGTGCGGCCGATGTTTGGTAAAGATTTGTTCATCGTTAACTATCGTTACAGTCAAGGAGACCAAGAACGTGGCCAGTAAGAGGGACAAGGTGACGTTTCTATTACCTTCCGGAGCTCATCTTGCATGCAAATTTTCAAACTTGTTACGTCTGTTGTCATTGACTCTGATGTGCTGTGACTGCAAACCTATCGGTGGAGATCGCACGTGAACAACATGTGGAGAGACTTTAAGCCATCTTTGAACTCCTCTGAGGTGAGTCACCATGTTTTATAGAATGTTTCGAACAATAGGAACCAGGGTTCAAAATTACAGGCGTCTATAGTACAAGATCCTCGTGGATCGACTTGTATAATGTGACTAATTTCCTGATTAGTGCTTCACAGGTTACAGATGGTTAATGGTTTTTTAGGGCAATGATTTAAGAAATATTAAGGGTATTTAATATACTTGAGATTATGCGGAACCTCAAGACCTTATAAAAATTCTATTTGATAGCATGATTTGAGAAAGGAACTCTTTCTCATTTAGATATGTCATTTAAAAAAATTTAATATAAGGTTTCTATTTTAATTAAAAATATATATGTTATTATAGAAAATAAGAATTATTTTTTAGTGTTAATGCTATTAAAATCACTTTTACATCATCAAGATTCTGAAAAGAACAAGGTTAAACATGGTAAATAGCTGTATAAGTGTTGTGAGGACAAATAACAACAAAAACAAGATTTTGAAGTTATAACAGATTTAGCCTGAAAAAGAGCTTTGAAACCAGATGAGAGGAACTGTACAATAGATTAACAACTAAACACAAAACAAAAAGAACATCCCCAACCTCTTTAAAATAACAACCTCGAAAAATAAATTAACATAATATAATTCATGAATCTTCAAACAATATCCCATTAACTATATTTATACTTAAAACTAATTTATATTTTTTAAACATATAAGATTATTTAAAATAGTTCAAATATAAGGACTTAGAAGGCATATACATCCAAAATATTTACTGTACAATAAAAAAAAATTAGGACTAACTTAGAAGGCATATACTTGTGTTTCATATATTCAATAGTATCAGTACTCTTCATAACCGCTCACAATAAACTGTCAACACATTGTGATCAATGTGGTTCTAGGAAAATTCATCACCGCCAGCAATTCACCGTGGTGAATTTTTCATGGTGGTGAATTGCTGACGGTGAATTTTCCTTCGATGAGTTGCTGGCGATGAATTTGCCGAATGCCAATCAATGTACTACCATTTCATAATGGAAACCACCCATAATATAAAGTACCGACACATTTACCACAATATTAACTTATTTCTGAGTCCTTACCTACACCAAACTGCAAATATTTGTTTTGTTTTACAGCTTAAACAGAGAGTAAGTACCACGCTCGCCTGTACATTCATTTCATATCTGCAGCAATTTCTGTTGGTTTCTACCATCAACCATTATAATTCCAGAGCGTACAAAATCCTTATAAAAGATGTTACAGGATACAATAAATGTGCTGTCAACTTTATTCTTTCAGTTAGTCCATAATTAGTGAAAACTCCAAAAGTACCCTCTGTAGAGGATCTTTTTAATCCACTACTTAAATATTACCTGTGCACAGAAAACAAGGCTTTACAGTTGTTCAGTGTGGAATACCTAGGTTGCAGAAATCTACCGTTACATTCAGAAATCTACCTAATTCGTTTGTGTCAAAATAACTAAACCTAACAACATTGTTTCAACAACCATTCGATACGACATGATTTCACTAAGTAAAATTTTGTTAAAAAGAAACTGTTTTTATTATGTCTGAGTGAGTGAGTGAGTCGGGGATGTACAAATCCCATATTTTAGAGAGCCATGACCAATTATTAAATATGTTTGAATTTGTATGACTTATTCAACTCCATTATTTCTATTGATGATAGTGATTTATTTTATTGATTCAAAATTAGTGATTTAAGTGATGGTTATATTAAGATTTAATTATGATTAAAATGTGATCACAAGATATATATGTTTTTTTGTTTGATTCATATTCGTATTGGTTATTTTTAAGTTGTATTTCGGTTATTATTATTATGTAGATATGTTTGATGTTTGAATTGAGTGTTTAGGCATATGATTGAAAATCACGATGATTGAATCAAAGGTGTTCACTATGGATATGGTTGTCTATGTAGTCTATCTTCTTCAAGTAGAGTAATAATTTGTACAATGTGTTAGACTAGTGAGCCAACTATCTATATCGCTTGTGATTAAAGATTCCTCTATTCTGCTAGACTTGTAAAGTGTTTCCAATCCTTGCATGCATTAAATTAATTCTCTTATATATTTTGTAATTTTCTTGAGTGTTAAAATGATCCAAGTCTTTTGGAATGACAAAATATACTTTAAAAGTTAAGGAGTGACTTTGGAATGTTTATAGTGATTCTTATGTCTTTAAAAAGGTATTTTCACTTTCTATTTCTAAAAATAAAATGGGTCTGATATATATGTCTTAGGTGTGTTTACAAATTATTTAAAATGGAAAAATAATTTATTAAGCAAGTTAAACAAGGCATTTTGTAAATATGTATTTGAATTAGATACGATCTCTTTTTGAAAATAGCATACTGCAATGGGAAATAAAAGATTATTTTAAATTATATTTTGAGGATATATGCAAAATAATAAAAGGTTTTTCATTTTTCATTATATGTTTTTTGAGAAATGCAGAGAGGGGAGATTACATTCTAAAATACTAGTAGTTATCATTATGGAGAATGCTTGGTTAGAGGTTTTCCATTTGCTTTTTTTGAAGTGTAAGAGTTACAACTCTGTGGTTTTATTGTTCAAGCTAAAGGTGTTTTCCTTGTATTTTTTATTTTTTCTTTTTATTTATATATTTATAAAAATTATTGGTTTGTTGGATGTTCAAAAGGATAGATTTTGTGCGCATTCATTTTAAAAAAAATTAAATCTTATGTATTTTTCTAATTATACAAATAGCTCGTTGAAATCAATTAATGATGCCCTCAATATTTTTGGAAAGAAATTTACAAAATGATGGTTTTAATCCCTTTTTTGAGTGAGCAACATGATTAAAAGTTTGTATGTGCAATATTTTATGTATGTTGGAAATTTTTTTAAATGACTCCATTAATGGAGGTTATGGGTTTTGTGTATGATTATAGGATTTCAATTTTTTGAAATTATAGATTTTAAATAAATTCCTATTTTGGGGTTAGATTGCACAATTAATTTTTAAGAAAAGAACAATAATTAGGTAGATATTTTTGTGTAAAACCCCGCCTATCTTTCCGAAGAACCAAATGGATAATTTGGTTCTCTTGTGTATATTAGGAATTGAGAATGAATGTAGGCATATAGTACCCACCTTGTGCAAGCCCAATAGAAAGGAATCTAGTGATTGTGATAAGTATGGGCTTATGCAATCAACTAAATGGGGATTTACATAAAAATAAGAAAAAAATAAACATAATATCAATTCCATACTCATTAATTGTATATTGTGTTAATGGAGATGTCATGTGCATAGCTTCTGAAACACTTATGGTTTTATTGTGTTTTGATGGGGATGCTTAATGAGTGGCATCCATTAGTTATAAGTGTTCAATTGAAGTAGTTTATATCCTAAATCCCACTTTTTTATTTTTGAGGACTAAAATGAAGGAAATCATTTTCTTATACTTTCATTTCTTTAATGTGTTTGGTTCTTGTTATGAAATGAAAATATATTTGTGAAACCATGTTTTATTGTGGTTGTTTGTGTCAAACCTTTTGTCTTTGAAGTTAGTGTGATCAACATTCCATTTTATCACCTCCTAAACTAGTGGGATGGACCTCCCAGATCGACATGGTTGGTTTGTAAGCATATCACCCTTGACCATGATTTGAGTTGTGGAGAAGATTAGAGAAGAAATTTTGTTTCTTAGTTTTTAATTTTTTCTTGATTTTGTAATGTACTTGTAATTATTTGGGAACATACCCATCCATATTTTTTGGATGTGAATGCAAAATTGTAACTATATTTTTATACTGATTTGGAATTGAAAATTGTATTAAAAATGGAGAATTTTATGTATGCAAATGAGATGTATTTTTACTTGAAAATTAAAAGTATGAAATTTATAAATTTTACTTGATTATTATGACGTTAGGGATCAATGGGATTAATTGTTACATGTCATTCATGCCCATATTTGCATGTGGTAAATAGATATGCTTTAAAATATGAATTATAGAATTAGGATTGTATTCTTATGAGTGTCTAGTTTATTTTATTTTGGGCTTGGGGGATGTTTTAAATGACCAACACATGGTATTGTAGACTAGAGAATATGGTCAACTTATAAGTGGTCATTTTACCTTGCTTAAACTTGTTGAAACTTGGAGTGAAATGGAGATGAGATTTTTTCTTTTAGAACTCTATTAAATTTTCCTAGTTTTGTTGGGAGAACCCTAGTGTGATTCATATTAAATCATAGGGGAAATTTTAGTTTTTGGGGCGAGTGAAAACTATCAAAATGGGTAATTTTTTCCAAATTGAGTGAATTAAAATACTGAGTTGTTGATGACCTTTTTTTGGAGATTTTTCCTAAATAAAAAATGACCTCTAAACTCTACCTTTGTACCTCCTATGCTTGGTTGTATGTTATCATGCCATATTTGTGCTTTGAGCTTGCTTGATCAGTCTATTATGAGACCTAGGTAAGTTGTTGAATCTCCCTAGTGATCATCCACTACATGTGATTATGAATGTTTAGATGTTTTAATCTCATTCATTTTTTCAATATGCGTGTATATTGAATCAATTGAATGATAAAATTATTTGTATGTGTCCTCTTTTTAAGTGAAATTGTTGGATTAGCCAAGATTTTCTTGCAAACTCAAAAAAATCCACAAACAATAATATGTAAGATGATAAAATATTATAAGCATGTGACATAAAAATGTACAAAAGAGCCTTACTTATAAAGGAAAGGATGATGAGGTGGGAAGGTAGGAGTTAAACTATTACTATCCCTCCAAGAATGAAACATGTGTAAACTCTATGAAAAAGTTTTGGGACACTAGGAGAGTTTACATGAGGTAAGAAAAATGTGAGGTTTATCCTAATTGAGCTTAAGTGTAGTGTGAATGGGACCCTCCTAGATAGGATGTACAATATAACTAGTTTGATAGTAACTTTTTCATAATAACATAGATTATATATCCTTTCCTTTAATTTCTCGTCTTTTGTCTCTAGTGATGGTAGGTATTGTGTTGAACCCTATTACTAGTTTAAGGGAGAATTTATCTCCTTTATCTCTCATTGTGATGATGTCATCCCATGATGGTTTTAAGTCTTTTTCTTGTGCAATCATCCTTAGGTGTGTTCTCGTTGTTTCACCCTTAATACTAGACTATGAATAGGGTTATGGGTAGTTGGCTTGTGGCTACCTTAGTTCTTAATGAAGTCATTTTGTCATTATTATATTCTTATTTAGTTAATTAGGTTTGCCTAGTGATTATGTGTTGTTGTCTAAGTTGTGTTGGGTGATATCCTAGGTATAAACTAGTATGTATAAGAGGTAGTGAGTCTTATTTAATCATTAGATTGTGCATTGTGTTCTCACTGGATATATTTTGAGGTTTTCCCTCTTGAAATGAATTTTCATTCTCAGTTATTATCAAGTGTGTGATCCCACAATACTAGTTAACAATTTTTGGCCAAACTGGACACTGAACTAATTTTTTCTAACTAAATCTTCACTTTTGAGCACCTCTAGCTGCTAAACCGTGAGGAATTTGAATATGATGCAAACTAGGGATTTGTAAAATTTTGTATGTAGATTATAAATATATTTTTTTTCAAAATTTTTGGAATCAGATTGCACTTATTTTTCCATCTCCTTCAAAAACTAGTTTTTTTCAGTAAACACCATTTTTAAGGAGTGACGCTCACTGTATAACACAACTTTTTTTCCATGAACCTGATAAAATTCTATTTTTTTCAAATTTAGATTTGTAACTACGATATCTAATGCTTCCAATTGGTTTCATAGTGTTTTATGGAATATTTTTCCCTTAATCAAGTTTTGAAGTCAAACCAATTACAATTCAAACATAGGCGGACTGTATAACACAACTTTTTTTGTATGTATCAAAATTCAATTTGTTTTTTTGTTAGATCAAGGACTTCAATATATGGTGAACTCATATTTTTCAAAAAAAAAATTATAATATTCTATTTTTTCCACATGTGCAGAACAAAGAGCTTGATTTTTGGTGAAAAACCTACATTCACAAGAAATAAAAAATAAATATAATAATAAAATTAAATTTATTTAAAATTATACTTTTTGGGAAGCTTATAATAAGGACTACATACTTACAAAAAAAAATAAAAAATTAATTCATTTGCAAAAGGTAAATCAAAAGTAGTTTTTTATCAGCATTTTGATAGGTGTAAAGGAGACTATGTTATAGGTATGGTTTAAAACTAGCAAGGTTGTATCCAAGGGGGTTTGATCTAAGGTAGTTTGATCAAATCCTCTTCAATTGGAATGCTTTAAATGTAAATTTTTAAGGATTAAATCATTATATTTTTAGAAAATATGTGATTTCAACAAAAATCAGAATCTCCCAGAAATTGTAAACCGGCTTTGTGGGATCACCCAAGTATTTGTAGAATATTTGAAATTACATTCCCATTTGTGCATAATTTATTTAATTACAAGTCATATCAAATTATGATCTTGGCACTGAACATTGAAGGAAAGGAATTTTTTCAATTTACGAGGTTATATTTGGAGGCACATATACCTTATATTTTTGTGAATTATTTCCTAATTTTTAGAGGGTTTTCAAGAGCATATTATATCTCTTACACTCCAAATTTTAGATAAATTGTAGAAAAATTTAGTGATATATTACAACTAGGGTTTCCACCTTTTTCATTTTGGGATGCACATATCTCTTAGATTTTGGAAAAAAAATCCTAATTTTTTGAGGGTTTTTCAAAAAAAATTATAGCTTTTATAGTCCAAATTTTAGATAAATTGGATTGAAGTAAGTGATTTATTATAGAATTAAGGTTTCCACCAAATTTTCTCTCAAGGTTGAAATAAGCTAATTTCTTAGAGATTTTTCTTGAAAAATGAGATCTAGGGCCTCGAGAGTTACAATAAAAAATTTATATTATGATTTATTAAAAATATATTATTTTTCCATTATGATAAGGCCTACAACAAGAGGAAAAAATAATGTTGTCACACCTAGGAATTCTCTAGTTAAGGATAGTGTAAAAATCAAGGATATCAATCCTAATGATGAAATAAGCAAGGTTAAGGAAGAAATTTCATCAATAGAGAAGGAAATGATTGAGGTAATTTCATTAGTGAAGATGGAGATGTAGGAGATGAATGAACTAAAATTTATTATTCATGGTATAAATATATGGGAGAAGATTCACATAATATGGTGGAAGACAATGCTTCTTTGAGATATAAATTTTTTGGTCTTGAATCAAATCTCTAGAAGGATCATCTCTCAAATAATCTTATGCCTTGTCATTTCACCCCAAAGTTAGACATGAGAAATTTTGATGGCAATGATCTAACCAATTGGGTCCCTATAATAAGTAGCTTTACTAGATCAACTTTTTATGGTCATGAAATGGCAATACAAGCATAATTAATTATAGGTGGAAAGGTAGGATCCACTACATCAACCTTTCTAAACTATAAAGTAGATGGCATAAGTGTATTTTATAAAGTTCAACCAGGTTATGTGAAGACGGTAGGGGATTGTTCAACTCCCTTCCAATATGTTCAATAGAGGAAAAAAATAAACTCTAATAAGCTTTTGGATAAATTTAGCTCCTCAATCTTAGCTTGGAGCTATTGAATCTCTTCCTTTACTACTTCTAACCTTTGCTCAAGGTTATCGCTTTTTCTATAAATCACTTTACCATTTGCCTCTAGGTGTTCCTAAGGGTTGTGAGAACAAATAAATTACTATCTTAAGCTCTCATTTTTTCTTTAGTAATCCTAGTTGCTAAAATTATAAAATTTACTTCTTCTTGAACCATTTGTGCTTTCACATCCTCTTTTTGTTTGCTAAAAATATATATGGTGGCCTTCTTGGTAATATTAGCTCCTTTAGAAGTTGCAATTTTGAACCTAGTCTTTGGTGACTTTGTTTGAGCCTCTAGGTTGTTTTTATTTACATCTTCCATCTACACAACTTCTACCTTAATAGCTCTGCTAGATATAGTGGATATTTTTCATTCAATAAACTTAATTTTTTATTTTTTTAGGATAAAATGTTATACTTTTATTATTTTATCCCCTCAAACTTTCTTTCCAAGGTTATGAGAGATAATCTCATGAACCTTGCCTCTCCTTAGAGGAATTTGAATTAATCTTGTAATTTAAAATCCTTGATGATCACACTTATTGATTCCACTTGATACTTTGGTGGTTGTATTTGGCTTTCTATATTTTCTAAAATGGGGTGAAATGGGAAAATTATAGGGCATCCTATGTAAGTTCATATTTTTGTACACCCACTTCATCTCAATTTGTTCCTTCTACTATTAGTATAGAGTGGGATCATGTGTCACTATGATTTCTTATGCTAGTTGGGTATCCCCTAAGGAGGGAATGGGAATGAATGGGGCATTTTTTTATGGAAAACTGAGCTAAATAGTATGATATGGGGATGGAAGTGATATAGGAGGAGTCTAATTTTTTACACTTTGTAATAGGGAGTTCCTTAATTGTAATTCTCAAAGATTGTATTCAACTATTCTCTTGTGTGGCATATCTCATTGTATAATTTCTACTATATCGTGATCTTTTATTTAATCTATTAATTCCTTCTAAGAACTAGAAACTACTCATTAGTAATATTAGGATCATATTCGTTTTACCTTTATATAGAAAGTATCATATGATCAGATCTATTTGATAATTAGATCCACTACAAACCAAGTGGTGAAAAAATTATCAAAAATTTCTTTTGTGGATTTCCTCAACATCTATCTTTGTTTTAGGCTCATGAGAAAACTTAGAATCTTTTCCACTCTTTATCTACTTTATCCAAGATGAGAAGAAACCAATGGATCACAATCCCAATTATTATGGATCTTCTAGATATAAATCTCCTTTGTCTTGATATCAAGTATATTCACAATATTTCTATTAGTGACTATCATATCACATCATGTCTATGGAATTTGTAGAAGGAATCTCTTCCAATTAAATAGGTCTAGACTAGGGCGCCCTTACCCCTGTTTCCCCTATTTTGGCCCAAAATTCAATATTTATTGTCAACCTAAATATGTTTTCAAATTTAAATTCATTTGTCATCTTATCAAAATAATTAATGCGAGAAATGTTGAAACACATAAGTATAAGTCTTTTACTCAATTTGAACATCTAAGTATTTCTAAGCAATTTAAATATCATTCAAGCATCCTAAAAGTAAATTGAGACAATTCAAGAGTAGAATAAGAATTTTTTTTACAACACTTATGATTGAAGATCATGTTTGTAATGCATCATCAAATCCATGTTCATGCATAGTAAGATACTTCATATCTTATGTTTTTCATTGTTATGAGTACTAAAATTTTTGTAGGATCTTCAAACAACTATCAAATTCTCCTTCTATGAGATGTATCAAATGACTTAGGTCCATCAAGTAATGCATATTTGAATGGTAAGTTATAAAATAGTGACTTATCATTCCTTTTTATCCATTTACCTCTACCAAAACTAGCGTAGGAACTCTTTAAAAATATCATCATATTTATTTGTGGAGGTGGAAACACCAAAATAGGGTTTGACTTAGGAAAATCCCTATACAACACAACCCTTCCTTTCTTCTATTTCTTGTAGATTACAAATCTAAAGTGGATTGAATAATATTGAAGGTCCCTTGAGACATCAATAACTAGATCAAACATACACACAACTTCTTTCATCAAATTAGGGAAAGATTGATTATTTATTGACTCATTAACTTTCAAATCTGTTTCCAACAAAGAAGCACCTACAAATTATGATGCTCCTATGCGGAAACTAAAAATAAAAAAGAAAAAAAATTAGACTAGGGCACCCTCACCCTTCTCCAACCAATTTTTCCTTGAATTTGAATGTCACGTTCCATCTTTCCTGCACTCTACTTCCGTTCTTTATGTTTCTATACATTAGTATTATGTTTTTCTGAATCTTTGATAGTTTGTTTCACTTGCATAGTTTCACCTAATTTGCATCATCAATCACACACATCACAAAATTCAATAATCATTCATTCACAAAATAATAAAAAGAGGACGAAAACCCTAACGATCTATTATGTCTCTTCCTCGAGGACAATAACTAAGTGGTTTCTTTTGATCATTTTTGTGTCCCCTGAATGTCAAATGTGGAACGTGTGATTTAGGTTAGCTATTATCCCTAGATCTTGTTTTCACATATTTCATTTTGGTTAACCCAATATCTGACTTACATTTACAAAATTCTAATTTCATATCTATTGTTTTGAAATCTGAGTGAATAATAGGTCTTTTGAAGGTTTTTTGTTCAAAGTGCATTCCTGCTATCTTAAAACCTTGAAAATTGAAGCTTTGCAATTTGTTGTTCATTTTACATTCAAATAGTCATCATATTTTACATTCTATAAATTGTCATTTTTCAATTTAATTAAACTTATTGTACCCATTGGAAGGAGTTATAATGTTAAATTCATGCATGCATGTGCTTAATATAAACAATTTATGGCATCTTAAATATTTCTAAGTTATATTCAACCTCAGACCTAGACTGTCATAGTTTGGGATCTATGGAGGTTGTTTTACTTGTTCAAATAATTCAAATTCAAAAGCCTACATTTCTTGACTAGGGTTCCTTTGCCCTTGTCCCAGTTTTTTGGCCAAATTGTAGTGGTAGTACCGTCTTTGTAGTTTTTGTCTAGATCAACTTTGTATCTCTATTGATCTATTTTATAAAAAGTAAACTTTGCCACTTTGAAGCATTCTTCATATAACATTAAGCATTTTAAATTATTCATTTTGTCAAGGAAACAAGAGCCATATTAGATGGAAAATTTGTAGCACATGTGAATAAAGTGGTTAAAATATTAGATTTCAATTGGCCATAAAATGAGCTATATGCTTCTTGGCTAGAGAAATTTCAGGAATAATTCTTATTACTAGCTCAACAAGGAAAACATGTTTTCCTTCATCAGGATCCTATGAGCTCAAAGATTGTTGCTAAACTATCAACTAGTTTGTGTCTTCATCAACATGATCAAGAAATTTTTTTCTTTTCAAAAAATTTAGTATATTATTTTATTCTCTATTTCATGAAGGAGGAATATTTTTTGTTATCAAGTTGTTGTAACTTTCTTTTTGCAACAAAATTTTGAATGTCACATATAAATTTTTGACAAGTTTCACTTATGCTCCTAGTGCCTATGTACCTATCCTATTCTATAAATGAGGAGCTTGTATCTTGTTCAAGGTTCTCAGAATTATACATTTTGTAAAGTCTTTTAGCTTGTAAGGTGTGGTTAGGGTTTTTTTTACCTTTATTTCTATTACACCTCTAAAACTATGCCTACCTATTCAATTTTTTTCTAAGTTTGAAGCTTGTCAGTTTTTCCATGGTTTTCAAAAGCTCATTGGGATTTGATGGGGTTGTCATAACCACTCTTTGGTTTGATATTTCAAAGAAAGCTTTAATATTTTTTCATCTTGATCAATTTTTGAAGGTGATTTTGGAGCCCGACGAGGTTCTCACAACCTCACCAAGTGTCGGTTGAACACTAGAAAAGTTAAATGATAAAGGGAATTAGTTTTGTTTCAAAATTTCAACAATGTTTCAAAACCTTTGTTGGCCCCTGATAAGGTTTTGAAAACCTATTCATCTCTCGACAGAAAAAGAATTTCTACAAAGTGGTATTTTTATATAAAGCTAAAGTGTTTCAGTATGCATCACAAAGAAAGTTCATAAAGTGGTAAACATGGAGTTTTTCACAACTGTGTCAACTCTTCATGAGGTTCTGAAAACCTTATCATGGCCTGATATTACTTCATTAATAGATTGATATTTTCTAAGTTTTATTAAAAGATGCCTAACTATGTTAGAGAAAAGGCCATACACACATTCAACAAAAATGGGAAATTATCAAGTTCACTATTCTAAAGTAAACCAGAGCTCATTAAATTCACCATGGTCGTGGGAGTAAAAAAAATGCATTGTAGAAAAAAGTAAACACATTGAACAAAAGTAGAGAACACCAAATTTACACAAAAACATTCTATATATTTATAGTCATATATATATGATTAGTTACGTAAAAAAGGAGCATTTTTAGTACATTTCTCTAGAAAAATAGAGTAAACATCAAGATTTGAATCCCTTCCACTACTTCATGCAACTTCTTAATCTGGGTGAGTGAAAAAAAGCTTTGATTTGATTCCACAAAATGGGAAAACAATCCCATATCATTTTGCTCAAGCTCAACATGGAGAATATAAACAACTTCCTTGGTGTGCTCATGCTGTAGAGCCATAGCAATGCAAATGGAATCTCCCACTAGGCCGAATATTAGGTATTTACTAAGGTTTTACATGGTTGCTTCCAACCTAGCCAAGTATAATGATCCAATCAAACTCTCCACGGCTCAAGTGCCACATTCCATCCTACCAAACATGTAGACAATTTTATAAAAAAATATTTATAGGAGATGGTAGTTGTGAACATGCACTTGGGAAAGAAAATTCCCCCTAATGATCTTCTTGATAACCCCTTCTTCTATATCACTCTTGATAATGAACATCTTGGTGGAACTCTTAATTTTCATGTTCCACTGATTAAAATTGTTCTAAACCTAGTTATTCTCATTATTATGGGCTTAAGGTTTTATCCTGTTAACCATGCTTCAAGGTTTTGTGCTCCCTAACCCTCTCAAAAAGGTTTAAGTTTGAAATTCCTTATTGGAATTCTAATTCATTGTTGACCCCATGTTGCTAGTTCCCATTCATCTAAGTTATGCTTTATGCCTTTCGTCTCATTCATAAATCGGCCCCTTGATCTTGGTAGTCCTGTTGTCACATTGAAAATATTGTTTTATATCTTAAATTAAATTGGATCTTAGATTTGGCTTAATTTTTCATCCTTAGCCTAAGGCTTCATTTTAATCCCTTATGTCCCTACCTGTCGTGCACCTAGTTGGGCCCCTCTTTTAAAGAATAACAAATTTGACATGTGCAGATCTTATGTTTTATGATGACCATTCGATCACCACGACCAAATCTCTATTATTCCTTGTGTTCCCATTTTGCTTCATTTCTCATTAAAATAATCACATAGGCTGGCAGACGATTGTCGTGTGTCATGCCCGACAGTGGGCTCAGTGTTTTCAAATGGTTAGTAGGAAAAGGTTTTAAAGGAGGATCAAGAGTGGGTGTCATGTGATGTGTCTTCATCCTGGTCATTCCTTGCTACCCTGTCTATTCTAAATTTGTAGTAAATTATTGTCACGGGGCTAGCAAGCTATGGATGCATGTCCTAGGGTCAGGGGACCTACCGAGCTATAAATTGAAGAAAACACTCTACTGAGAGAAGATCGACGGTTGATAGTGGGTGACATGGGTCAATCCTAACTACTCCTTGCTATCCCATGCAGGGCCCATCTCTATCACTCAACCTGCAATGGGGAAGCTAGAGAGCACCACGTGGAGAACCCTAGAGGGCATAAAGGACATTAGAAAAAAGGCTAGTATTAAACAAATATTTTAGCACGGGGTAATGATAGTAAAGTGTGCACTGCTGAAAGGAAATATGAGGCATGTGTTTTAATAACATTTGAGATCTTTTAATCTAGGTCATTGATTTTTTCAAAGGAATATGGTCGCGGGAAAATGGTCCCATGTTAATACATGAATATATTGAAGGCATGAGATTTAATCTTAGCCCTTCCCCGTCTCCCCGTTGCAAGGAGTTGCACAAGGGATATGTTTCATGGGATAATGGGAAGACTAACACATGGAAATCACTTCAGTACCATGGAGATAGTGGAGCCTACTTGTGACAAGCAAGCCCTCCACATGGCTTATTTTGATTTGATGAATGTTATGGCTGCTTATAGTCAATTTTTTCAAATCATGTTGACTTATTCTGGATCATTTGTCAATCAACACATCTGTGTGATCAATGGATGACATTCAAAGCTCAGTTTGAAGGCAAGTGAGCCATTCTGGTTTACGTGAGTGAGCCTTAATAGCAGAAAGGAGATTGAGCTACCAAATCAATGGGTTGCATATCTATTAAAAATTACTTCAGAGTATAATTAAGCATTGAGATAGACATTTTGGACACTTGGAGAGATCGTGTATGGTTTTTAGGCCTGTCTAACATCAAAGTTAGGGTTATTAACGTGCAAAAAACTAGTAAGTGAATTATTTCCTTCTCACCTAAATTGTTGATAAATTGTGGTCTCCAAGTCTTTCTATCAATTAGGGTTTTCTTGGTTTTGCATTTCTTTTAAGGTTTGGCATTCATTGAAAGAAATTAGTTGATCCTGCATTGTTATAATTCCTATCAAACTCTTAGTCAAAGGTTTTATTCCAAGAAACCATAAACCCTTCTTTATGAAACCCTTGAGTTATGGCTCCCAAAGTAAAAGCATCTTCATTGAAAGAGGAATCCTCCATTCCCAAAAGACCTTGCTAACTAGTTGCCACCTTCAACCAGTGAAAAACCTAAGGGTCAATTGCTTCTCTAGGGTCCACAAGTAGTTGAGGGATTAATTGACAAAAATAGTTCTATTAGGGATGCCAAACTACCTTGTACTAGGTGGGAATTGTTCTATGGTTGGTTCAAAAATAGAAACATGGGCATTCCAATTGGAAACCCTTGGAATCTTGACCTAGGAAAATTGATCATTCCTAATGTATACCTGGATATCAAATTGTTTAAATTAATAGCTATGAATTCTGACCCAGTCAACATGACTTGAGGTCTTATGATGGAATTGACATGGTTAGGGTCACCAAGGAAGAGATTGATCATGTCTTCAGACTCACCGAGTGGAGTGATGATATGCCTAAAATTGATGAAAAGGCCCTTAGGGAGGAGTATGATAGAACTAAGATTACATCTAGGGTCCATATATTTCCAAGGTACTTAGTAGAAATTGGGGGCCGAGAAATCAGATTGGGACAATTTGATAAAGAGCCTTTTCATTTTAATTACTTTGTCTCTTATTTCAAAACGACTTTCTACTCCATTTGCTAGATAATTGGCTATGATCCTGTTAAGTTAAAATGCTCATGACATGGATGTATATGGCAGCCCACATTCAACACCCTTAATATTGCACAACATATGATTATGCAGGGTTTCTAGCAGAGAGAATTCATGAGGGTTTGGTAAAATTGAAGAGGGGTGCAGATGGAGTGAGGTTTAGCTAGTACTCACTGTTAATGCACATGTTTATGTTCAAAGGTGCATCTTAGTTTGGGAAGAATATGACATTGGATAGGATGGAAGGTACTTTGGAGATTCTTGTTCAGTGTTGGACTAGTGTCCTAGATAAGGATGACATAACTTTTGATTATGTGGTATTTGAGAACTTGTTTGCTTCAAAATTGAGGAGATTCCTAGTTATGAGTATGCCAAGAGTTCCCAAAGCCCTGCATGATTTCTTGAGACCCAAAGATAGGAGACCTAAGCTAGGGGTTGATCATAATTGGGGAGATGTTATCCCTTACCCTATATATATAGTTTTGAGAGTGTATGGTTCCACTTTCACACCTCACTTGTTGCCTAAGTATGTCCAAAAAACATTGGATTTCTTGAGGTGATGTATCAGTTGGGAAGTGTGGAGAATAAACACTTGTTGTAATAGGGAAAAGGAACATTTTTCCCCTCATACACATGCTTCTCCAATTTTCTAATGACAAAGGGAGGTTGGAATAAGATAAATGATATACTCAAGACTTTTCACATGAAAAGATCAGTGACAAGGGATAATCATGATCCTGAAGGTTTCATGGCCTAGTTAAAGGAAAGGAACAAGAATTCCAAGTTTGTGCATATTTTCCAATTCCTTGAGGAATAAGGAACATATTTGATTTTGTGGAGCAAGAGAATAGAAAAGCAAGGTGGATTGCTTTTAACAAAATGCAAAGAAAGGAAAAGGAAAAGGATCCTAAATTCGTTGCTCTTGCACAAATTCCCAATATAATGTAGAGAGTGGAATATGTGTTCTAGAATTTTGAAGAAATGGTTGGTCACCTTGGAGGTGAAATAATGATTCAAGATAAGGGGAAAGCCCCCATGGAAGAGGAACAAAGTGGAGGATAAATCCATATTATGGAGGAAAGGCCTATAGATCAGCCTCCTAAGGAACATAAAGTAAAGGTTTTCACAAGGAGGAAGAACAAAGCAAAGAAAGATGATACTGTGGTTGCTCCCTCCCAACAAAAGGAGAAAAGACCTCTTTCTCCTATGCCACAAATGCTACCACCATCTCCTCCAAGGACAACCGAGCCTAAAATTGTGGATGTTGATGCCCCACCACAACATGTCTCACCACTAAGAGGGCCACCATTGAAGAAGCAAAAGGTTGAACAAATAAGTTTGGTGGATTATGATGATGATGAATCTAATGAGGAAATTTGGGTATCTGAGCAGGAAATGCAATAGGGAATGCCTCCTACACTAGAAAAAATGGTATCACAATAATTGAATATGAGGTTAAGTAAGGCTGGCCTCATTGGGCTTAATGGCAAGGATGATGTCAGGGTGGAAGCATGCATGAGATTCATGGATGATGATTCATTTATAAGATCTAAAGCTTTCACAAAATTTTCCTACAGGGCCAAGAAGGATGAATATGTCAGTAATCTGGCCAAGCAAAGGATTCTTCATTTAGATTTAAGGCCTCCATTCAAGCACGGGTCTTCAATGAAATGAGAGCTAAGTTTCAGGGGATGACTACAGAAGAGGGTAGAAAGTTGGTAATAAATAGTGGTATTTTGTGTTACCAGAATGGGATTTGGCTTCTGCTATTGTCTTTGATACAATAAAAAGATGTGATAGACCTCTCTACAACTCAGAAGAGGAGGTTGCAATTGCACTACAAGGATATGCTTTCAGTGAGCAGTGGGAAGCATTAGTTATTTGGTCCCTATCCCCAAGTACAAGAAAGCCTAACATTATTGAATTTGCACCTAACTACAGAGGAGGCCTAATAATAAAGAGAGTGTCAAAGACATCATCTCTTAAGGTGGAAAATATGTTTGTAAATTTTGCTCAGTTCACAAGAGCCACCGTGGAATCATTAACTGCAAAAAAGGAAAAATTCAGGACACAATACAATGACTTGTTGGTACAATATTGAAGGACTAAACAAAAAAAGATACAGCTACAAATGAAAATAACATTATTAAAGGAGAAGTTGCAAAATTTGCATCCAAGAGAGCAAACACAGACAAGTGTTGATTCTCCTACCACTCCACATGAAGCTAGACCCATTGATTATATCTCTTCAACAAGTTCTTCATGGGAAATTGTGCCATATAATATGGGAACTATGCCCATTTCAATGATAGAGCCTAGTACATTAGAAGTACCACTAGCTAAGGAAGGTTTCAGCAAGGAGGAGTTGCTTAAGCAACTAAATGATTATAAAGAGAAATGTGACAATCATGATAGAGAAGTCTTTATGAGTAATGTGAAGATTGTCACTATAGTCTTGGAACACTTAAACAGGGGGGTTGTTAATAGATTAAATAGTATTCATGATAGTTATTCCTCCATGAAATCTACTATAAATAATTTTGAAAATGATAAGGAGAGGGCTATTTTTCTCATGGAGACATGGATCCCAAGGTTTCATCTTAGTTGAGGATGATGTCTATTGGATCCAAGCAGGAGGCTAAACCCCCTGAGAAGCTTAAGCCCACCATTATTATTGTAAATGAGATTCAAGAATTCAAGGGAGTTATTGAGACTTTGGAGGCCAGGATAGGGGAATTGGTTATAAAATTTCATGAAACACATCATGGTCTCCTCCCATCTATTTTAAGGGATGATGGTAGCATAAAAAACCTGTAGGAGTGGAGAAAGGAAACTAATGATGTCATTTCAGGTCAAGCTGCTTTAATTTACTAGGGGCATGACATGGGAACACTAAAGAGGAACATGGAAATGTTGGCCTATGCAAATATTATCTTGGAGGAATTTGATAGGGAAGCTAATCAGATAGTTACCAAGTAGGTCATCTTATAGAAAAAAGGTTGACAATGTCATGAAATTCAGCTAGCCCACTAAGGAGGAGTTCTAGGCCTAGAGGAGCAAATACTTGGATGGACTAGAAGATTAAGTGCAATGATGAGGTGGTAATTACAATTCTGATTTTGAAACCTGTAATCATGGTGAGTAATGGATGGGAGAAATGCAATGCATAGCCTGAAATTAGTACAAATTAGGCTTTTGTTAAAGTATGGACAATATATTTCCTTCTCCACAATTTGAATTGATGAAAAGTTTGTAGACATGGACATATTCCATGTCCTTTCCTATTTTATTCTTTAATGCTTTCTTTCATTTCCATTTTGTGTCCGTGGACCCACTTTTTGCACATGAGGATATTGTTAAAACTGCTCGAAGATGCCTTTTGAAAGGTGGGACTAGATCTCCAGCAACAAATGATAGTAAATTTTGTCTCATATATGTTTCACTCCATCTAAGAATGCAAATATAACAACAAAGGGAATATATGTTATAGTGATCTAGTAGAATGGTGACATGTGTACTTTCTGGCCCGAAGCTTGTTTTGCTCCTTCATTTCTACAAGAAGGAATTCAAGGCAAGAAGCAGGGGTTTGTTGTATTGCAATTGATTATAGAGAATTGTAAGAAGAATATTGAGAATATTTTGAGTTTTGTCTTAGGTTCTAAGTCTGTTAGTATGTATGTAATTCTGATAACAAAACTAGCAAATACAATACAAAATGGTGCAAGTTTCATGGCCATTTTCTCTCCTATGTACTTTTTCTATGAGTTATGAATAATATAATCAAGGAATATTTTGCTCATCTCCATTGATTTCCAGTGGATGTAGGTTTTTTTTCTTGCTTATTAATTCAAATAATTAATGTAAGTGCTTAAGTGAAGCTTTTGATTTATATGAATTGAGTGCTAGGATATTCATAAGAAGTGGTTGAGAATATAAAGTGGAGATGTTGTAATGCAGTATTTTTAAATCTTATATGATGTTATGTGTAAATTTTTTATCAGGTTTCATAGGTTAAGATTGACTTCGTGTTTAGGATAAGGCACTGGTTTGAGTAACATATTCATAATACATTTTCTAGGTCAGTTCATCAACAAATCAATCTTTTTTTACAAACATTTAAATGGGTTACCATTGTAGTTATTTTGTGATGATTTTCATTGTTCTCATGCTCCAAGTGTAGGGTATTGTTAAAATAACAACCAAATATTCTGACACACTACGTTTTTGAGCGGTAATATGAGAATTATCTATTATTTACAATGTAGTTAAATTTTAATTGCATAAGTTCTTGAATATACATTGTGGGATCACCCTCCTGGATTTCATAGAGCCCAAAGTGTAGGAGGAAAGCTTTGTTGCTTTCACTCATTCATTGACCAATCCCTTTCAATTTGCTAAATATTGGAAATAGAAAATTCCATAAGAAATTCTTAAGATTAGATCAGTTCTTAAAAAACCACCAATAGATTGGCAACTTTGTTGGAGATTGCTAAGTCCAAAGTCTCTAGTTCAAATCTGGTATAGTAAGAGTCGAGTATTTTATTGGTCTTTATTGTTTGGAAAATAAGTGGTTCAAAATTTCATTTACATAAGTCACGTCCATTCTTTCACCTTGTGTCGGGTTATGTTCAAAGTATTTTCTGAGATTACAAGTATCAAGAAAAATTACAATCAATTTCTATTTCCCAACATTCTAGGTGGCAACTCTGAAGTCTCTCATGCTAGTGTGAGAATAAATTCCAAGAGAGAGAGTGAGAAAGAGAAGTCTAAGATACAATTTGGCCCCATGAGAAAGACCAAAAGTTACCCAAAGAAGCATCTTGAACAGAAGATGGAGTCTGAGCACTCGAAGGACAAGCAACCCAATTGGGTGAAGAAATGTGTTGAATCAAGTAAATCGACTAAACTTCCCATTGATGCATCTCCTACTTTTAATAATGAAGTAAATAGTGCAAATACGCATGAAGAGGCATGTGAAGTTAAGGTTCCTAATGTAGATCAAGGGAGTTTTCTCACTGAGGAATTTTTTGATAATGAATTTGATGTGTCAAGAGAGGAAGATGGGTGGGAGTTTTGGAATAAAAATAAGTTCTCAGAACCATCAACTTTTGGAGTTGGATATGTTTTTAATGGAGATAATTTTAAGCCTAGAGGTGAACCTCCTAATATAGAAGTGTACCTTTCCCTTGAGGAAGACCCAATTGATCAAACCTACTATAATCTTGCACCAAGTGAGGCTAAAAATGTCTTAGAAGATGAAGACATAGATAAAGATATGCAAGCCTTAGAAGAAGAACTTAGGCTTAAAGAAGAAGAAGAACACAGGCTCAGGGAGTTGGAAGGAAAAAGGGCTAAGGAGTTGAAGGAAAAGGAAGATATCTAGTTAAAGCTAAGATGCAAGAGAGAGATGCTCTGAGGAAAAGGATAGACAAGATGAGAGAAGAAGCAAATCAAAAGGCATTTCAAGAAAATGCTTCTAAGTTTGCTACTAGGATAACCCCTAATCCACCTAAGGTGACTATCCAAATGGGAACCTCTACTGCTAACATTTATACTACATTTATTGCAACTTCCAAAGCCTCAGATCCTTCTGATACTACCAAGAAATCACAACATATAGATCATGGGAAGAAGCCCATTGATCAACCAAAGAAAACTTCCTTTAATACCTTCAATACCAATACCAACACAAGTACAAATACTTCATCTATTAATACTTCCACTTGAAATATTAAGATTGATCCTACCCCATCTAGTGCACCCCCAAACCCCGAGATCTTGAGATTGCAATTGGAAAATGACAAATTACAATAAGAGTTGAATGATGGAATCAAATCTGCCAATGCAGAGATAGCTAGAAAGATTTATTTTCTTAGGATCTTCATACCAAAATTAGAAGCTTCAAGCTCTGGACATATTGACAGTGAATCCCAAAAGAAGAATTCTGAGAGACATACCACCAATGGAGGTGGAGGCTAAGACCAGGGTGGTGGAGGTGGAGGAAATGATAAAAATAAGAACTCTTATTTTGAAGATGATGAGGGAAATAAGTAAAGAGGAGGAAATAATAATGGAGATAGAAAAGGTAAGGATAAGACTCAATCTAATGACATAAAAGATGATGAGACTAGAAATTCACATAGAGACTGAGCCACCAAGAGACCAAGGCAAGTTGAAAGATACTAGCAATTATGCTTTACTAGGATTCTTGGTTATCCTAACCCATTTCTTGAATATTTTAGGCATGCTTTGGTTAGATTCTTTGAAAACAATGCCTTGAGTGGAGAAGACCACCTCAAATCATTTGCTAATGTCATGGATGATTTTGAGGTAGAAGCAGAGGATGTCATGATGAATCTATTCATGCAGTCACTTACTAAGGATGCTAGAGAGTGGTATAGAAGTTTTCCTACTAAAAGTATTGGATCTTGGGAGGAATTTAAGAGGTTGTTCAGAGAGCAGTATGGTGATAAGACTGATTCAAGGTTTCTTTTGAATCAATTTAACAATATTATTAAAAGTTCAAATGAGGGTGTGGCTAGCTTCAATGTAAGATGCAAAAGGCCATGAACTATCTACCTCCTCATTTAAGATTAAATGATAGTGTATGCTTGGTAAACTATTGCAATTCCTTTGATGCAAAAATGAGATATCGCTTGCTAGATAAAAACCCTCAAACATTGAGAGAGACTTATAAGATGGTTGTCCATATTGATAATATCAGTAGAGCAATTGGTAAAGTGGGGAGGAGAGATGATGTAAAGATCCTCAAGAATCCAAAGAAAGAGGATAAAAACTCTGGTGCTAAGGGAAATTCTTTGGAGGATAAGACTGATAATGTAAATAATACTATGAAGGATCTGAGCAATAGAATTGCTAGACAAGAGAAAGGTTTGACAAATGAAAGGTCCAATTATCATAACAATGAAAGACCTCCTCGATTATAGGATCATCCATATAATAAAAATTGGCATAATGGGAAGCCTATCCCTAACAATCAAAGAAATGGTCAAAATAAGGTTCCTTTAGATCCTTTACAGAAGAAATCAAGAAATTTTACTGATGAGACCCCTTGGTGCATGGTTTTTCAAACGTTGCATTCTCCTCATCAGTGTGTAGTTGCACAGATGGTTGAAGTAGAAGAAGATGTACCTGAAGACAGTGATCAGTCAATGAGGACAATGTTGATATTAATATGATTATGGATGGTTCTAATTTTGGTGACAACGAGTGCTTGTCTAATATGGAGTCTCATGAAATGGATGTGGATGACCAAAGGCATGTTGCTAGTACATATCACTAGTAAGTTCTCTCTAATGAAGATGATGACAGTGATAATGGTGTATATAGATTGGAAGCAACTGAAGATGATGTGTCCCTGAGAAGACCTTCAGATGAGGAAATTGTAGGATATACATTGGCCTTATCCACTCAAGCCAGAAGCTCATATTGTTTGAGAAATAGAATAGTTGGTGGTGACCAGGGTAGTCCTGTTGGTCTCTTCATCAAGGGGAAAAATGTGAAAGCCAAAGAGAAAAAGCTTAATGGTAAAGAAAAAGTACTCAAAGCTAAGGAAAACAAGGGAGATAAGATTTGGGCTATGAAAGTTGATAAACCAAAAGAAAATGTAGAGCTCAAATCCCCTACTATGAAGAAAAAGGTACAAAAGTAGAATTATGAAGCAACAAGAAAAGATGTCTAGCCCAAGGCTGAAACAACAAAGAATCAACAAAAGGAAAGCAACACAGAACAAGGTATGACTCCAATTGAATTACCAAAATACACTCATGTTGATATGTTTCAGTTGCTTAGCCAAGTAAAATTTTATGTTCCTTTACTTGAAATGATGAGAATTGATGAACATAAAGAAAAGGTAGTAACCCTTATCAATGGTCCCATAATAGCCTATTTTGAATTAGTGGTGTCCACTCCACCCAAAGTGAGTGAGAAGGAAAAGAAAGATAAAGAAGTTGAGGGAGTGATTACTGAGATCCCTCATATTTTTCAAGGGAATTCAGTCACAACTTGTCCTAGAAAAATAGACCCATTCTTCCTCACATTGATTGTTGAGGGAAATTTTCTAAAAAAATGTATTATTAATTATGGGGCATCCAACAATATAATGCTAGCAAAGATCATGGATGCATTAGGACTAAAGATTGATAGTAGCCAAGGAAAGTGTTATGCTATGGATTCAAGGGAAGTCCCTATGACTGGTGTAATCAATGAGCTTCCTTATAGGTTATCATCTTATCTAAGGAAAGAGTTTAAGATGAGTGTGGTGGTGGTAGATATCCCACCCAATTATGGAATGCTGCTATCTTGGAAGTGGGGTACTTCCATGGGAGGCAACATGTAGTGTGACATGTCTTATGCTACCTTCCCCATTGATGGTAAGGATGTACAAGTGGTTAGGGAGCCCAAAGTTCCACATATGCTGGAGCATGCTCCTGAGGATGATACAATTTTGTTTATAGACACTGATATTAATGAGTTTAAAGTGGAAGAGTTGTCAAGGGAATGTGACAGGTTCCCTGCATCTATAGACCATGAAGTTATAATATTATCTAATAAGGATGGACTATGGAAGATTTACTTTGATGGTGAAAGCTCTAAAGAATGGTTTGGTGTAGGAATATTGTTGGTCTCACCTAGTGACAATACATACAAGTTTTCTTTCACTTTTTCATTTGTATGCAAAAAAATTGTAGTAGAGTATGGAGCCTTGCTACTATGACTAAGGCTGGCTGAAAAATATGGGATAAAGAAGTTAATGGTGATTGGTGATTTTGAGTTGGTGATATACCAAGTAAGATCTAGATACACATGCAAGAACAATAATTTCAAACAATACAGAAATGTCGTCTGGGATTCCATTGAACAATTTGATGCCTTTGGAATAGACTGGATGGAAAGAGGAAAAAATAGAGTGGCATACTTACTTGCAAACATAATTGGAAAATTTTGTTAAAGTATGGACAATATATTTCCTTCTTCCCAATTTGAATTGATGACAAGTTTGCAGATGTGGACATATTCCATGTCCTTTCCTATTTTATTCTTTTATGATTTCTTTCATTTCCATTTTGTATGCATTGACACACTTTTTGAGCACGAGGATATTGTTAAAACTACTTGAAGATGCCTTTTGAATGGTGGGACCAGATCTCCAACAACAAATGATAATACAACTTTTGTCTCATATATGTTTCCCTCCATCTAAGAATGAAAATGTAACTGCAAAGGGAATATATGTTATAGTGGTCCAGTAGAATGGTGACATGTGTACTTTCTAGCCTGAAGTTCATTTTGCTCCTTCATTTCTTTAATAAGGAATTCAAGGCCAATATTAGGGGTTCATTGTATTGCAATTGATCACAAAGAATTGTAAAAAGAATACTGAGCATATTTTGAGTTTTGTCTTAGGTTTTGAGTTTGTTAGTACGTATGTAATTCTGATAACAAAACTAGAAAATATAATACAAAATATTGCAAATTTTATGGCCATTTTCTCTCCTATGTACTTGTTTTATGAGTTATGAATAATATAATCAAGGATTGTTATGTTCATCTCCATTGATTTTCAGTGGATGTAAGGTTTTTTTCTTGCTTATTAATTCAAAGAATTAATGTAAGTGCTTGAGTGAAGCTTTTGATTCATATGAATTGAGTGCTAGGATATTCATAAGAAGTGGAGATGTTGTAATGCAGTAATTTTAAAGCTCATATGATGCTATGTGTAAAATTGTTATCAGGTTGTTTAGGATAAGGAACTGGTTTGAGTAACATATTCATAATACATTTTTTGGGTCGGTTCATCAACAAATCAATCTTTATTTACAAACATTTCAAATGGCTTACCATTGTAGTTATTTTGTGATGAATTTCATTGTTCTCATGCTCCAAGTGTAGGGTATTGTTAAAAAAAAAACCAAATCTTTTGGTACACTACATTGTTGAGTGGTAATATGAGAATGATCTAATATTTACAATGTATTTAAATGCTAACTACATAAGTTCTTGAATATACATTGTGGGATCACCCTCCCAGGTTTCATAGAGCCCAAAGTGCAGGAGGAAAGCTTTGTTGCTTTCACTCATTTGTTGGCCAATCCCTTTATATTTGTTAAATATTGGAAATGGAAAATTCCATAGGCAATTTTGAAGATTAGCTTGGTTCTTAAAAAACCACCAACACATCTACTTAAGCTAGTCTTCCACTAGCCACCTAACCAAGCCACACTCAATGCTCTTAATTGATAGAAATTCAATCTTAGAGGTGGCATCACTGGAAGTGCTCAACATCCTGAAATGCTAGAATTGGTATGTAAAATGATGTAGAGCATGGTGGGATTCAAATGGATTCCAAAGATACAAAACAAATATCTTGATTGCTCAACCAAAAAAACTCGCAAATTCTCTTCAATGAAACATGATTTCAAGGAGCTACAAATACACCAAAAATGTGACTTCAAGGTATCAAACTTTCAATGGACCTCTAATACACTTTTTACATCATAATATTGAATAAATTAAACCAACCAAACTCCTCAAAAACACTGGTTCCTTCATTATTCCATCATTCATACTCAAGAGGCCAAATTGCTTATGGGAATCCAAATGGAAAGAATGGGTGTAATTCTCCAACCAATTTGAATCTCCCAAATCTAAGCCTAGTTTCAAATACCCTTTATTTATTTATTCAACATATCAAAAAATAATATAGGGTTTTTTTGAAATGTAACCTCATAAAAATGACTGTCTTGCTATCCTAAAGGCCTAATTTAGTAGAAATTCATTGTAATTTGACCATAACTTTCAGAAAACAACTCCAACCCATGATCTAAAACCTATTTGGGATACTAATTATGGATTTCTATAACATATCTAAAAATTAGGGTTGGTTGTTTTGGAAAAATGCCTTCAAAACACTATTGCTACGCTTGCATAAAGGCCTAATTAGGCTTGCACACATAGGGGTTTATTGGTTCTCTACACATTTGACCTCCAAAATTTTCACCAAGGGCCAAGAAACATAAAATATGGTTTGTACATACTTAATAAACCATTTCCCACTCCATTCCAAAGCCTTTTCTTCAAACCCCAACTTCTAGCCATGCATTCATGCTCTGAAAATGATGAAAAAATCACTAGGACAACAACAAAACTCATGTACCATGACTTCCCTTACATCTGAAACCATAACCAAATTTAAAATAAACCTAAACTAACCCATTCCACCAATTTAAAAATCTTCCATCGGTGGAATGGTTGTTTAATCTCTCTTTAGACTTTGAAAACCCTTAAAATGAGGGTTTCAAGGCAACTTACAGAAAAATGACTCAAACAAACTGCATTCTCAATTAAATCTCCTCAAATCAGGTTTTTTTGGAAGCTAATAGAATAATCTAAAAAATCCAATTGGAATTTATGACCTGGTGATGTTGTACAGGCCATACAAAGCTTGCAAATAACAATAAAAATGTTGATTTTGCAGAGACAGGGTACTTTTATTCAAAATTGTTTCAAGTTACAATCTTCTCTACTCTTTCTCACCTTCACAAGGCTTTTAAAACATATTACATCAATTATCATAATTTCCCCTTGAGTTCCCAATTACCAAAAACCTTCCCTTACAAAAGTGACTCTTCAACTTCTTGCATTTTGTGCATTTTTGCATTTTCTACATTTGAAAGATTTTTCATTTTTTGATAACTTGACCCCATAATCCCCTAGAAACCTAATAAAATTATTTAAACACATTAAAATGGTCCCAAATATGACCTCATTACAATCATAACATGATTAAGACTTAAACATTACAAGTTTTCCTCATGGAGGCATGAAGTTTACATGGTGCCCTACACCATAAAATGAAGATAGTTACTTCAATTTATAGAAGAAAAGGATGGTCGTTATGTTTATGAGGAAAATTATGGGAACACGTCTTCAAAATCAACTAGAAATGCAAAGGACACTGCAAGATACCTTGAATTAAATGAATAGAGAATATGATGTGACAAAATTCACTAGACTTTAGTCAGATGAGCCTCTATATAGAGATGAAATTATCTAGTTAAATTAACTTGCATGAAGGGGAAATGTAATTAAATGAAGGATTTGAAGGTTGCAGGTCATCCACATGTACAAGAAGCCATGAGGCTTACATATAGGCACCGATGATTAACTCACTTGTCTAAATCATATTGATCATAGCAATGTAATTATGATATTCTCAAAATAGCCATAAATGCTCAATTATGTAAGAATTAGGTGATAGTTTGCGAATCTCCCACTCAAAAAGAAGGTAGTTACATTAAAAAAAAATATCTAAGATGAGGATCTATAAAGGTATGTTTTGGGGACTTATTTGGGGTCCAGACTTTGCTTTTCTCAATTGCATTGCCATGTATAAGGAAATAAAGGGGAATCACTTTGGATTTTCTTTGGTTCTAAAGTTTTTGTTCTTTGTCTATGAATATTAAAGTGTGAACATAACATAATATTGATATTTAGATATGAGTCTGTGAACTCAAATAGATCTTTGAAATTCTTTCCCTTGTGAATTGAACACTTCTCCATGTTATGTTCATTTGCTTTGGAATTAAAATATATTTTTTTTTATGAAACTATTCTATCTAATATTGAAGTCTTGATCTTTGCATCAGGAGGTTGATAGTATTCATCCTAGTTTATTGCATTGGTCTCATAGATATAGGTCAATGTTAGTATGCCTTTCCTACTTTCTAGTTAAAAGCATATTCATTAGTGGTTAATTGAACCATTTGAGGGAGTTGTGCCTCATCAAAATTCAAAGGAATATCACCAATGAAATGGCGATCTCTCCTTTCTATTAAGAAATTTTTCCTTATATAATGAGCTATAGAGTTGATAATCGATATATTTAAATAAGGAAAAATCTATTCACTAATATGTTTCTAGGTGTAAAGGTCTATAAGCAATTTCTTAGTAACAATGATGTATTTTTATTGAAGCATAAATGCCTACATGATTTCAGTATTTGATCGTCTCCAAATTTGTAATCTTGTATTATTCATGAAAAAAATAATTAAAAGTGTTATCGGATTCACCAAAATAATTTCTTATACTATGTATTTTTTAATTTATTTTGTTCAAGTAGTTTAGAATAATTGTTTTCATTAAAATACAAAATATAATGTGTTTATGAATGGATTATTAAGTAGGACCATATTGTAATCCTTTAGTTGGTCTAGTTATTAAAATTTAATAACATTATATTGACTATAAAAAAATTAAATTATTGTAAAGAGGTTTTTATGTGATTTTAGGACTCTATAACTCTATATAGGAATTAGTCAAGTTGGGATTTTTTCAGTACCTAGAATACCATACAAATTTTTTTGAACACCCAAAATACTAAGAGGGGGGTGAATCAACATTCTACTGGATCATTTAATTGCTAACAATTCAATAATTAAAACATATCTAGTTGCAACAGTAAGCAAGAACATGAAAAGAAGCATAACACCACATAACAAATGAAACCGCGATTTTTACATGGAAAACCCAAAATGGGAAAAACCACAGTGAGGATTAGCTCACAATATGTTATAACCAATTATAAGATATTATAGGGCACACTGCCAGGACTCACTACATCCTTGAAAGGCTCACAGCCAAAGTGCAAAATGATATGGCTTATTGCCAAGATACAAAAAGGTATGGCTCATTGTCAAAAAATATGAACTAATGGAATACACCTTCTATGTGCTAGGTTCAGAACTTTCCAATTAGGCTCTAAAATACAAAATCCTACACCGGTTTGTAGGTACAAAGCATCTACCTCAACTGAATGTAACCTCGCTCAATATAACATAGTCACATATTAATTCTTGTTACTTTTTGCATACACCACACACACACATACATACATGCATATCTTCATATATCTTCTCAAATAAAAAAGGATGTTCTATATATATACACTACTACAACTTCATATACATCAATTAGGTCAGCCTAATTGGATGTACACATACCTAATTCAAATGTAGCTTGTTAGCCAAAACAAACAACTTCTTTGGTGCTCAAAAAAAAATGTGCAAGACATAAATTAGGTCATCCCAGACCTAATAAGGAACTCTTTAAATATATATGAAGAAAACATCACTTAACCATGTCATCCAAAAGAATTTTGATCTTCTATCATTTAAATCTCTCAACCCGATCAACCAAAAATTGCTGAAAACTTGTTCATAGCTACAATTAATAGTCTTGACCAACATATTAAAATATCATGGAGTAATCTTCTACTGAGAGCATTTCCGAACCAAATTACTAGATCAAGATATCAAAACCATAACTTACTAGATTGAAAAAACTGTTACCAACCAATGTTGGCATCAATGACAACTGCACTAGAGTGCTGCTTTTTCATTCTTCCAACAATATCCCCCTTTGTCATTGATGGCAACATGTGCCAAAAATGAAGCTTCAAAAAAAATGTGAAAAAGGTGTCTTCACACTCTAAAGCCAAAATTGTGCAAACACAATTGACTCCCCCTTACATATATACATAAAAAAACCAAAAAATTCCACAACATTATTTATACAGATCCTTCTCCACACAAAACCTTCTCCCCTTTGACACCAAGGAAAAAGGGTAAAGAAAACCATTAAATAAAGAACTAGGGGCACCTTACAATTCTTTGAGACTAGCTTCCCAAGCAGGTTTTCCATCCTCCCAAATCCCTTTTTCTCTAACAAGTTTTTGATGCAATGATTCCAGTTCAACTAGGCATGCTTCTCCTTCTTCTGAAGTAGATGGATTAAGATTCATCTTGTCTATTTTCTCTGCATCTTCTAAGGCACTTGAAATAGGAATGTGTTTGGACATTACCGGATCACCAAGTTGTCCAAATCATCTCATAGCATCTTCTTTATATCACTGTAAGATGAAAAAATTGCTTTACAAATTTGAAATAGAAGTCTAGGCAGTATACTTTCTATTTTCTGCAATCCTATAGGTTTTGGAAGCATTGGAAAGTTGAGACTCTATTGAGTCCATTAAATCTTTAATGCCTTAAGTGGAATCAAGCCACCACATGTAGTATACAAACAATATATGGGCTTCCTCATCACAATCTTTCACTTCTTTTAGACTTTGCAATACTTTGTTGTGTGTGATTGCACACTTGTCCTATAGCACTAGCAACCTTTTCTCCAAGAGTCTATACTCTCCATCTTTCTTAGTCTGTATCTTAAGACTAGATGCATATTCCTTGGCAGAATCAACCAAGAACTTTAGGTTTTCAATAGGTGCTAAAGAGTCATCAACTATGGTACTAGGAACTGTCTTCTAGAAAGCTTTAATAGCTTCATTTACCAATTCAATCCCTATTTCATAGGTATGTTCAATTTCCTATGTTTCAAATTTGAGAGAAGTACCACAAATTTTTATTCTTTCTATGGGTGACATCTTGCTTAGATCCACATAACCTAGGTGTGACAAAAGTTGAATCAATTGAGGTGGTAGCACAGGTTGAATCCTTGTTTCCCTTGTCAGTAGACCCTTGAGAGTACTTCTAGATGATTCTCTAGATGGATTTGATGGTTTACTGGTCTTGGGGAATTCTTCTTCACTTCTTCCAATCATTGTTTCTTTCTTGTTTTCTTCTTTCTTTTCCTCTTCTTCTTCTTTTTCTTCTTTTTCTCCAGAGGGTTTTTCTGATGATTTATATTTCTTTTCTTCCTCCTTGTCTTCGTCATCTTTACCATCACTTTTTTCTCCATTTTTGTTTCCTTCCTCATCATTCCTATCTTCATTGATTCTAGTATTTTTATGATGATCTTCTAGATCACTGCCGATATCATTCTTATGCTGGTTTCCAATGTGTTTATTGGTTGTTTCTTTTGTATCATTCAGAGGACCAGATGTCTCTAAAGCAACATATGTCTCACCAACATTCTCCATAATAGGATGATTCTCTACCTCTGTAATCTTGACAAGCTCCTATGCTTGAGCTGTATGAGATGAAGAACTGGTTCTCATCCCATGACTTTTCCATTTCCCTTACTATACTGAGATTATGTTGTCTCACCTTTTCAATATTGTCTTTCTCTCTAGTCATCAGCATAGTGACTCTATGTTTAACTCTGAATAACTGGGAGCATTCCTTTAGTAGGTTAGTAGCATCTACCTTAGATAAAGAGGATCCATATGTTCTTAAGGAATCAAATTTTATTTTATCCTCAATAGTTATAGCTTCATGCCTTCTATGCATTAATTATTTCCACACATTGTCAGTCACCTTCTTCCAACGAAAAGTTGGGCATGTTCTCCATAGGTTCTTATGTACCTTCTTCTTTCTTCTTCTCATGTACATGAATTTTGAAGGTTTCCATACCATCTTTTGTTTCTTCATCATCAGATAAGACTTCAACTTTTCCTCTGGTTTTAGTTCCTTCATTATTGGCATAGGTAATGCTTCTTCTATTTATTTTCAATTGTTTCTCTTCTTTTATTCTAAGTTTTATTTCTTCTTACATTGCATCACTCATATTTATTTTCCTTCTTTCCTTTTGTTTTACTCTCCTTTTGGGGGAAGTAGGTGGTACAACAGGGGGTACACCCCTTTTCTTAGAGGCCCTAGTGTTGGGTCTAAAGGAGGCAGTTATGTTAATTACATCACGAGAACTGCACAATTCCTACTTTCCTTTCACTTTAGCAGCTACATCAAGAGTTTCTGGTACTACATAGGAAGTGGTGGAAGATGCTCTTCCTAATCTCCTAGGCATGGGGGAACATCAACTAATCTAGCCCTTTTCTCTTCTTCAAGTTCCCTTAATTGATCAACATCATCCTTGGATAGTGAATGAAAATTAAATAATTCCTCAACATTTTTATTTAACCTTTTAGCCCTTTGAGGTATAGAGGTTTCTAGATGCACTTCATCAGATTTTTCTTGATATGTGCCATGTCAAGGTAGAGTGGGATCCTTAGGACTATTTAACAACATTTCAATGAAATTATTGGCCATATGTTCCTCAAGTTCATATCCTAGAGGCTATATCCATAGAGTCCTAGGCTCTACTACTTCTATGATACACTCATCAATAGGCACACGAAAAGTTATCTCCTTTGCATATTTCTCCACTAAGTTCTTTGGAAATCTCTTTCATACATGTTGTTTTGAAAAGCTACAAAGAATGCAGTTAAATCATCATTATGTGCTATATAATCTCCAAGACTATGGAAATGTTCAAAGATTTGATGAGTCATCATTTTGTTGTGATCCCATATAATGTTCTTCTTTCTAGGTAATTCCCTCAGAAAATAAAATAGTAAGAAGACTACCAATCTTCCGAACTTAAATGGATACTTCTTTGTCTTGGTCTAGTTCAGGCTATCCATAATTTGCTTCCTGAGCAACTCAGAAAAATCATAGTCCCTTCCATTTACTACCATCTCATATGCAACATAAATTGTTGTAGTAGACACCGAATTGCCTTGATAGGTAAAGTAGACTTTCTGAGCAATCATAATTACAACATCCTTCATGATAGGGCTTGTGATGGGTTTTGTTGTTAGTGCCCTTCCATCATATGTAGCACTAGTTAGGTTCATGACTACTTCATTCTTCACAACTTTTAGCACTAGTATGGGTCTAGTGTCACAAAGACTAGTTACAACCCTAATTACTTCCTTGGTAATCACTTTAGCTACACTCGTTCACAAAAATATGTCATGTATTCTACTTAGTTCCATCCTTACAAATTTTGTAAACATTTCACCACAAAAGTATGGGAACCATTTCCATACATCTAGCCTCTTTCGTACTAGGTTTTTCGTATTCTGGTTTCACAAAACAATTGTTTTCACTTAGCTCCTTCAACCATTGATCCCTGAGCACTTTATGGTCAAACTCTTCAAATTTTGAGTAAATATAGGTTCTTATATCCTCATTGGGAAATACATAGTTCAAGATGTTTGAAAATGCACCAACGAAGTCCATTTAATAGACCTTCCATGAAAACCTTCCAAATTTTGGTCAGGGTCTCTTAGAAACTTTAACAACAGTTGGTGTTTCCATATCTCCTTTAATTGTTTTGAAAATTATTAAGAAAAATGCTTCTAATTCAAACCAACAGAGTATTGATAATTGTAAATACCTCTTTTCAAGCTCTGAAAAAAACTAGGGTTTGATGCCAAGTACTTTGAATCGCCTTTACCTAGCTTCAACTCGCTCTCCTATCTTCCAAGTGTGTGAAAGCGATTTAATTCAACTTAATCTTTCACTATATGCTTTACCAATTTTCCCTAATTCACATTAAGTGCATTCCACCTTCAAAAAGTTGATAAATACTTTGTGTAATACACTGTAAACCCTAAAATGCTCCACAAATCTCCAAATTCACACTTTTTTTCTTGAATCTTTTTCAACAACTTCAAAATGCCATTCCACATCACATATCTTTGTGTCACTACTTTACACCTCTTATGTCGAGGGTTTGATAGATTTATTTGTAACTGCTCCCCCTAAAACAACTACTGGGTTTAGTTTTTAGAAGTATCTGCACCAGATGCAGATACAAATGCATTTGATTCATCCTTATTCTCAGGTTCTTACTTTTTCTTCCAAATCTTCTCCATTTCCTTTATGACTTCAGTAGGATCCAATTTATTCACAGGTTTATTATTTTGTTTCGAATTAGTTTTCTTCCCATTTTTGCTTTTGCAAAACTTTGAGATATGTCCTGGTTTATTGCAGGTGTAGCACACAACATTTTTTTGACCAAACTGATTTGTATCCTTGATCTACAATAGATTGCTTTATGTCCAAAAGCATAACATGTATAGCAATAACCTTGAAAATATTGATTCATTATACCAGCATTGAATCTATTCATCATTATCTGACTTCTACATTCAATAGCTCTATGTCCAATATTTTTGCAAGTAAAAACATTGTCTAGAGAACAATCCAATATTCTGATTCATTCTACTTCTACATTCTTTTGCACTATGACCAAATTTATTGCATGGAAAAAAACCATTAAAAGATGGCTACCTTTGAGCATTATATTTTCAAATAGGAATCCTTCCAATATTGCTTCTTTGGTTCTTGATCTATCTGTTATTTCCTTGAGTCTTCCTTTTATTGTCAACTTTTTGGGGAATCTTATTTTTCTTTGAACTTTGTACTTCTTCAAGCCCTAAACCACCTTTTTCTTTTGATGGTTTTTGAAATGCAATAAATTCATCAAGCATTATGGTACTTTTTTCGAGTTTATCCTCACGAGCTCTTTCTTTCTCCAAGTTAGATATTAGAGTTACCACTTCTTGTTCAAGATTTGTACTTTCATCAATTTTGTTTTGAATTTTCGCTTTCTAAAATTCTTCAATTCTTTACATTTATTCCATTTGCACTTTTAGTCTGGTGATTTCTTCATTTTCTTTCATCAATTGATCATGAGATCTCTATGCCTTTCTTTGAACTTCTTGATTTACTCTCTTAGCTTTTTGATGCATTCATTTGCTTCCTTTAAGTTCTCCTTCAGAGTTTCTTTCTCATTTTCACTTTTGTCCAGGTCTTCAAGAGCGGCATGAAATTTTTCAATTGCAAAGATCTCTTTTGGAGGAACAAAACACCTCTTTTCAGCGATGGGCTCAAACTTCAAGATTAACCTCAAGTTTTTAAGCTTTTCCAAAGGAACCAAGCTCTGATACTATTTGTTAAACACCCAAAATATTGAGAAGGGGGGTGAATCAGTATTCTACTGGACCATTTAATTGCTAACCATTCAATAATTAAAACATATCTAGCTGCAGTTCAATAAGAAAGAACTTGAAAGGAAGCATAAAACCACATAACAAATGAACATCCTAATTTTTATGTGGAAAACACAAAATGGGAAAAACCATGGTGAGGATTAGCTCACAATATGTTATAACTAGTTATAAGATATTACAATGCTTACTACCAAGACTTACCATCCTTGAAAGGCTCACAACTAGAGTACAAAATGATATGACTTACTACCAAGATACAAAAAGGTATGGCTCACTACCAAAAGTATGAACTGATGGAATACACCTTATGTGTGTCAGGTTCAGTTCCAGTTAGGCTCTAAAATACAAAATCCTACAGTGGTTTGTAGGTACAAAGCATCTACCCCAACTGAATGAAACTTTACTGAATATAACATAGTCACATATTAGTGCTAGTTACTTTTCACATACACCACACATGCACATACATCCATGCATATCTTCATATGTCTTCTCAAATACAAAAGGATGTTCAATATATATACAATACTACAACTTCATACAAAAATTAGGTCGCCCTAATTGGATGTACACATACCTAATTCAAATGTAGCTTGTCGGCCCAAAACAAACAACTTCTTTGGTGTTCAAAACAAAACATGCAAGACATAAACTAGGTCAGCCTGGACCTAATAAGGAACTCTTTAAACATCCATGAAGCAAACATCACTTAACCATGTCAACCAAAATAATGTTGATCTTCTATCATTTAAATATCTTAGCCCGATCAACCAAAATTGCTGAAAAACTTGTTCATAGCTGTAATTGACAGTCCTAACCAACATATTAAAATCTCATGGAGTGATCTTCTACTGAGAGAATTTTTGGACCAAATTATTAGATCAAGATATCAAAACCATAGCTTACCTAATTGACAAAATTGTTACCAACCAATGTTGGCATCAATGATAACTGCACCAGAGTGCTTCTTCCTCATTATCCCAACAAATTTTTAAATTCCAAATCTATTCATAAACTATTTGCATTTATTATAAGTTTCTCATACATAAGCTTAAATCTTGAAGGATATTATTATTTTGTATTTTTAAGACCTTTAAATCATAATCTATATGAGATTTATCTATTTATCCAGTACCCATTAGAATTTTTTGCACCATATTTAGATAGTATTTGATATCACCTTTATGAGGGAAAATATTTTAAAATGATATTAGAAGGGAAACCCACCTAGGTTTTGTAGAGGGAACCAATTTCCTCATTCATTGGCCAACTACCTAAAACCCTTGATCATGAAATATGGAAATATTTTAGAAAGTTTTCATACAATCAGTTGGAAACACCAACAATGTCCATTTTGGTTTCCATTCCCGTAGTGTTTTGGTAGGTTCATTCCAGCCCTTGTATCAACTCTTTTACTTCTCAAGTTGCATAGGCCTCCTTTCTCATGGTCACTTATTGGTGTCACCTCTATGTTTTCTCTATATTTTTCTAGTGTCTCATTATTTAAAAGAATAAATTGTCTAAACACTAGTGCATCATGTGGATGTCTATGCATACCACTATCATCTTATGATACTTTTCATTTGGGTGACCATTTCTAAGTATTTTTCCACTTTTCACCTTCCTAGATTAGTGAAAATAGCTAAAAATGATTACAAATGGCTTGTCAACCTATTTCTCTTCCCTCCTCTCTTTTTAAATGAATATTTTTATTTTTTAGAATCTTTCTAGGTACTCTCTTACACTCCACAACTTGCTACAACACTCTAAAGCTTTATACAACACTTTTACAACATCCTTTTCAACTATACCATTCTTCATGGATTCCTCAAGTCTTTACAAGTAATATTGTTCTTATTTCCTATTATTATTATACCAATTTTTGGTGCCCTTGAGAACCTTTGGATTATCACATCTCTTATCTTTTATTTTAGTTCCACTATTTCTTATTCATAACTCTCACCATTCCTAGAAACACTTGTGATAGAAGCACTCACTCACTATTTTTCCATCTATCTATATCAGATGCAATGGAGGTGGAAATACCAAAGTAGGGTTTTGAGTGAGCTAAATCCCCAAACAACACAAAATTGTTTCCTTCCCTTTGTGTTTGTAGGTATTTTGAGAGAACTCAAATGTGCAAAGTTTTTCAAGTTCTTCCTTGTTTATCATTCATTTATTTCTTTTATTAAATATCATGTGAATATTTTTGTTAGTTTATTTCTCCATTCTTTTATTATCTAGTATTTTCTAGCATGCTTTCCATTTGTTATTTGTAGATTAGGTTAATATCTTAAGTCAATTTCTTACATTTTCTAGAATATTTTATATATCCTATTCACACAAATGATAATACAACACATATATGTCCACTCAATGCATTGGAATCATGGGAAAAAACTTCATCCTTTTGGTTATAGATTCTTATTTTCATTATGTTTTCAACTCTATAATTTTTTCCATATATATTTTTTATCAACTTTCCTCCATCATTTCTTTCAAATAAAACTATTTTTCTTAAAGGATTTTTAGGATTGTAGGATTATTTTATTAACCACTAATAAACTAGTACAATCCTAATGTAAAATGTAGGGAAAATATTTTTTGCTAATACATCTTAGCTAAACTAATTCTTTCTATTTTATATATATTAGGATTTAATTTCTATTTGAATTTGTGTTGCAATATTAGGTATCAGCCTAATAGTTTTAGGACACCCATCCCATTCATTTAAAAATAAGACAGAAAATATACACTTTGGTGTTGTATTACAATAGCTTAGGTGGTTTCTTGACATCCACAATTTTAATGTTATAAATATATTAATCCTTAAATTAGTCACTAATGCTATATCTACAAATGATTTGTGTATGATGTTTATTAATAAAATTATTATTGTGAGAAACTCAATGCACACATATACAAGAATGAGTAACCATTTTATATGTAGAGTTGCATCATTTGGCCTAAATTCGTAATTATAGATCTCTTGTCCTATTATCCATGTTCATATTTTTAATATTTTTTATGAAATACCCTCTCAAGCTCCACAAGAATCAAAGAAGAAGAGAAGGCCTTATCCACCCGCCCATCAGATTTTATTTTTACCTCCCTTTGTTTGAGTGTGGTTTTCTTTCCCATTATTTTTATTTTCCCTAGATAAAGACAATATGGTGAATTATCTTTATATTGATGTGGCTACAGGAAAAAGATCCGACATTAAGTTCATGAAGGAAGGTGTTCTTGTCCTAGAGATTGGTGCCAAGGAATTTTGTGAGAGTGTGAGATGTTAAGAAATGGTAACACCACATCTTACTTTCTTAGGTGTAGATTTTCTACACTAATACCATTTCTCTATATGGATTATGGGGAATTATCTCTAGTGGTTTCTTTATTGGCACTAAATAATAATTTTAAACAAGAGGTTTACGTGGTTAATATAAAGGCTTTTGCTAGTAATGATTATTATTTTGGAATAGCTTATAGTCTTGATTGAGGTTTTAATTTTATGGTTGGTTTGGAGGATGTTGATTATTTACATAAGGAGTTTTTTGCATATTGTGTTGATTTATTTGAGAGAAATGACCTCATTCGATATAGTCCATAAAAAAATCATCATATTTCCAAGCTCAAAGGGGAATGCAGGTTTAAGAAGTGGTATTCTAGTTGACTTAATGAGTGGAAAAGTATATAATTATCTTTCTATTTCCTATCTCTTTATGGTTATACCTATTTTAGAATTAGTAGCCCTTATATAATAGAGATAAGATACACCACATGGAGGTTAGACTTCAACTAGGATGCATTCCATGTGTTCTAGAATATAGTATTGAATTCATCTAGAATATCTATAAGCACTCCTTTGATAATTTCCATTTTTATAGTAATGATTATTAATTATCCTTCTCTTTAAATATATTGAGAAGATATTGGCATAATTGGTCTCAATCAGAAATGAGAATCTGTGGAAGTGACTGGCAGGGATCAAGGGCCTTTCCTTTAATTGATTCAACAAGAGTCTTAACATAAATTGTTTTCTTCATTAATGTTGTCAATAATCAAATGATTCACATCATTTAGGTTTTCCACTAGAGTAACACGATTCTCCCTCATGAAGTAATAAGAAATATAAAGTGACATCTATTATGGAACTCCATACCACAAGTGGTACTAGGAGAATTAATGTACCTAAAATATTTCATGTGGGACTGTTGTACAATCATGATGGGTATTCCCTTATGTATCTAAATTTATAGTGGCAATGTGGTATAAGGCATTATTTTATGAACACAAGAAGATACAAATCTAAATGAATATTAACTCTAGCTGTAGATCTTGTGGTAGTTTCAAGAGTCATAATATTTTCTAGGCTTGATAGATTTAGAATCACAAGATAATACTATAATTTTTAGAGAAAAAATAACTAGAAGACCTAGCCAAGGGTGAGTTCAAGTCATAGAGTGGAGAATGAAATTTTATTTAATTTTTTTCAAGTCCCACTCAACATACTAGAAACTATTTAATCATTCTAAATACCTTTTCAAAGTTCAATACTCCATGCAAGACCAAGGACATGAAAATACTTGTAAGTAGCAATGTAGGTTAATAATGCAAGTGACCCCAACAAGACAATCTCTAAGATTGGATAGTTGGCTCCATATCCATATAAAGCTAAACCTAAAGTTATTTTTTTGGGGGGTTAGAAGGGACATAAGTTGTTAAAAGAAAATAAAGAAAAATAATTGATACACACTATGTACATGAATTTTTGAGAATCAAGAGAAATATAAATATTATAACCTATTCTATGCAAAATAGATAAATCACTCAAGATAAATCACAAGGATTTGTAAAAATTGATAAAAGCATATAGTATGATCACTAATACCAACCCTTGTGGCACCAAGACATGGCGGTTATTCTCAATATTGGTGGAAGATAAAGTATGTGAGTGATCTTTGGTGTAGCATATGGTTGCATTCCAAGATAATATGAAGATAGATTATGATGAGACAAAATTATAGATTTTTAGGCTAGAGGATGGATGGCTAAGATCAAAAGTAATGATAAAAGGATAAAATTGGTTGAGAACCTTAGGAGGATGAGAGGAAGACAAGTGGGAGTGGGAGGTTCCTTGAGGTTGAAGGGGAATCTATGGTTTAGGATCTCCTAAGAAAATAGGGATGGTCAAGATGAAAAGGGTACATGGGATTACCCTTGAGGGATGGGAAAGTATCTTTGAACCATGTTGCATGGTACCAAGGCCATGTCACATGTACAAAGGCCCATTTCTTGTGTACCAGGAACCCATTCCTTTGTACACCTTGGAGGATGTGTAGGATTTGAGGGGATTTAATTAGGATTTTGAATGTGCAAGAGGAAGATCAATGGCTTAATATATTTTAACTCAATTAGTGAAAAGTGAATAAAATAGAAAAGTATATAACTAGGATATTTACTTAATTTTTTGAATGAGGATGGGGGACTTAGATAATAAACATTTAAATTAATTTACCTAAGGTGGACTATAGAAAAAATATTGATAAATTATTTAGGATGGAAAAGGGATGTGGATGAATAGTGATGAAAATTAATAAGGGGATGAAAATTGGACAATTAATTGGATAAGTAGGGATTTACTCAATAGATTGAGGAGAAAATGAAAAGATAAGTAGGTAATTGACAATATGTCAATTTTAGGTATCTACACATACAATTTTAACCAAGTCATGGTAACCAATGAAGAGGAACATGTACATAATAAATCATGAAAAACAAAGGATAAGTCAAGAATCACTTAGGATAACACCTAATTTTTATTAATTGTATTGATCATTACAAGTTGCATGCATATTCTTTTGAAAACATACATAGATACTTTATAGTATAGTTAAAAATAGAAGTGAGATTGTACTAATGCATTAATTTCAAAAGATAAATGATACAAAGTGTCATCTCATTCTATATGGATGCACATGCTAGTATTTTTAGAGTATACTACCTATAACATAATGATTATGTCCCAAAATTTTATTTGAAATTTTAACTTTGTAGGGGGGAATATTTATACAATCTTGACATCTTAATTACTCTTATTGATGGTTAGGCATAGTTGTGCCACCTTTAATACCTATTTTATAAAATCCATCACCTAGTACTACACTACTATGGAAATGGTAGGTGAAACTTTTGTATCTAGGCATTATATAGTTGTTATCCATGAATGTTCAATCTTACTATTTTAAGAAATTTAAATTTTGAATGTGACCGAGCCTACCTCTGCTATTGTAGTGCTCTAAACCTCATTAGAATCATGTGGGGAAGTTATAAATTTCAAAGTTATGTCACAAGGATGCAAGATGAAAATTTCTATACTACAATGTTTACATGTTTATGGGCCACCAAATAAATTTGAATATCAATGGTAGATCAAATTGTCTACATTATCTTAGGAAGATTTGATATTTGTATTTCTATGAATCTTTGAAAGTTGTCATATGGCCTTAGTTAAGTGATGAATTAATTTAAACTAGTAATATAAGTGGGGTTTTCCAATACCTATGTGTAGTGCCTTTTTATCTTTATTATATTATTACAATACCATAGGTCACAACATTGAGGATTTTCAATGAAAATATTTAATACATTTTATAGAAGTATCATAAACTATTGAAAGAAATATAACTTATATTATTAGATGGTGTGTGTTCATTGGGACTTAGAATTTTACAAGAAATGTCGGAAGTATGTGCGGTTATGTGTTGTCATTGATGTCAACATGCTTATGTTTTCTTTTTCGTTGATTTCAACTAGTTCATATTGTTGGTGATTATTGGAAGTCTATGTTGTTGCATTTATGGTTGAGAGGTTGTGATGATGTTTTGATTAGTTTCATTATGTTGTCATTAGTAGTGTCACTAGAGTCAACCTCTAGTACATTGTTACATTGCATTTGGTTTTGTTGCAATGAGGAAGTGTTGTAGGTGATGATAATGCGTTTATAGTGTTTGGTTTCCAAGTGCTTTTTAGAAAATTTGAAGAAAAGAGAAAACAATGTGTTGGAGAGATGTTCTATGTGATAGAGTAGTGTTCTAGTTTTTCTCTGTATTTCTTCTATGTTGAAGATCTACTTATGTGTTTTAGATATGTTGATTAGAGGTGTTCAAATATATTATATCCATAATTTCTTGTCTTGGATCGTTGTGTAGAGAAAGTTGTGTTCACCAGTGTGTGAATTGTGTATTGAAATATTCTCTAGAAAAAATGGTTTTCCTCTAAATTTCTCTACAGTGTGGTTTTTGGTGTTACAATTCTGGAAGTGTTTTTGTATTGCTCATATCTATCTTCAGTTGAGGTAGTTCAAATTTTGGAGCTCTGCGAGTTAGTTTCTTGAGTTATAGTATGTAAAAGGTTAATTCGGTGTATAGGATGAGTTTTTCTTCAAGTGAAAGTTGTTGCGAAGGAATTTTTTGGATTTCAGGGTGTTTGTAGAATATTCAAAATTTTGTTCAAGTGATATTTGGTGTCCATGAGTCACCTTTGATCAAAGGGAGTTTGTACTTAAAAGTACTATGGTGTTAACATAGGTTCGGACAACATTGGGTGTTTGCACTGATTGTGGATCATCTTGAGTTTGTGGAAGCATGGAAAGGCATGTACATGTGGTGTGGTGTGGTCCACTTTCATTCCTTTCCATCAATCTTAGTGCTGACCTAATTTGAATTTGCACGGTTGAGGTGCATATCCGACCTTTTCAATTGCTTTCAAGGTTGAGGATGGTATAAATAAGTGTTGAGTTGATGGAGAATTGAGTAGTGGTGTGTGTGATGTGAATTATAGATTTGTGAAGTGTGAAATGCAGTTTGAGCTTTAATGTGTTAGACTACTAGAAGTAATGAGCAGAAGGTGTCTACATTCTTTAGAGATGTTGTGAATGTGCTAGTGATGCTATGGTGGATGTTTCTATTGATTTGAGATGTATTTCTCATTGTAACATTCTTCTTTCTTCTTTTCTGTAATCTAGCAGTGAGCTATTGGTAGTGAGCCCTTCTTTCTTTTGGGCAATGAGCCTATTTTATTCAGTGTTGCAATTACTTTATATTGTGAGCTAATCCTCACCATGGTTTTTCCCTTCTTTGGTTTTCCATGTAAACCTAGTGTTCTCATGTGTTTGGATATGTTTGTATTATTGTTTCTCATGTTTACATTCTACTAATGCATAATAAGGGTTTAAGTGGTTGTTAAGGGTTTATGGACTAATACAGATCTGAATGTTAAAGAGGGATTTAATGTTTTAATGCACAACTATCTTCACCCCCCTCTTAGTTGTCTTGTACATTCAAAAATTGGTGTAGACACTTAAAAATGACCTAGGCCTGCAAGCTCTATTTTTACCACTTTCGTCCTAGCATAATTATGACATTTAATTATATCTTTGGTCCACATTCGACTATTGATTAAATAATTCATAATTATTTAATTAATTCATGTCCTTTTATTCTTCATGATTATTAAATAAATAAATTTTATTTATTTATTAAATACATCATTAATTGTCTAAGTCTTCCCCTAATTAAATAAATTTCTTAATTTATTTAATCACCCTTCTTCAGTCGTTTCTTTCTGATTATTAAATAAATAAGTTTTATTTATTTATTTAATATGTCACTAATTGTCACAATTAAATGAATTGATTAATTTATTTAATTATTGATCATATCTCCTAAATTAAATAATTATCTTTATTATTTAATTGAAATTAATATTCCTCTCATTTTAAATAAATGAAATTATTTAAAATGTCATCACATTCTTAACTAATAGTCCATTTTGGTAAATAATCTGAAAATCGATTATTTATTATTTCACAAAATCCATATTTTGAATTAATTTAATTCAAATTGGTAACTTTCCTCCAAAAATCAAGTAATCGGGCAGATTCTTGATTTTCCAAATATGATCTTCAGTTCAACTCTTATCTTCTTGATTTTCAAAAATCTTTATTTTGAATTAATTATCTCATTTATTCTCCACCGTTGATTCGATTCTCTCAGATGAAATCTCGATCACTCACTTAAGGATTTTACCCTAACCCTGATTAGGGATTATCATATTTAATCTTGTCCTCTGATTTTAGGTCTCTGTCAAAAGTCAATCTCATCCGTCCATTCAAAATGGCATTTTCTATAAAATGCTATTTTGTTCTCATTTTTAGATTACGCACTCACATACTTAGATATTTCACAGAAATTGTTGCATTTATTGTCATATTTCATTAAGTTTTGGGCATATTTTGGCATAGGCATTTTTAGTCATTTAGACATAGACATAGACTTGGATCAAATCCTTCAAAGCTTGGTGTAGGACTTAGAATTTTATTTCCAGATTGCTCACACATCGAATCTGAGGGCAACACATCAACCAACAAGTTAGAAGGTGTTACAAAAGTGAATCATGGAGGTCTCGGCAATTAGCTAGTATAATTGTTTTGTTTATGTTTACTTCCATTGTGTTTTGTAATTTCTTTGGGTTTCTTAATTTGTATTGATTTTTTAACCTTAATCTAACCTGAAAATTAACCCTTAGTTACATTGGTGAACCCGACTTTGTTCCTTTTTATTTTTTCCGTACAGTTTTGTGCATTCTCTGTCATTTTTGCAGGTATAGGTATGGAGCAACGCAGTTTTTTTTTTCTAAATCATGATGCATCTGATGTGTCGCGACGCATATGCAGGCTGAAACACTGCAATCGATCTGATGAGCCACAATCAAAGTCTGGAAAGCTGCATTTGTATTCCTGAGCCACATTTGACACATAGAGCGACACATTCGCTCTGTCGTGACACATTTGACTGGTAATGTTTTATGATTATTTGCATTCAGGTTTTTGTTGTTTTCTTTGTTCTTTGTATTCTGGTTCTTCTGCATTTTTCCTAGATAGGTTTTCATGGTACTAATTTTCATTTGCAGCATTTGGTGGTTACTTTTCATGGGTCAAAGGAAAAAATTCAAACTCCTAACTTGTGGTCTTGTGGGTGTCGAAGACTAAACACTAAAACATTGTGTCTGTATTTTTCTTAGATTAGTACACACTTACTTTCAGTGCAATTAAAAAGAACATGTCTTCTAATTTGCATGATTATGTTTGCAAAATGGTAGGTGAGTATGCTCTCACCTTGTGAAAACTCGATGATCAGAAAACCAGACCCGTTTTTATATGTTATTACTCTCACAACTTAGTAATCGAAGTATCCTCTCCCCTTGCGCTTTCGGGCGATCCTAGGTGTAAGAGAAACAACTACTAAATCTAGAACTTGGGCTTGTTCTAGTGGGAAAAAGTATTCACCCTAGGATGACTCAGACCGGTAGCACCCTGACATTGAGGGACTTCCAGCTGGTATATAAAAGTGGATTCTTGGGGAAAGCCCAAGAATCACGTGTGTGGTTCTGATGAGATGGATCCGAAAGGGGACTCTCACCACATGGATCATGCCCTATGAATGGAATTCCTATATTAAACACCTCTTGTTTTAGTGTCCAACCATTCTTTGGCCAGTTCTTGATATAGTGCAGGGTATAGTATCATGCCTGAAGACACTCACTACTTACCCCCTTGAGTAGAGATAGCAGTTCTTGGGAAGTTACTACCCAGGAATTCGAGTTTGGTGTGCTCGAATGATGTTAATGAGCCGTGGAGGGGAGCCAATGCCACCAAAATTCTAAGTTATCCGCTCTTGAGAAGGAAAGGTGTTTATCACCAATCCGGGGTATGTCAGTGGGCTATATCAAGAATACAAACCCTTGGCCTATTGGCCTCTTAGGATTGTACTTGTCTTATGTGCGCTTGCTTACATTCAAAACATTGTGCTTGTCAAGTGCTTTCTGGATTCACCACATTTACATTTCTGAACAAAAAATTCAACATCAGACAGATCAAATTTGCTCTCAATACATCAAGAAAACAAACTGTGTCGCAATTGTTGAAACACATTCACTTTTCTACAACGCATTTGAAAACTACTGAGACATAATTGAACTGATAAACCACATTCGACATTTCAAACACCGCATCTGTTTGTGTCGCGACGCATCTAAACCTTACAGAGCCGCATCTGCCAAACTAAGTCACATTTTTCAGTCCCTGAGCCGCATTTTCTCAAACTGAAACACATTCACAAAACTGCGATGCATTTGAGGCCTTAAACGATGCATTTTCCTAACACAAGTAAAACCTCATACAAAGTAAAATCTAAGTCTACACCTTGTCAATATTTTGTCAAACACTGTTTCTAAAGTGAGTTTGTTAGAAACCAACTTTGAAATCGCTCAAAACTTTCGACCATTAGTTTGCATTCTTGACCATAGGTTTCATCCTTCATTTTTTTTTTAGTTGCATACATTAGACATTAGCTTGTCCCTAGGTTTTATATCTCGCATACTTTGGATTTGGCAAATCTCAGCACAATTTGCAACGTCATTGCTTTCAAAACTAGGTTCTCTTGGACTAAATTATCAATCCCTTTTTCAGTCATTGTCCCTTTTGTGAGATTTTCCAACTCAACAGTCTAGTTAGGAAAACTCACTAGTCATTTTGACCTTGTCATCTTGTCCTTTTTAACAAATTCCTTTAGTAACTGAAATTGAAAACAAAGATTGAGCTTAGAAGTGCTTAGGTACCCTTGTCTTAAATTGCATTTTAAGTTTAGACATTGCATATTTTATTCCCAAAAATCCAAAAATATTATTCATCCTAGTCGTCATTTTGAACTTAGACCTTGCATAGTGTCATCCTTGCATTTAGTTATCATTTTCATTTGAGCAATCTCATTTTATGGTGGAAACTAGACTCCAAAAACATCAATGACAAATGGAAAACTTTCGACAAGACCCCACTTCCACTGTCAACAATCCCACGTATGAGCCAAATTGGACTTTCGACGATCCATTTGGAAATACAAAGAATCAACCTCTCACGACAATACCATCCTCATCAAACAGTCCATTTGAACCATTCTTACATAAGGATGAATACGATCAAATACTTGAGGAAAACCTAGAGGTAGTGGCACAAGATCCAAAGGCCTCTCAATTCGTCGAACAAATGGTCCTATACGATAGAGACAGATACTTAGCCATACTCTTAAGTCAAGGAGCTAAGTTACCACACAGATTCGACATCAACAGGTTGAGATCAACATCTCCTGACCCTAATGACAACAACGTGCATAACATGTCACATAGTGGTCAGCCTCCAAACACGACGAGCAATACTTTCTTTGATGATACAATGATTGTGCATGCTACCTCTAACATCCCACACACCTCCAATACAATAAATGCTACATCCATTGGAGGATCACAATCTGCCATAGTAACCACAATATCCACAACACTATCACAATCAGCTGGAACCACCATTGGCTCCGCGGCAATGTGGGCAAGTCACTCCAATCCTCTTTTTACCAATATGGTAAATGCGACGGGGGCAACATCAAGTCACAACAATCACCCCTTGACAGCTACATCTATTACCATTAGCACACCTTCAACATATCCGCTCATTGGTATATCACAAAATCCTTTGGGAGGATGCAAAAGATGTATCTTTATCCAAGGACAACAGAAAAATGTTAACACGCCAATACAGTCAAATTTCATTTCCTCCCAAGGACCAAATACAAACATTCCCCTTGCACAAACCCAAAAATTCGCACAAGGTGGCCAAATAACCCAACCCATGGCATCATTAGTACATCACAATGTTCATAGTCACCATATTCCCCAAATAATGACACAAATGGCTGGGGGACACATCCCAAATTACTCATCCCATATTCATACTCACCAACATACCCCCAACCCTAACTTTCAGTACCAACAACACGCCAATCCGAACACATCATACATGTCACAACAATCCATACCGCGACAATACACCAATATCCACACACAACAAATGGGGACCTATGGTACAATGTATGGGACCACAAATGACCGTGTTATAGATGCCTTACAAGCAAAACTGATGGGTCTAGAGAAAACTATCCAAAACATACAAATATCAGGCAATAATAATAAGTGTCATATGATCTAAATGTATACCCATTCGGCATGAGCTTATACATGCCACCATTTCCTCTGGGATATGTGTCACCCAATTTTACAAAATACAGAGGCAAGACAAACCCCATTGAACATGTTCGAAAATTTGCAACCAATTGTATGGACGTCACCTATGAAAAAACATACTTGATGAGACTTTTTTCTAAAAGTATGGCGGGTCCTGCCATTGAATGGTTTTCTACTCAAAAGGATATCCAAACATGGGATGAGCTTAAGCAAAAATTCATAAAAAATTACGCATACAACATTGACATGGACACCTCTATCAATAGCTTGTGCAATCTCATGTAAGAGGATGCTAGTGAGACATTCATCCCAGTCTTTCAAAAATGGAGAATTCTAGCTAGTCGGTGTCACATTGACATACCCGAAAGGGAAAAGGTCGACATGTTCGTTCAAACACTTCTGGGTCCCCTAAAATATGCATTGCAAGTGCATTGTTGCATAACCTTCACGGACCTAGTCGAAAAAGGGGTCCAAAATGAGAAAGCCCTTATCGCAAAGGGAGAGCTAAGGTATGGTCCCAAAAATGCAAATGCAAATCCTCCCACCGACAAGAATAAATACTGGGTCAAAAATAAACACGTTACAAATGATGGTGTTGCTGACGCCAAGACTGCAAACATTGTGGGTCTTGTACTGGCCCTAAAAGGGGCTCAACAACAAAACAAACCAACAACAACATTGAAACCTCCTACCAATGTCCCTTAAAACAACCAGAGTAGCCAAAATAATCAGGGACAATATCGTCAGATGAGACAATTTCCTAGGGGTCGCACATACACTTCTTTGGGTGAACCCATTGAAGAAGTCCTCAAGAAATTCCTCCAGAATGGGGTCATCACACTTCAAGAACCAAAACCATATGACCCAGGACAATTCAAACTAGCATGGTGGAACGATAATGCATTTTGTGAGTACCATCGGGCAAAAGGACATAAAACCTCTAACTGTCGACAACTGAAAAACCTAGTACAAGATCTTATTGAAAGTCATATCATTGAAGTAGGTGGATCACAATTCACCTCCAATTTAGATCATACTATCCATAAGAATCCACTGTAGGACCATGGTTCTCATAATGCTTCCACTTTAGGTCTACAGATGAACAATAATCAAGCTAACTTTTTCCCGAGCCAAGTACAACTATTTTGGTGGACCTATTATAAATAATGTCCGAACTGACGATGAATACATCAATACCATTATGGTCAAGAGAGCACCCCAATGTAATGCTACTACTCGCAGTGGCAAGGTCACCATAGTTGGTTCGCCTACCGCTAGGCAACCTAAAATTACCATACCTAGCCCATCTTCTAAACAGTCAAAACCTGTCTCGACCACAAAGTAGTGGCAACCCAAAAGTCAGTTCAACCTTATCAACCAGTTGGGCAAGACTCCCGCGAAAATTTCTATACTCAAGCTGCTTCGCATATCGCCCACACATAAAGCTATATTGGATAAAACCTTACAAGATTCGTCAGTCCTCAAGGACATTGATGTCAATCAGTTTGAGACCATGGTGGGATACCTCACTACGCCTCACCATGTCACCTTTTCCGACCATGCCTACTCATCACCTAAGACCAACCACAATGATGCATTGCACATTGAAACCTTCATCCATAAGCACAAGGTCAAAAGAGTTTTAGTAGATGGCGGAGCAGGATTGAATATATGCTCCTTGAAACTAGTTAAGGCTCTTGGATTTTCTGATGCATGCGTAGACCCTACAAAGAGTATAGTGATCAAAGCATATGATGACGAAGAATGCTCTTCACAAGGTGTTATATCTCTTTCTATTAGAGTGGGACCAGTCATTATGGACACAACCTGCCAGGTCCTGGATTTGGAATTACCGTACAACATCTTGCTCGGTTGTCCTTGGATTCATGCCTTAAAAGTTGTTCCATCCACATATCACCAATGCCTAAAATTCCTATTTGATGGCACAGAAATCACCATATATGGCGATCCCAACCCCTTTCAATACTGCACCAACCTCAGGGGTGTTTCTGAAAATCAGGTGCCTATCAATTGAGAGGCTTCAAGCCACTCGTCTTCCAAATACATTGATCCATCCACACTCGCATCATCTTCCACACCCACTCCGTCCACGTCTTCCGCCACACCATGATCTTCCGCAAACCCTAAGGCTAAACCCACTGTAAAGATCCAGGACCTCAGCTATGGAGAATTCAAACTGCACACAGCATATAGCATCACAACGATACCCAAGTCTCCAAAGGTCTATGGTTGGCCATGTTTTAGAATGGAACCCAAAGAAATTTTCAAAGTTCCACCAAAAATGGTTTTCATCAAATGGGGAGACATGAGTAATGAGGACCTTGCTGATATCACAGGATGGATCTATAAGGATACTGTCGCACTACCCCCATTACCAGTTAAGAAATATGGCAAGTGATATGACATTATGAAGGCTAAGGGCTACGATGGTACTAGTGGCCTAGGAAGAAATAAAGTTGGACGAAGAGAGCCCATAGAACCTTTCCAAATACCAAAGTATCTTGGATTAGGGTTTGGATCGCTTGACAATGACAATCGACGTACCATTGGACTTTCGAGTGAGTGAGTACATGCTTCGAAAAGTGTTGAGACCACTAAGGAAACCCTCACCGAAACTGACTCCCAAGAGTGGGAATTTGGCTCAGAACGATCTTTAAGTGATTGTTGCCTTGATGATTTTTTTGTCGAAACAGGGGAACTAACCTCTGAACAAATATTTTTGGCAAACATTTAAAATTGATCAGGCATCAAATAGTCAAAGTCCCATTACCACTCCCCATGACATACAAGACCCACCATCTGAAGCACCAGACGACACTGAAAACCATGACTCTAAGTCCCTCACCCCTTATTTTGATAACGAATATGAGACTACTGAAGGGGAATATTGGATAGAGTCCGATGTGGAGTTGGGTGATGATAATCTCATCTACAATATCACTGAATCCATCTGCATGCTTTCTGCATCCTCCCCTCAATTCACCAACGCTAACGATGGAATTTCCTTAGTTTATCCTCAGCTAGTCGATTGGGACCAACAAGGCCCGCCAGTCCTGGACACATTTCAGAATGATGAGGCAATTGCAGAGTTTATGGGATTACGTGAGGGCATACCCAGTGGTGATAACAAGTCAAGATTCGCCATTGACTTAGATTGCACGACATACTTTGGCGAGACTACTTCGTCCTCCAGTCGCAAAATTAAAAATAAAAATAAAACAAAAAATGAAACATCTTTAGGTGAAAACCGAAAGGCACCTTCTGACGAAAAAAAGGTAAAAAAAAAGGACGTATCTGCAGGTGAAAACCTCTCTGAGGCACCCAAAGATGGAGGACTGGACTTTCTCCCTGTACAACAAGAGAAGTCAGCTGTGCTTATAGAAGATACCATAGAAGACAACATATCAACTGTAGAAGATCCCAAAATGGTCCTCTTTGCTGCATCATTAACTGAAGAAGAGACTAAAATTTCACAAATTCTTTATAGAACGTAAAATCAACTTCGCATGGTCCTATGCTGACATGCCAGGATCAGACCCAAAACTAGTTCTACACCATCTGCCACTATTGCCTAATGCCAAACCAGTCAAGCAGAAGTTACGCAAAATGCACCCTCAAGTCGCTCTATTGGTCAAGGCTGAGTTGAAGAAACTTCTAGATGTTGGATTCATATGATCTATTGACTATGCTAAATGGATATCTAACCTGGTGCCAGTAACAAAGCCAAATGGGTTGATCCGCGTCTGTACAGATTTTAGCGACCTAAATAAGGCATGCCCAAAAGATGACTTTCCTTTACCGAATATTGATATCATAGTTGACCTCACAACAGGATATGAGATGTTGTCCCTCATGGATGGTTTCTCCGGCTATAATCAGATTCGCATTGCCCCTAAAGACCAGCACAAAACGGCGTTTACTTGCCCATGGGGTACATACTGTTGGAATGTCATGCCATTCGGTCTCAAAAATGTAGGTGCCACATATCAAAGGGCTATGACCACAATCTTCCATGACATGATGCATAAAATAATGGAAGATTATGTAGATGACCTATTGGCTAAATCAGTAACCAGGAAAGATCATCTCAGGGTTTTAGACACAATTTTCAAGAGACTGGAAGAATACAAAGTCCAGCTAAATCCTAAGAAATGTGTCTTCGGTGTCACATCGGGTAAAATCTTGGGATACATAGTTTCTCAAAGAGGTATTGAGGTCGATCTAGCAAAAGTTAAAGCCATCATAGACATGCCTCCGCCCAGAGGAATCAGTGAACTCAGAACTCTACAAGGTAGGGTACAATCTATTTGGCGTTTCATAGCCCAATTGGCTGACAAGTGTCACCCATTCCAATATCTGTTGCACAAGGGTATCCCCTTTGTGTGGACAAATAAATGTCAAGAATCCTTTTAGAAAATCAAAAATTACCTATTGCCAACACCAGTCCTCATGCTTCCCATTCACGGAAAGCCATTGATCCTATACATCTTGACAACTAATTCAGCACTAGGGGCATTACTAGCACAAAACGACCAAGAAGAAAAAGAAAGAGCTATATATTACATCAGTCGGGTAGTGGTCAGGTATGAAATGAACTACACACCCATTGAATGAGCTTTCCTAGCCATGGTCTTTGCAGCATAGAAGGTAAGACATTATATGTTAAGCCATTAGACACAACTAGTAGCAAAGATCAACCCCCTCAAATATTTGTTAAGTCGGGAAGCATTAACAAGACGTCTGGAAAAATGGGTCATGATTCAGAGCGAATATGAAATTCAATATGTAGAGAGAAAGGCAATAAAAGGAAAAGTCATAGCGGACCAGTTGGCAGATGCACCTTTGCAAAGTGATCACCCGTTAGTGGCAGATTTTCCAAATGAGTCGATATTCCATATGGAACGTAAGGCACCTTGGTGACTCTACTTCGACGAATCACACACAAATCATGGCTTGGGGGCAGGAATCTTGTTCATCACCCCTCAAGGAGACTCCATTCCTAAGTCTTTCTGCATTTCCTTCCCATGCACAAACAATGTGGCAGAATACGAGGCACTAGTTACAAGACTAAGAATGGCAATAAAATGGAAAATCATAGCACTACATGTCTATGGGGATTCTTAGCTCATCATCAACCAGGTTAATGATGACTATGACACAAAAGATGAGAAGTTGATTCCCTACAAATGGATGGTGGACAGTTTCTAAACGTACTTTCATATGGTAACTTTTGAACAAGTTACGAGAGCACATAACAAAGCGACGGATGCCATGGCTACAATAGGCTCTCTCCTTGACATACCAAGCAATCTGCCTCAGCTGGAATTCCTAATAGAGCAATTGTTGGTCCCTGCCTATGACATTCCGAAGTCAGAGATGGTCTGCGAACTTGTTGGTCTCGATTCTCCTTGGTACCAAGATATTTATGACTACCTTAAGTCTCAAACCCTTCCACCTATCCTGTCCAATAACCATAGGAAGTCCTTTATCGAAAAGGCCACAAGGTATGCCATCGTCAGTGACACCCTTTATCGTCGTAGCTTTGATGACACCCTCCTTAGATGTCTCGACACCAATGAAGCACGTACAACCTTACGTGAAGTACATGATGGTATATGCGGGTCTCATTCGAGTGGTCCTACTCTAGCCAAGAAAGTAACGAGACTTGGGTACTATTGGCCGACCATTGAAAATGATGCAATAGAATATGTCAGGACTTGTCGCAAATGCCAGATACATAGTGATTTGATCCACGCTCTAGCACAGGAACTTTGGCCGATCACTTCTCCTTGGCCCTTTGCTCAATGGGGGCTTGACCTTGTGGGTAAGATCCATCTGACCTCGTCCAAAGGCCACAAATTCATCATCACCGCCACAGAGTATTTTACGAAGTGGATCGAAGACATCCCTCTGACATACATAACAGACAAGAAAATATCCAAGTTCATTCTTAACTACATCATTTGTCGATATGGCCTTCAGCAATCCATCATCACTGACAACAGACGTCCATTCAAAAACCAAGATGTTCGTGAGTTATGTGAGCGATTTCACATCCAACACCATTTTTCATCTATGTATTACCCACAAGGAAACGGTAAAGTTGAGGCGTCAAATAAAACCATTGTTAAAATCCTTAAAACGACTATCAATAATGCTGGCTGTGACTGGCATATACAACTCAACCCTGCTCTGTGGGGCTTACTGCACTAGCATTCGTACGCCTATAGGAGCCACTCCATTTTCCCTGGTCTTTGGAGCTAAGGCCATCTTTCCCATTGAGGTTGAAATTCCTTCATTACGAGTCTCCCTGAAAGGTTTAACTGATGATGAGGAGTATAGACAGTCACACTTGCACGAGCTGGAGATGCTAGAAGAAATAAGGAAAAATTCCCTAATCCATCTACAAGCATATCAAAACTGTCTCTATCGTAGTTACAACAAGAAGGTCATGGTTAGGAAATTTAACATTGGCGACTTAGTTCTCATGCAGAACCCTAAGAACCAGGCTGACAGAGAAAAGCCAGGAAAGTTTGAACCAAACTGGTTGGGTCCTTACATTATCGTATCTTCTTTTGGTTCTAGAGCTTATCAGCTGGTGACTCTAGATGGAGAACAACTAACAAATCCTATCAATAGTTTACATCTCTGAAAGTTCTATGCATAGCATTAGGAGATCGAGCTGAAAACCGTAAAATACAAAAAAATTGAAAAATGATTAAAAAAATTGTTGCCTTGATGAAAACCTGGCAAACAGGCGTCCTGGCAGCACCAAAAAAATAAGAAAAAGACAAAAATAGTAAAGAAAAATGATTCGTCCAACAGTGAGAACCTAACAAACAAGCTCTTTGGATAGGTAGCATGGTGAAAACCTAGCAAACAGGTGCCATGCATAATCAATCATTTCTCTGCCATCTACTTTCACTTTGTCTGATGTGGCCTAAAATGAAATACATTTTCTGTCACCACCACATTATACCCTTCCTTTCATGGTTGATAAATAGTTGACATCAAGTCCTGATGACTGTCCATTTGGTACACCAACAATATCCCTTTCATGTCCCTTAAAGTTGGCTAAGTCTTGGAGTTGACTGGGGGCAAAAATTTTATCATGTAACTATAGTGGATGTCACACATGGTTTCAGCAATTGGATAAAAGTCCTAAAAAAAAGACCAAAAACATGGCAAAAAGTCCTAAAAAAAGACAAAAAACATGGAAAGAAGTCCTGAAAAAATACCAAAAACATCGCAAAATGCCCTGAAGAAAGACCTAAAAATTGAAAAATACCCTGAAGAAAACCACAACAAGAACGCAAACACAGTCATCTCTTCTCAAATCTGTCATGACAATCAGTCAAGTCTTTGTCATCTGTCTGAACTACGTTGTCTCTGCACATTTGCTATGTAGGAAAGACTCATACTTGAGTCCCTGAGACATTAGGTCAGTCCTTTTAGGTTTGTCAAAATAAAATCATGGCACAATCTTTGGTCGTCAATACAAAGTCATTGGTCGTGTCGAACTACAAGGTCTCTAAGTGCATGACGTAGGCAAGGCCATCTGTCGATGAGCCCCCGAGGATGCACTAGGTCAATCCATTAGGGTTCATGGCATCACACTGGAACACACGTCAAAAGGTCTTCAAGACAAAGAAAATCATTCCCAAACAGATAAAACAGATAAAACTCATAAAGAAAATTATGGCAATCATTTATTCAGCATGACAATCTCATCAGCACATATCATCATGAGAATATTGACATATGGTCAACACAAGTCAAACTCAGTCAAAGCAAGTCAAATCATCATAACCTGTCAAACTGTCAATTCTTGGTTAGCCTTCAGATGTGTCATTCTGAAAGATAACCTCTGTCATTCATTCCTTGGAATGTGTCCTTCCTAGGCATCGTCACTGTCATTCGACATTTTGAGGGATCCTCTTGACATCTAAGGATCACTCCTCTTGACATCAGTATTCTTCAGATGTGTCCTTCTGAAGAACAAACTCTGTCATTTATGCCTTAGGATTTGTCCTTCCTAGGCATCGTCATCATTTCAAGGGACCCCTTTCAACTTTTAGGGATCAAATCCTCTCGACGTCAACATTATTCAGGATGTGTCCTTCCTGAATTCGGCAATTTTTGACATTTGTCATTTGGGCATCATCAAAACTTTGATGCTCTGGCATCTCATCATCATCAAACCTAACATCTTTACATCAGAACAATGGATATCCAAATGCACTTGGCAAAAATTTGGTACTTGTCCTTTGGATTTTTATCATGTCATTAGTTTTTCAGCGAGATCCCAATAACAGGATTTAGAGAAGCAACAACGTATCATGACGATTGACACGCATGATTACTAGTTTCTCAGTGAGGTCCTGATTCTGGGATTTAGAAAAATAGTGACGTATCATGATAAGGGCTCTATTTTTGTATTATGGCAATCATGCTGCTAGTTTCTCAAGGATGTCCTGGGAACATGATTTAGAGAAGCAACGATGTTTCATGAATTGTCCTTGTCTTTTTCTGCTTGTGGTTGATTATGACAAAAAGATTGGGGCAATCACGCTCTTAGTTTGAGTCATGATCATCCTTGTCTATGACTTCTTGTCTTATGTGATGGTACAACCTTGCACACCTTGATCTATGTCATATCATGGTGTTTGTTGGCCATTACAACAGTTTTCCCAATGATGATTAAGAGCAATAACTATTAAAGTGCTATGGTAAAGTTTTGAAGGATTTGGTCTAGGGACTAACATGCATCTCCTTCGGTCTAGTCATCTTCTCTCATCAGTCTGGTCATCTTCTCTCATCATTCTGGTCATTTTCTCTCGTCCATCTCACGATGATATCCTGTGACATACAAAAACATATGTGCATACACGATCCTATAAAACATTACATTAGGTCCATACACACATCATCCATAGCATTGTCATATACATGTCATTTCATATTGCATTCATATTATCATAAACATGACAACCATTCAAATAAATACATTATGCATATCATTATCGCCATCATCACAAAATCAACAAAACAAATAAATAAGCATGGCATCATCATGGCATCATATCATAAGAAAACATCATAGAACATAAAATAATACCATCATCCATCATAAATCAACATCA
>VDFB02271358.1:24980765-25012263 GCA_007258455.2 Sequoia sempervirens | reverse complement strand
CCTCCCTCTAAATCCATAAATAAATACATACATACAAGCATAATACATATGTACATACAATCCTACATGCATACAAGCATACATGTACATGCATGTATATACAATCTTACATACAAGTAGGCATACATACAATATACATGCATTGATACATACATACATGCATACATACATACAATATACATGCATTGATACATACATGCATACATACATGACATACAAGCATACATGTGCATACAAACATACAAATATATAAACATACATTCAATATGCATTTAACATAAATCAAGACATAATGCAAGAATGTTTTACCATGCTTGTGTTATGTCTTGCTAGGCATGCTCCCCACAAACGAAAAAAACCATGCCAAAATTGACATATAATGTGAGCGCGTTATAATGCACTTGCGTTATATCTTTCTTTAGAAATCCCCAAGCCTTGGGTTTGGTATTTTCCTTGGAATACCAACCCAAAGGCTTGGAGGGAATTCCCAATGACCAAAGACATGTTTTTGCAATTTCTACAATATTTCACATAATCGGGTTCATGCTCACTGTCAAGATTTCATGTGGTTCAATATCAAACAAATTGAACATCTAGGTAATGTTAGGTTCTCTCTGAGCTATCCAACGATGTAATTTTTTTCACTTTCTAACAATGTTAAGCCATTCATCCATAATTTATTTTGTTTGTATGTCTCTTTTTTGGAAAAAAGCAATGTTTGGTGTTTTTTTTTTCGTTATAAATTAACCGTTCATTAAATTTTCAAATAAATTACATTTTTAGAAACTATTCTCCATTCTACAAATTTTATAAAAAAATCAATTAATTACCAAAATTTGTAGGGGTAGCACGGCCAAAATTCTATTTTTCAAGAAGTGTCCACTTCGAAAATTAGTAAAAAATAAAATATTCATTAAAAAATTATTAGAAAAATTGTGCATCAACTACATACTATTAGCTAACTTCTGACCGTGGTGATTTTAAAAATACTAAAAAAAAGTTCACCATACGAGGGTCGTACAAGAGTTGCTATGTTATGCTTTTTTGACAAAAACATCACCAATTTGTGTACGTCCCTCATTTGAACCCCTTAATCTCAACCATTTTCAAAATAAATTAGTAGTTTAGAAAGTAGACTCGGAGCACTTGAATCCTTCTTTTTGTTCCATCTCAAAATGTTGAGTGTAAGTATCCTCAATTTCACATCCAAGGTCAGTATTTCCTTATTTCAGAAAAAAAGTGGCCACTTAAGCCCCCTTTTTGGGAACCATCTTGGTGCACTTACCCAAAACCTAGTTCAAGAGGGAAAGCCTCCAAATATATCCATTGAGAACATAATGCAAAATCTAATGATTAAATAATACTCACTACCTCTCATATACTAGCTAAATAAGAATACAATAATGACAATATGACTTCATTAAGAACAAAGGTAGCCACAAGCCAACCCTATACATAATCTATGATTAAGGGTGAAACAACTATGACACACCTAAGAATGAATGCACAAGAAAAATACTTCAAACCATCATGAGATGACATCATCATAATGAGAGATAAAGGAGATAGATTCTCCCTTCAACTAGTAATAAGGAACTCAATACCTACCATCACTAGACAAAAAAGATTTTTAAATGAAAGGAAAGGAGATAGAATTTATGTTAGCACATGAAAATTTATTATCAAACTAGTTAGAATGTATCCTATCTAGGAGGTTCCTATTCACACTACACTTTTAAGGTCAATTAGGATAAATGACACATTTTTTCTTACCTCATGTAAACTCACCTAGTGCCCCAACACTTTTTCATAGAGTTATACACATGTTTCATTCTTGGAGAGGTAGTAATAGTTTCACTCCTACCTTCTCACCTCATCATCCTTGCATTTTATAAGTAAGGATCTTTTGTACATTTTTATGTCACATGCTTATGATATGTTCTCATCTTTCATATTATTGTTTGTGTATTTTTTTGAGTTTACAAGAAAATCTTGGTTTCTCCAACAATTTCACTTAAAGAGAGGGCACATATGAATAATTTTATCATTCAATTCATTCAATATACAAGCATTTGGAAAAATTAATTAGATCTTAAAATATCTAAACATTCATAATCACATGGAGTGGATGGTCACTAGGTAGATTCAACAACTTACCCTACATCTCACAAGAGATTGATCAGGCAAGCTCAAGAGCACAAATATCACAAATATGACCTGAAAATGTAAAATAAACTAAGGATGAACATGATAACATACAACCAAGCATAGGAGGTACAAAGATATTAAAGGTCATTTTTCATTCAAGAAAAATCTCCCAAAAAGGTCATCAACAACTCGTTATTGCAATTCACTCAATTTAGAAAAAAATATCCATTTTGATAGTTTTCACTCACCCCAAGAAATAAAATTTCCCCCTATGATAACATGAATCACACTAGGGTTCTCCCAACAAAACTAGCAAATTTTAATAGAGAGTTACAAAAGAAAAAATCTCATCTCCATTTCACTCCAAATTTTAACAAGTTTAAGAAAGGTAAAATGACTGCTTATAGGTTGACCATATTTTCTAGTCTACAATGCCATGTGTTGGCCATTTAAAGCATCCCCCAAGCCCAAAATAAAATAAAATAGGCACTAACAAGCATGCAATCCTAATTCTACAATTCATATTTTTAAGCATACCTATTTACCCTACAAATATGGACATCAATTTGACATATAAAAATTAATCCCATTGATCCCTAACATCATACTCATCAAGTAAAATTGATAAATTTCATAATTTTAATTTTCAAGTAAACATACATCTCATTTGCATCCATAAAATTCTCCACTTTTCATATAATTTTGAATTCCAAATCAATATAAAATTATAGTTACAATCTTGCATTCACATCCAAAATAATATGGATGGGTATGTTCCTAAATAATTACAAGTACATTACAAAATCAAGATTATATAATCAAAATAAAAGAAAAAATTTCCCCAAGCTTCTCCACAACTCAAACCATGGCCAATGGTGATATTCTTACCACCCAACCATGTGGACCTTGGAGGTCCATCCCACTATATTAGGAGGTGATAAAATTGACAATCAATCATACTAACTTCATACACAAAAGGTTTGACACAAACAACAACAATAAAACATTGTTTCACAAATATATTTTAGTATCACAACAAGAACCAAACACATTAGAGAAATGAAAGTATAGGAAAATAATTACCTTTATTTTGGTCCTCAAAAATGAAAAAGTGGGATTTAAGATATAAACTACCTCAAGTGAAAACTTATCTCTAATGGATGCCACTTATTAAGCATCCCCATCAAAACACAATGAAACCATAAGTGTTTGGGAAGCAATGCACATGACATCTCCATTAACACAATATACAATTAATGAGTATGTAATTGGTATTGTGTTTAATGTTTTCTTATTTTTATGTAAATCCCCATTCATTTTAAGCAGTTGATTGCATTAACCCATACTTATCACAGTCACTAGATTCCTTTCTATAGGGTTTGCATAAGGTGGGGTACTATATGCCTACTTTCATTCTCAATTCCTAATATACACAAGAGTACCAAATTATCCATTTGGCTCTTGGGAAAGATAGGTAGGGTTTTACACTGTAAAAATACCTACCCAACTATTGCTCTTTTCTTAAGAATTAATTGTGCAATCTAAACCCAAAATAGGAATTCAATCAAAATCCATAATTTCAAAAAGAAAATCCTATCAGCATATATAAAACCCTTAACCTCCATTAATGGAGTCATTTGAATCTTTTTCCAACATACATAAAATATTGCACATACAAACTTTTAATCATGCCTATTCACTCAAAAAAAGAATTAAAATCATCGTTTCATGTACAAATTTATCATTTTTGTAAATTTATTTGCAAATTTTTTTAGGGAATTATTAATTGATGTCAATAAGCTATTTGCATAATTAGAAGAATACAAATAAAATTTTATATTTTTTTACATGAACGCACACAAAATCTATCATTTTAAACAACCAACAAAGCCATTCTTTCCACAAATATGTAATAAAAAGATTAAAAATAAAAAAATACAAGGAAAACGCCTTTAGCTTGAACAATAAAACCACGGAGTTGTAACTCTTACACCGAAAGAAAGAAAATGGAAAACTCCTCTAACAAAGCTTTCTCCATAATTACAACTACTAGTCTTTTAGAATGTAATTTCCCCTCTCTTCCTTTCTCAAAAAATATATAATGAAAAATGAAAACCTTTTTATTATTTTACATATATCCTCAAAATATAATTTAAAAATAACCTTTTCTTTTCCATTGCAACATGTTATTTTCAAAAGGAGATCATATCTAATTCAAATACATATTTACAAAATGCCTTGTTTAACTTGCTTAATAAATTGCTTTTCCATTTTAAATAATTTGTAAACACACCTAAGACATATATATCAGACCCATTTTATTTTTAGATATAGAAAGTGAAAATAACCTTTTTGAAGGAAGACAAATCACTATAAACATTCCAAAGGTACTTCTTATATTTTAAAGAACGTTTTGTCATTCCAAAAGACTATTAGATCATTGTAACACTCAAGAAAATAAACAATGTATAAGACAATTAATTTAATGCATGCAAGCAAGTCTATCATAATAGAGGAATCCTTAATCACAAGCGATTTAGAAAGTTGGCTCACTAGTCTAACACATTGTAGTGTAACTTATTACTCTAACTTATTATTTTCTATACTAACATTTTTTTAAAAAATTAAGATAAAAACCTTATACTAAAAGTTTTAAAATAAGCATAAAAGATTTATCATTTTTTATGTATCTACATTTTTCATGTTGGTTTTTAGTGAAGAGGGGAAGGGTTTCTTTCTCAAATCATGCTATCAGATAGAATTTTTATAAGGTCTCGTGCTTCCACATAATCTCAAATATATTAAAAACCCTTAATATTTTTTAAAGCCTAGCCCTTAAAACCCATTAGCCGTGTGTAACCTGTGAAGCACTAATAAGAAGTTATCCCTAGGAAATTATTCACATTATACAAGATCCACGAGGATCTTGTTCAAAGATGGCTTAAAGTCTCTCCAGATTATGTTCACATATGATCTCCACAGACAGCTTTGCAGTCACAACCTAAAAAGCTCTGGCAAGGTAATAGAAACGTCAAAATGTCCTCCTTACTGGCCACGTTCATGGTCTCCTCGACTGTAACGATAGTTAACGATGAACAAATCTTTACCAAACATTGACAACACATTGCAAGCGATTAATGGCAAAGTGGATGGACTATACGCAATGAAAAGGTCAGTTTTCCTGCTTATTTCAACATGACCACCCACCGAGTCTGGTAGCCACACCCAGGAACATGCCGCTCCTTTGCTGGTATAGTTGATCAGTTTGATAAAACCTTGAATTTGTTCTGAGGTGGAGTTGATTGTAACAGAGATTGTTAACAGATTTAGGGTGTAAGTGTGTGGAGTTGGAGGCTCGTGATATTGGTTTTTGGGAATTCACAAAGTAGACACACCTTCTACGAACTTTCTATTTTGCCTCTCTTGCTTCATTTCTTCTGAGCCTATTTGGAAAGCCACAGAAACCATGCTAGTGACTATTTCCTTTAGATCCAATAGCCCATAGGGCACATAAGTTTATTAGCTAAAAATATATATATAAAGCATAGGCCCATATCTACACTCTAAAGGGTTTGAAATATATATTGTTTTGGAAATAGTCAATAAAACACAATCTATGATCTGTTGAGAATTTGTTTCAGAGTTTATGTTCCATTTAGGAGTTAAAGTTGTCGAGAAACCTTAAATCTTTAATAAATAAAAAATAGGAAAAAGTATAAAAGAATTTTATTTTTTATTTTAAACAAATTGTTCTATTGAAACCATATCATCATGTTAGTCATTTTAGGACTATTTTTAAAAATAATTGACATCCCAATCATATTGTAGTTGTCTACCTAGTTTAGTACCCACAAAATTGGCTTGAAATTTGTAGAATAGGATACTCAAGTTTCTAAATTGACACAAAGTGGTTCATGGACTTAATGTCCAAAATGAAACCCACTAATTACTTCAATCATGATTGTCCCTTTGATGGTGGAAATCTATTGGTTCTATACCTTGAGGACCCAAATTCAACTTACCACATTTTGATGACACCAATCCTATAGGTTAGTTGTATCAAGCTAAACAATGCATTAGTTTACATAGCATTATTTTAGCAAACAAGATCCCTATTAGCTCCTTCCATTAGAAAAAGAAGTTGTCCAAGATTATTAGTGGTATCTCAACACTCATGGGGAGCCTAATTGAGAAGCAAATGTCAAGAAATTGTTGGTTTGGTTTGGCACTAGTACCTATGAAGATTTTACTAGTGCTCTTACCAAGCTTTGAAAAACTAGATAGTACAATAATATCAAACTAAATTTGAGTAATTTACCAATCACATTAATGTCTTGTATGACTCCTTATTCACAAGCTAATTTATTAGTGGTTTTAAGGATTCAATAAAATTTAAGGTCAAAAAGTTCAAACCACAAGACATGATGGAAGGTTTGTATTTGGTAAAACTTGTAAAGCATAAACTCGCTGCTCAATGTTTAGTTTCAATTCATTCTCTTTTCAAAATGCCAAGCTTAAAATTTGAGCTCAACAAGAAAAGGAGTTGTGTTATTACTATGATAAAAAAAAAAAATCACAAGGGGTCACAAATGTGTTGAAAAAAATTATATCTTCAATGTTAAGTCTCCTAATGATGTAGAATTGTAATATGCTTAAAAAACTTAATAGGAATAACTCCTTGCTACCAATTTGGCTCCTATAGACAACTATCTAATAGTTTTTGTCCATACCTTGGCAATGCTCATAATTCCTTAAACTGTAAAAGTGAAAATCTATTTCAAGACGATACCCCTTATAATTCGCATTGACTCTAGTGACATGCATAACTTCATTGATTCATTACTTGTAAAAATACCTAATTTTTTTTATGTATCCATGCTCCTTTTTTAAGTTATGATTGCCCATGGGGGAACTCTACCTGATAAATGGAAATGCAATTTTATTTATAATTTTATGGGAAACTATAATCTTCATTAAAATATTTTTTTCTTTACATTAGGTCTCATCTTGATGTATTTATTGGAGCCTAGCGATCATGTTCCCTTGGCCTAATTTGGTGGGATTTCTCTAAAATTTGGATATATAGTTTGCTAGCAATAGGAAGAAGTATACATTAAAGATTCTTACACCTAGGTCTACTAGTCTTATCAGATCACATGGGATGGAGAAGCTTCTAAATAAAAACTCTTATGGGGTCATTGGTCAAATATGCTCCATATAGTTTGACCCTAATGCTATTGGTCACTATACAAACTTGCAATTGATTTTGGATTATAAGCATGCCACAATGTTTGTTTATCCTACTAGGTTAATGTCTAACCATACAAAAAACCATCACATTCAACTCTTTCTAGGGAATATTCCACCCAACCTTTTACCTTATAGATATCCATTCAATCAAAAATAGAAATTTAATAGTTATTATAGGAACTCCTAAAGGCTAGTATTATTCATTCCAAACCTAGCCCATACTCTACATCTCTGTTACACATCACAAAAAGAATGGATCTCAACATATGTGCATTGATTTCTATACATTAAATAAACTAACCATAAATGAAAACTACCTATTCTATTGATTGACAAGAGTTACTTGATGAGCTTCATGGTGTCAATTTTTTTCCAAGTTAGATGTATGCTCTTACTATAACCAAATTAATCTCAATGAATTAGATATTCCAAGGACAACCTTTTCCACTCATGAATAAGGATCATTGTTATTTTTTAATCGTGCCATTTGGTCTCATTTCTGCTTCATCCACCTTTTAGGGATTGTTGAAAAAATTATTTCAACTCTTTCTTCAAAACTTCATCCTGGTCCTTCTTTGATGATATTTTGATTTATAGAAAAACTTGGGAAAAATATTTGAAGAACCTCAACATGACATTATAACTTCTTGAATATAATAAAATATATTCCAAGCACTCCAAATGATCCTTTGGTCAAATGAAAATTGAATACCTTGGGCATATTATCTCCTTAGCCAATGTTCAAATTCACCCTTACAAAATTCAAGCCATGCAAACATACCCCACTCCCAAGAAACTTAAAATTCTATGAATTTTCGGGTGTCCCTAGCTATTATTAAAAATTTATCAAACATTATGGAAAAAATATTGTTCCTTTTATTTTCTTTCTCAAAAAGGATACCTTCTCATTGACCATTTCTATTGTACCAACTTTTGAGGTGCTTAAATAGGATATGTCTAAAATCCTCATTATTTTCATGGATAATTTCTTAGAACCATTTTTTTGTTAAAAGGGATGCTTGTGGAAATGGAAAATTAGTGTTGTCATCATGAAAGAGGGTCACACCATCACCTTCAACAAAAAGGCACTATTTATGAAAATTTTGGTCTTCTCCACTAATGAGGGAGAAATGATGGCTATCTTCCATTTAGTTAACAAATGGCTATTTTGCATACAGGCCTAATTAGATTAATTGTGGAGCATTACCAAAAAATGCCCGTCCCTGCTAATCTGGAAGCCTCCCCTGATTCTGAGGAAGACGATACTGAACCCAACTGCTCGGGGTTTTTGCCTAACTTAAGTCTGGCTAGAACTGTCCTTAGCCCACCTACTGTCCATTTTGGCAAGAAAAACCCTAACCCACTTACTATTAAAGTTCATGCTATGCCTGAGCTGGGTAGCCCTTCCCTTAAAACCAATTTTGTTGATAAGAATCCCCAGGCTAAAATCCTTGTCTCATACTCTGAAGATTCCCCTGACTTTGAGGCATCTGGTGCTAACAATACTAAGCCCTCTGTTGACCCGTCGTTGGATATAATTGCTAGAACTGGCTCCCCTGTTACTCCTGGCCCTGCTAATACTTGTTTCAACACTGATAGGGATCCCTCTATGGATGTTTTGAATTTAGCTAGAAATAATGTTGATACCCATTTCAAACTTTCGAATGGACTTTCAATGAAATTAACGAGCTAAAGATAAAAAATTGGGCCCTTCAAAGTAAACTAGAAGAGTTGGGAGCCAAGGTTGCGGTGATTGAAAAGAAAGAGGTGGAACGAAGAGATTATGGTCTCAGCAAAGATGCTCAATACCAAGCTGGCAAGAACAGAAATATTGAAATCAAGGTGGAGAAAATGAAAAATACTATCAAAATTATTGTTGAGAAAAACAATCGTATGGCCAGACACAATGCCATCATCATCAATGCCATGACCAAGAAATTGGACAAAGCCCAACAGGGGTCTCTAGTGGTCGATCTGGAGGAAACCAGTGAAAGAAACTAGGAGGAGGATGTTGGCATTTCTAAGAGAACCAGGGCCAATTTGAAGAGGAAGGCTCCCCCTACTCCGCAAATGATACAAACTTTTAAGAAAGGTGTTCATGATATGCAAAATCTGGAGGCAGAGATAGAATCTGTCCTGAAGACTCTGGGTTAATCACGGCTAGTTTTTTGTTGGTCTTTCTGCTAGCTTTTTTTGTTTGACCTTCCTGGTCTTTTGCGGTTGGCTGATGCTTGTTTTGGTTTTTACCTTTTGTGCAGTTGGTTGTTTATGTTGGACTTTTCTCTCCTATCTTTTATGTTGTAAACTTTATGGTTTCGGGTCCCTGTAAAACCTGTTTTTCCCTTTATCGAAAATAAATGGCTTAGGACACATTTGATAGAATTTTTTCTATCAAAAAAAATAACTATAGTCTCAAGTATTTCTTGGAACAATGAGTATTCTCCCGAGCTCTGAAACAAAAATATGTCATCAAACTCATCAAATATGACATTGAGATTATCTATAAGAAGAGACAAGAGAATGTGATTGTTGATTCTCTCTCCCATTAATATTTGAACCATATCACCCTATGTGTAGTTTATATTTCCCTTTCAAACTAGCTACAAGATATCCAACAAGAGTGGCTCTTGAATAAGCCAAAATAAAATTTCAGCCACTAACTTATTGTTATCCCTACTTCATCTCCCAACCACTCTTTCAATGAAAAATATTTGCTATAAAGGATGCATATTTTACTTCCCAACTCTATTATTCATCCTAAAATTCTTCATGAATTGCATTCCTTTCACTCAATTGGTCATTTAGGGTTTATAGAAACCTATGAATTGGTGCATTATAATTTTTTTATCACATTGTAATTTAGAAAGCCTTTGGTGAAAATCTATCAAATAGAAAGATTTAATTACTTAAAATATATAATGTAGGAGATTTAATTACTTAAATTATAACATAAATTATGAATACCATATATGAATATACAAGCATTCAAATTCATTGTAATGTACCCTACACCCCTCAATAGAATGGTGTACCTAAGTACAAAAATTACACACGAGCAAAGAAATTAAAAAATGTACCATACAGTCAAAGAATTGCCTCCTTATTTTTTAGTAGAGAAACTTTAGTGTACAAATTATATTTAAAAATGCACTTCCCACTTAGTAGTATAATATTTTACTCCTAAATAAAAATAGTCTAATATTGAGCTCAATGTTAAATATATTTTTAGATTTTGCATTTAGTGCTTAGGTGCATATCATAGATGATACACATAAATTGATAAAAATGAAAGTTTGACATTGTATATTTATTGGTTGTTATGATGATCTAAATTCACACTAGATCTTATTATTATAGGCACCACTACAATACATTATCTAGGTGGGATGTATTGTTTGATGAATAAACCCAAGCTTTCGAGTGAACATAACCTCCTCCTCTATTAGTTTCGATTGAGCTAGATAGAACTTCAAATGATTGTTATGAAGAACAAGGAAATTTAGATGAATATTATTCTTCGTTAATATACAATAGATGGTGATTTTAGGGGAGATAACCAATGTAGGTCTACTACTAGTGCCAAAAAATATTTAGTATGCACCTACACTATCATAATAGTCTCTACCTAAATTAGTCTACATAGTAAACACTAAGGCTAGTCCATTAGTAAGGGATCCAATAGATCCAAGCAAGATGATATTACTATTGGGATTAGTTAGGAATCTGAAAGCATGAATTGATCACCTTCCATAGGTGAACAAAAATTGAGCACAATAGCATGTATATCATATAAAATGAAGATTGTGAATATACACTAATGAACCTGAATATATAGGAGAGATGAGGAGTATAGAAGGTAGGAGTGAAAATTTTACTACCCTCCAAATGTTTAACATGAAGACTTAATGTAATATTTTGATGCTACCTTTGTGCGTTAGCATTGCATCAAACCTTGTGCTTCCTCATTCCCACCATCTTTGAGCATAATTTATCTAGACACTAGCATGTTGCGCGAACATTTGCATGTCGTGCTAGCATCCCACAACATTTCAATGTTCAAATGGTCATTTTTTAGCCTATTCCCACTTGTCGCTTTCCTTTATCAATGCTAATGGCTCGAGAACCTTCATTTCCTTCCTATTCTCTCTTTAAAACCTATCTTTTCAATTCATTTGGTTTTCTTCTTGCTCTCTCTCTCTCTCTCTCTCTCTCTCTTTTCTCCCTCTATTGGGAAGTCTCTCTCTTTCTCTCAAGCTTGCAAAAATCTCTTACTTGCTACAAAGGTCTCAAGCTCTCACAACACTCTTTGCTACACTCTTTGCTCTCACAACTACTATTTTCTTTCTCTCTCTCTCTTTGGCTTTCTCAAGCCTTTCAAGTAATATCTATCTATTTATCTTGTGTCTTTGAGCATCTTGGGATTTCTCACATCCCTTGTCTATGCATTTTATTATCTTGTCTATTATCTTGTCTCATCTATTATTCTTTTCTATTTGTCTATCTGGCTATCTGTAGAGGTGGAAATACTGAAAAAGGGGTTTGACTAAGGCAAACCCCTAAATAGCCCTAGTAGTTTTCCTCAGTCTTATGTGTGCAAGTGTTGGAGATATTCATTTGTTGGAGGATTCATTGCATGGTTGGTTGTGAGTGCTTTCTTTCTCTTCTCCTTCATTTTATCATTTACATTATGTTCAATCTATATTTTACTTAGTTCACTTTACTTTATTTTAGTTCTATTATATTTTGTTATTTTCCCACATTTCAAAAGTTCTTAGTAATTAGGTTGTTAGTAGTCACTTAGTTGTTTTCTATGATAGTCTTAGTTTCTGGTCTGAATGAGACAACAACATGCCTCTGAGATGCTAGCACAACTCTGGGATGCCAACGTGTTGCACTATCATCCATGTGTCATGCTATCGCCTTTGGTTGTAACATGCCCAACTAAAATTTCCTCTATAAATTAATAATTGACATTATGAATATAAATTTAAGACATAAATCCCATAGCTATTTTCCAACAAAGAAATTTCATGCTTGTAAATGAAAAGAAATAACAAATCTGATTATATTAATTTCCAAATGTCAATGGTCAATGTACAACTTTGACTTGGCATTCACTTGCCACATAGTCAATACAATATTTACATATATGATACAAATACATATAAAATAAAATTCCAATGAAATCCTTCTGTGATAGCTCACCTCCATAGATGGAAGAGAACATTGTTGAGGTGCTTTTCCACCCAACCACAAAGCAATGCTTCCTCAAAATTCTTCATCCTGTCGAAGAATACCCAACCCTACACAGAACACTTAGCAAGAGATACAGACGTAACAAGTTTGAAAATTTGCATGCAAAATGAGCTCCTGCTAGGTAATAGAAACGTCACCATGTCCCTCTTACTGGCCACGTTCTTGGTCTCCTCGACTGTAACAATAGTTAACGATGAAAAAATCTTTACCAAACATCGGTAGCACATTGGAAGCGACTAATGGAAGAGTGGACGGACTATAAGCAACGAAAGGGTCAGTTTTCCTGCTTATTTCAACATGACAATACACCGAATCTGGTAGCCACACCTAGGAACATGCCGCCCCTTTGCTGGTAGAGTTGATCAGTTTATAAAGACAATTTTGAACAGAGATTGAATTTGTTCTGAGGTAGAGTTGATTGTAACAGAGATTGTTAACAGATTTTTGGTTAAGTGTGTAGAGTTGGAGGCTCATGATATTGGATTTTGGGAATTCACAAAGTACACACACCTTCTACCAACTTTCTATTTTGCCTCTCTTGCTTCAATTCTTCTGAGCCTATATGGAAAGCCACAAAAACCATGCTAGTGACTATTTCCTTTAGATCTAATAGCCCATAGGGCACATAAGTTTATTGGCTAAAAACTATACAAAACATAGGCCCATATCTACACTCTAAAGGCTTTTAAATACAGTTTTGTTTGGAAATAGTCAATAAAACAAAATATATGATCTGTTGAGAATTTATTTCAAATTTTATGCTCTATTTAGGAGTAGGAGTTGTGAAGAAACCCTAAATCTTTTATTATTTTTTTAGAAAAAAGTATAAAAGAAATTTATTTTTCACTTTAAATAAATTGTTCTATTGAAACCATATCGTCCTGTCAGTCATTTAGGAACATATTTTTAAAAATAATTGACATCCCAATCATATTGTAGTTATGTACCTACTTTACTACTCACAAAATTGACTATAAATTTGTAGAATAGGATACTCAAGTTTCTAAATTGACACAAGTGGTTCATGCCTTAATGTCCAAAATGAAACTCACTAATTACTTCAATCATGATTGCCCCTTTGATGGTGGAAATCCATTGGTTCTATACCCTGTGGACCCAAATTAAACTTACATCGGTTTGATGACACCAATCCTACAAGTTAGTTGCATCAAGCTAAATAATTAATTATTTTACATTGCATTATTTTAGCAAACAAGATCCCCATTAGCTCCTTCTGATAGAAAAAGAATTTGTCCAAGATTATTAGTGGTATCTCAACACTCATGAGGAGCCCAATCGAGAAGCATATGTCAAGAAATTGTTGGTTTGGTTTGGCACTAGTACCTATGAGGATTTTACTAGTGCTCTTACCAAGCTTTAACAAACTAGATAGTACAATAATATCAAACTAAATTTGAGCAATTTACCAATCAAATTAATGTCTTGTATGACTCCTTATTTGAACAAGCTAATTTATTAGTGGCTTTAAGGATTCAATAAAATTTGAGGTCAAAATGTTCAAACAACAAGACATGATGGAAGGTTTTTATTTGGTAAAACTTGTAGAGTATAAACTCACTACTCAATGTTGGTTTTCAATTCCTTCTCTATTCAAAAAAATATATATTTCTACTCCCTATTATGCCTCAATCTTTGAAACTTACTCCCATTAAATTCCTCACCAAGGTTGAAATTTGAGCTCGACAAGAAAATGAACTATGTTATAACTATGATTAAAAAAAAATCATAAGGGGTCAAAAATGTGTGGAAAAAAATTATATCTTCGATGTCAAGTCTCCTCCTAATGATGTAGAATTGGAATATGCTTCAAAAACTAATAGGAACAACTCCTGTCTACCAATTTGGCTCCTATAGACAACCATCTAATAGTTTGTGCCCATGCCTTAGCAATGCTCATAATTCCTTAAACTATAAAAGTGAAAATCTATTTCAAGAAGATTCCCCTCATTATTCCCATTTACTCTAGTGGCATGCATAACTTCATTGATTCATTAGTTATAAGAAAACCTAATTTTTTATGTATACATGCTCTTGTTTTTAAGTTATGATTGCCCATGGGGGAAATCTACCTTACAAATGGAAATACAATTTTATTTATAATGTTATGAGGAAATATAGCCTTCATTAAAATATGTTACATTCTTTACATTAGGTGGTTGTGATCTATACGTATTGGAGCCTAATGATCATGTACCCTTGGTCCAATTTGGTGGGATTTGTCTAAACTTTGGATATATAGTTTTCTAATAGTAGGAAGAAGTATACATTAAATAGTCTTACACCTAGGTCTACTAGTCTTATCAAATCACATGGGATGGAGAAGCTTTTAAATAAAAAATCTTATGGATTCATTGCTCAAATAAGCTCCATATAGTTTTACCCTAATGCTATTGGTCACTCTATAAACTTGCAATTGATTTTGGATAAGCATGCTACAATGTTTGTTTATCTTACTAGGTTATTTTTTTACCATAAAAAAAAAACATCACATTCAACTCTTTATAGGGAATACATGTTCCACCCAACCTTTTACCTTATAGGTATTCATTCATTCAAAAATAGAAATTAAATAGTTATTATAGGAACAAGTAAAGGCTAGTGTTATTCATTCCAAACCAAGCCCATACTCTACATCTTTATTACAACTTCACAAAAAATATGGGTCTCAACATATTTGTATTTATTTTTATGCATTAAATAAACTAACCATAAATGAAAAACTACCTATTCTATTGATTGACAAGAGTTACTTGATGAGCTTCATAGTGTCAATTTTTTTCCAAGTTAGATCTATGATCTAACTATAACCAAATTAATCTCAATGAAATAGATATTTCAAAGACAACCTTTTCCACTCATATGGATCATTGTGGTTTTTTAATCATACCATTTGGTCTCATTTATGATCCATCCACCTTTTAGGGATTGTTGAACAAATTATTTCAACTCTTTCTTAAAAAAATCATCTTGGTCTTCTTTGATGATATTTTGATTTATAGAAAAAACTTGGGAAAAATATTTGTAGAACCTCAACATGAAATTATAACTTCTTGAATATAATAAAATATATGCCAAGCACTCCAAGTGATCCTTTGGTCAAATGAAAATTGAGTATCTTGGGCATAGTATCTCCTTAACCAATGTTCAAATTGACCCTCACAAAATTCAAGCCATGCAAACATACCCCACTCCCAAGAAACTTAAAATTATATGAATTTTTGGGTGTCTCGAGCTATTATTAAAAAAATATCAAACATTATGGAAAAATTATTGTTCCTTTTATTTCCTTTCTCAAAAAGGATACCATCTCATGGACCATTTATACTGCACAAGCTTTTGAGGTGCTTAAATAGTCCGATATGTCTAAAACACTCATTATTTTCATGAATAATTTCTTAGAACCATTTTTATTTTAAAGGGATTCTTGTTGAAATGACATTAGTGTTGTCATCATGAAAGAGGGTGACATCATCAACTTCACCAAAAAGGCAATATTTTGGAAAATTTTGGCTTTCTCCACTAATGAGGAAGAAATGATGGCAATCTTGCATGTAGTTAACAAATGGAGGGCACATTTGATATAAAAAAATTTATCGAAACAAATAACCATAGTCTTAAATACTTCTTGGATCAATGAGTATTCTCCCAAGCTCAACAAAAATATGTCATCAAACTCATCAAGTATGACCTTGATATTATCTATAAGAAGAGACAAGCTAATGTGATTGTTGATGCTCTCTCCCATTAATATGATAACTATATCACCCTATGTGTATTTTATATTCCCGTTTCAATCTAGCTACAAGATCTCCAACAAGAGTGGCTCTAGAACACGCCAAAATAAAATTTCATCCACTAACTTGTTGTTAGCCCTCCTTCATCTCCCAACCACTATTGCAATGGAAAATATTTGTTATAAAGGATGCATATTTTACTTCTCAATTCCATTATTCATCCTAAAATTCTTCATGAATTTTATTCCTTTCACTCAATTGGTCATTTAGGGTTTAAAAAACCTATGAGTAGGTGCATTATAATTTTTTATCACTTCACAATTTGAAAGCCTTTGGTTAAAATATATCATTTAATAGAAAGATTTAATGATTAAAATATATAATGTAGGAGATTTTATCAATGGTAAAATGAATACCAAATATTAATATACTTGAGCATTCAAATTCAGTGTAATGTACCCTACACCCCTCAATAGAATGGTGTACCTAAGTGTATTAAAACTACATACCCAAAGAAATTAGAAAATGTATCATACATTCAAAGAATTGCCTCCTTATTTTTGGGTAGAGAAAATTTAGAGAGAAAATCATATTTAAAATTGCACTCCCCCCTCAATAGTACAATATTTTACTCCTAAATAAAAATAGTCTACTATTGAGTTCAATATTTTAGATTTTTATATTTTGCATTTAATGCTTAGGTGCATATCATAGATGATACATATAAAGTGATAAAAAATGAAAGGTTGGCATTGTATATTTATTGGTTATAATGATGATCTAAATTCATACTAGTCATCTTATTATTCTAGGCACCACTACAATACATTATAGGTGGGATGTATTGTTTGATGAATAATCCCAAGCTTACAAGTGAACACAACCTTCTCCTCTATTAGTTTCTATTGAGCTAGATAGAACTTCAAATGATTGTTATGTAAAACAAGGAAATTTAGATGAATATTATTCTTAGTTAATATACAATAGATGATGATTTTTAGGGGAGATAACCAACACCTCCTCTACTAGTTCCAAACAATATTTAGTATGCACCTACACTACCATAATAGTCTCTACCTAAATTAGTCTACATAGTAAACACTAAGGATAGTGCATTAGTAGGGGATCCAATAGATCCAAGCAAGATGATATTACTATTCTAGGATTAGCTAGGAATCTAAAAGCATGAATTGATAACCTTCCACAAGTGAACAAAAATTGAGCACAATAGCATGTATATCATATAAAATGAAGATTATGAATACACAATGATGAACCTTGAATATATAGAAAAGATGAGGAGGTGAGAAGGTAGGAGTGAAAATTTGACTACCCTCCAAATGTGCAACACATGTGAGCTCACATGAAATTTGTTCTAGCAAGTGGCAAGTATGCATGTACAAGGTATCTCAAATGATGATATCACATGTCTCAACAACATGAGGTAAGACAAGGGCATAAAATTCTAAGTAAAATTAAGTGAAGTGTGAATAGGTCAATCCTAAAAATTTGATATCCTAACTAGATATGTAAGGACTCTTTTTACACTAACAATCATAGCTTTAGTATCTAGTGTTGCAAAATTGGCATAGTTTATAGTAACATAAGATCTTGATACTTCTTACCAAGATTTTAAGCATCCTAAATGGTAGGAATCTATGATAAAGGAAACTCATTATTTAAAGAGGAAAAACACATAGGACTTGGTTCCATTTTTTAAACGAATAAAATGATGACTTGCAAGTGGGTTTATTGAACTAAATATGTAGAAATTGGGTCAATTGATAGGTAGAAAAGGGATTTCATAGGTTTAAGGAATTGCTTAATATAAAACCTTTAATCTAGTAACCAAGATAAATTCCATTGATCTTGTACTCTCCTTAGTTGCAAAATAGGGATGAGGAGTACATCAAATGGATGTAAAAAGGTCCTTCTTTCCTAGAGACTTACAATAAGAAATATACATGTGTCAAACTCTAGAGTCTATCAATAGTGAGAACTCTATCTATGTGTATACATTGAAAAATTCTAATTATAGATTGAAATAGACTTCTCAATCTTGGTATTAAAAAATTGACATATTTATTATCAATTTTAGTTTTACATGGAGTCCTCTAGAACCCTATAGTCTACAATTAGAAAGTAGATAAGAAACTGCTAATTTTTTTTCCTTTATGTTGATGAATTTATCATCATAGGAGCTTCCACAAATAAAATTTATGATTTGAAGACACACTTAATGTAATATTCTAAGATGACTAACTTGGGTTAATGTTAAATTTTATCCTAGGTATATAAATTTCATAGCCTACAAAAGGATTTTTTTAATCAACAAAAGTATTCTCAAGACAACCTATGATGCTTCAACATACAAAATTTCAAGTCTACACCAAATCCTTGTCAATCTGTATTCAATATTTCTTGTAAAATGCCTCATTGATATTCAATGCAAGGGTGCTAAGATCCATATTTTTTATCTTTCACCTTGTGGGATTGAATCAAGGTTGTGAACATATAAGGGTGGGTGAATGAATACTAGTAGATGTATCCTTTTATTTCTAAAGGATTCCAATATTTGAAGTATATAGTGACCTAGCAAAGTCTTAAATAAGAGATCTAAGAGAAAAAAAGTGCTAAACTTTGACACAACATTTCTTACAATTCATGGAACCTAGGAATGTTCTATTTTCACTTGTGGCTATATTTTGGATTTTAATACAGTAATATATCTCAACTCCCCTAAACTTTGGTTTTTTTACCATGCTAATAATGAATGTATTCTTGTAAAATGTCTCATTCATGTTCAATGCAAGGGTGTGGAGAGCCATTTTTTTCTACATCTTGTAGAGCTAAAATAAGGGTGCAAACATGTTGGGGTGGGTGGATGAATGTAAATTTAGGTATCATTTTATTTCTAAAGGGTCTTGTTCCTTTCAAGCTACAATGATCACACAAAATATTTTAAGACTAAAGGAAAAAAGTGACAAACTTTAACAACTATTGATTTTTATGGCACCTAGGAATATTAAATTTTAAAAGTCGCATGACTCAAGCTCCAAGGATCACCTAAATATAAAAGGTAACCTTACATATAGAGAATAAAGAGAATAAATTTCTTGATTACAGATGCAAATAATGATACAATGATAAAATAGATCAATGCTACATAATATGTACATATGATCTATTTCTTATATATGGAAGGCAAGAGGATAAATGAAAATAATATTATGATATGTTTTGCAATTATATGATTTATGAGATGCAAAGAGATTATAAGTATCCTAAGTGTACTATTAGTAAAATTAACTAAATACTTTGCATAGGACCTAGGAGGTGAACCGGTTAGGTAATATATGTATTCATACCAATGCCCCCCTTAAGTGAAACTTAGGGAGGAACGAAAAAATATAAGAAAGAAAATATGCATAGATGATGAGTCCTAGATAGGAATCCATATTCGGTACTAATTTAAAAAATATCTCTCATAAATAGAGTAAAGGAGAAACAAGTAAGGAAAAAACCATCTCTAGAAGGGAAACTGCTAGAAAATATGCATGCTCAAGTAATGGAAAAAGAACTCAATATTATGGGCCATCAAGGACTACATCCATCAAACATATAAAATTAGTAATCCCCATGGGAGAGAAAGACTAAGACCATATATTCACCCCATAATGAAGCATATTTTATACCAATGGTGAATTTTTGAAGAAAAAAAAAATCCACTACCTACAAACAACATCCCTCCCCTTGGGAAGAAACAAATCCAATGGTGTATGTAGCATAAATTTTAAATCCAAGAAAATAGATTTGAGAGAAGAAGTACCATGATAGGTGTCTCTAAAAACTATTCAAGTGTCTCCATGCTAGAATATATCACAAAAAAAAAAGGTTCAATCCCAATCAAAGAAGATGAAAAATCAAGACCATGTGGAAACTCATTAACAACAATCTCCTAAGATAAAAATGATGAGATAATAGGTGCAATAACTATCATCAAAGAGTTTCATAGCCTATCATTCCTTGAATATGGCTCACTCTAAAGGTTATAGAAATGTGTGGCTTGAGGGAGACTCCTTAAATATATTATCAATAATCTGAAGAAGTCTTTTGTTCCCTCTTAGAGTGTTGAATCCCTTATTATGGATGCCATTGAAATTCTAAATTCTTTTGATGAATTTTATATTCTCATATTGTTAGGGAAGGCAATAGTATTGCGGATGTCTTTGCTAACTTTGGGGTTAGCAGCTCGAATGACCCCCTTCCCATTGAGGCTATTGTTTTTCTTAATCATGATTATAAAAAATGCTAAGTTGGATGGTGGCTTCATGATGATCTGTGCTCACATGACCCTATTCACATGGTAGATTATTGTTTGGAGTGATGGTGAGTTGGATTGTGCTTTGGATTATGGTAATTCAAATCTTTGTATGGGGTGGCCTTCAAGGTTAATTATGACCCTTTGCCACCATGTTGTCGTCACAAGATTGTGGGTATTTCCTAGCCTATATTCTTGAGGTTTCTCTTAATTGTATGCAATTTTTTCAAGCTCTTGAGCTTTGCTAAGTTTCTGATGATGGGTGGCCATAGAAACAAGGAAAAGCCTTTCTCTTGTGACACTATGAAAACCAAATCTGAGGTGTGGAAAAGGCCGCAAAGGGGTGGGATTACACCTTACATGGAGGCAGCTCCATGGGAATGATCCACATGCTATGGCTTCCTTTGTCAAGGGATGGAATAACAAGGTTCTGAAGTTGGGAATTACTGAATTTGAAATTCAATGAGGATTTCATAGCAAATATTACTGGTCTTTCCATGGAGGGAAGAAAGGTGTATAGAGATAAGAAGGAATCTAAAGTTTCGTTGCAAATTTTCTTCAAAGGAGAAGAACAAAAGCTCAAGAAGGCTAAGAGTGGTGGCTACTAATGCAATTCCATCAAAGCTTTGTGGGGAGATGTTGTCAAGGAATTGATGAGGTACATTACCTTAGAAGGTTGGTTCTTTGCTATAAATGTGTATCACTTTGTTCTTTTCAGTAATTTTCGTCATAAGAAGAAAATTTCCTTTCCTTTCTATCTTTTGGCTTCTTTGGAGTATGGTCTTAAGGATCACAAAAGAAATCCTAAGAATCTTGTATTACATGTTGGCTTAATTTTGCTCATAAAAGATTATTCAAAGGTGTTTTTGGCTCCTAAGCAACCTATAATAGCTCCTAAGGGTAAGCAAAAGAAATCGGCCTTGGAATATGAAACAATGTTGAAGGAGGAACCAGTGAGTCCAAAAGGGAAAAAGAAGAAAGTGGTTCTAGAGGAGGAATTTGAGTCCGAAGATGATGATGATTATGTTCTTAATTCTCAAGCCTCTATGGAAGTGTATTTGAAACCCCTTGTTCTTGGTAAGAGTGGGAAAGGCTACTCTATTCCTGACCCGAAGGATTATGAGACTTGTAGTGAGGATGGGGTTGGTGAAAAACCTTGTAAACTAGGCCTACTGCCCCCTCTACCATCCTAAAAGATATGATTGATGCTATTGAGGAGGTGTCCCCTACGTCCCATACTTCAGGATCTAAGAGAAAGAAGGATTTGAAGGAGGGTAGTCGTAAGAAATTGGCTATGAGGACCACTAGCCTTGTGTAGGAGGATCATGTTGTTTCTTCTCCCAAGGTTGGCAGTGAGTAGGTTGCTATGGATTCCCCTGTTGAGGAAATGGACAAGAAAAATAGAAGGAGGTTGATGGTTGAGGACATTGTTAGCTCTCTCTATAAAATTCAAATGTCGGTGGTTGGGGCTAAAGGTAAGGAGGTTTTTGGGAGCTAGGATAAGAATATTGTCTCCAAGGAGGATGATGAGGAGGCTAGGGATGTGTTTAACATTGGCTAGGAGGAGTTACCTAATATTTTGGGTCTAGCTAAGGAGGGAACTATTTCCCTTTTTAGATTGTTCAAATGGGTTTTTCATGAGCCCAATATTACTTATTTGAGTGTTCAAGGAGCTATGAGAGAAGTTGGGGAATCTTCACAATATTTTGTAAAAACTCAAGTTGATGAGCTATATGATTCCTTAAAGATTGTTGTTGAGGAGATGTTGAAGATGAAGCAGATATTTGAACAAAGAATTGTGACTTTGGAAGAGCAAATGGAAAGGTTTAGCATGAAGTTGGATAAGGTTGTTGAAGTTACTAAATCTGCTATGAGGTATAGGGCTAAGGGCCTTTCTACTCCCAATGAGAAGGCTAAGAATTGGAAGGAGGGAGCTCCTAGTGATAATGAAGCTATTGGGGAGAGGAAGATGGTGGAGGAAGCTTTAGTTGATAAGGCTGCTAGTTCACAGTCCATGTTTTGGTTAAATAGGTAAGTGTTTTAGGGTTTGGTACTAGAACTTGCAACAAGACCAAGATGCAAGTTGGGGTCCTTGCCAAAGAGAGTTCTGAAGTCATGGATGCACATAAGAAGATAATTGAGAGTGAAATGGAAGCTGCTAGTATTCTGAAGAATTTATTTAGTTTTTTATTTTTGTTCCTCCTTTTTGGTGGCTGTCTTGCTGATGTTTTGTTGTGTGTTGGTTGTTGACTGCTTTGTTTAGTTATCTTTTGATACAAATTTCCTTTTTTGTAAAAGTTTTTGGGTCCCCTTCAAAACCTGCTTTATCTTTAATAAAAAACTATCATCAAAGAGGAAATGGATATCCTTAAGTGTGTCCTCAAAATACAAAATATAATACTCATAAAATAAATCTATAATAGTTATCAAGTAGTCATCGCATAAAGTTAAATCTAAAAGACTATGATCATCTTAATTACTAGAAGTGACGACAAAACTAAACTCTAAAGTAGCAGGATTGAGGGGATTCACAATCAATTATTCTACATAAGGAATAAATGAAGGTGAAGGATCAACAACTATCTCTACAAGAGGAGAAGGATAATTTGAAGAAACCTCATAATCTTCAAGATCGTTTAAACATGCAAAGCTCTCCATAGAAGAAAATTATTGAATATATTGCCCTATTTTAATAATCTATCATTTCTCTCATATAGTCCACCTTAGGTAAATAAAACCAAATATTTATTTACCTAATGTACACCCATCCTCATTACAAAAATTAAATAAATATATTTATTTATATAATTCCCTTTTCTATCTACTTTAAATTAAGTGAGATAAAATCAATTACCCCACTAATCCCCTACTTGTACATTCCTAATCCTAGTCAAACCCATTAAATCATGCACAACCCCAAAAAAATTGCATAGGAATGAGACTTTTTACATAAAACATGATTTCTTTGTATGTGTGATATGGGTCAAAGGACTTTCCCATCCCCTTAGGATTCTCCAAAGTACCCCTTTCCATCCCATCCATCTACTTGCTCCAAGTGAATCATCAACCATTGATTCCCCTTTGATATTGGACCCCTCTCCATCCACCAAACAAGTAGAGACACTTGTCATATCATCCCCATCCTAATCCTCTCAATCAATATGAACCCTTGATCCTTTGGATCAATCTTATCTATCCAATTCTCTAGCCAAAAAATCTATAAATTGGCCTAAACCCAAGCCATTATCAACATAAACCTGAATTATAATGTTACAACACCATTGTGAGCATCTTACACACTATCATATGCAATTTCAAATCCTTGGAAATATCCACCATATCTAGGTAAATTAAGGAATCTTAAATGAAGGTATATTGTGTGCATTATTTGTGTTTTTTAGTGTTTTTATAGTCTTATATTGAGTGTTACATTTGAATGTTAATTGAATAGGTTAGCTTAGTTTTTCTTACATTCTTTAATTCCATATTTTTATGTACACATATTTCTATCAACCCCCATTTGTGATTTTTTTCTAATTTTTGTTCTTTGTCATCATGTGTCCCTATTCATGTGTTTTGATTATATGGGGAAAATAGGTTTTGAAGAGACCCAAAACCCTTTACATCAAAATGTTGCTAAGACTACAAATGGCATAGTAAATTCAATAGCCAACCAACAACCAAAAAATAGAAAACCAAAAGACTAAAAACCAAATGTAGGAAACAACACATAGATCCTATTTCATATTTTTCAAGGTGTTGACCACCTCCATCTCCTAGTTGTAGTGTAAGTTAACCATAGATGGAAACTCATTATTTTCTTCCTCAAATGACCTCCTCATGCTTCCCCTAGTCCTAGAACTTGGACCCTTACCCTCATTTGCCGCCGGTCCCTATTCATTTGTTGGAGGTCATAGTAATTCTAGAGTTTCTATGTTTTATGGTTTTAGTTAAAATTTATAAAGAATGTTCCTTTTTCAATGTTTTAGAGTTTTCCATCCTAGTATGCTTTTCCTCCCAATTCCACCATTTCCTTTATTCATATTGGGATATTAGACTTCCCCATATAGACATGTCTTACACTCTAATGACACTTTTTTCCTTTTTCCCTATAGATATATTATTCCTTTTTAGGAATTCCTTATCTTCTAGTTATGAAATTTCCTTGGTACCCATAAGACTTTTTGAATTTTCCATCCTAGCATTACTTTCATGAATTCCTTTCCTTCATCTCTTCCCCCTATTGGATTTTCAAACTTCAACATCTTGGCATGCCGTGCATACATTCCCTACCTTCATCTCTTTTCCCTATTAATTTTTTAGACATCCATCCTTAAATTACTTTGTTGTAGCCTTTGATTTCCCTTTCTCTTATTGGGTCATTGGAATTCATCTTACAAAAATGCCCATCTCTCAAAACTTGACTTTTGAATCTTTCCCTTTCTCTTTGGCATTGGACTTTCGGACATAACCTTACCTAAGTACCTCTTCCATGGTATCCCCTATGATCGAACCCTAAAACTCCCATGTTTTTCATCTTTCAATCCCACCTACCTCCCAACATGATCCAAGTTACCTTTACTCATCCAATTTGATATTGCAACTACTCTAGAATGGTTTTTCACTCACAAAAATAACCATCCCTCTCAAAGATGTAAATTAGTTCATGCAATTATAGTTGTTAGTAGGTTACAAGGTAGCAAGAAAAAGCTACCACATAGGACTTGTGGAACCTAAGGAAGATAGGGAGGATGGATTAAAAGGTAGCCTATAAGGGTCATGTCTCTCTAAGAGACAACGTCTAAATCTATGTATGTAATAGATGTAGGAATGAGAGAATATTAGATAAGTAGGAATGAGAGAATATTGGATAAAAAATATAGAATAGAAGGGAATATAGAAAAGAGGAAAAAGACCTGCCATTGTATTTGTTATATATATATGTATGTATGGGGTATGTGCAAGACCATGATGGGCCAAAAAGTGACAATATGATGGGTATGTGGCTGATGACTTTTTTTTACTCAAAATTGATGAAACAAAAAGGGTTTTTAAAGGAGATTCTCAACTTTCCACCAATATAAATTATGTTTTACTTTGAATTTAATAAATAATTATTATTCATTTTCTATTTGAATTACGACTAAAGTCCTGATTAATAGGCTGACTGAAAAATTTCTATAGCTTTCAAACGGTATCACATTTTTTGAATCCAAAACATGCATCACATTCTATGCTTCACATACTATACTTGATTAAAAAAAATGAATTTCATGAGGCTTTGACCAAGTTAAGGTGGTCAATATTATAGGATTTTTATATTTTTTAAAGTTGTAATAAAAAAATTCATAATTAATTATTTACTTGGAAAAAATTATATGCATCACATCGGGAAATGAGTCATCTATATATAAAAAATCTTATAAAACAATATTATCATTTTATTGTGGTTAGGCAGGGCTTATTTTTCCAAATTAAGTACTCACATGAAATTTCAAATTTTCACCAAATAGAGTTAAAAAAAAAAAAAAAACCTAGTAGTTTAGAAACTACATTCAGTTTGCTACAAATTATATTCTTACATATTTTTGAAATAATATAGATAACTTATTTAAACTTTTATGTCAATTTTCCTAACACCGATTTTTCTGAATTTTTCACCACTTAAGGGCCTATTTTTTCCATGATGATCTTGCACATACCCTATGTATGTATGTATGTATGCATGCATGCATGTCTGTACGTATGTAATGTACATACATACATACGTACATACATACATATATATATACAAACACACACATGGAGTTATAAGGATTTGATTAGTATATATGCTATGAATGAATACGGTTCTTATTTAAGTTACTTATGGAATGCAATTAGATATAGATTTCCCTTCTGCAATTACTCTTTTCTCTCACTATATCCTTTGGGGTATAAACTGACTACATAAGGGATATTAGGATACAAATCTCTAGACTTTAATCCACCATTTCCTCTTGCCAACAATAATAATAGAAAAAAGGAATATTACCATGCTTTCATTATTATAGTGGTTGAAATTTTAGCTCTAAATGGTTCTCATCCTAGCTCCTGGACATCAATCAAGAAATTTTCATAGCTTCTTATTTCACTTGCATATCAAAACCTATTCATGCCATTAATATGGAAGACAACAAAATTAGATTGGTAATAGTTTCCTCATGTCATCCATTAGTTACCCTCATCTTGAGGTTCTCAGATGAAAATAGGATACCTAAAATATAGATCTAAAAATACCAATTAATGTGATGCTTAAATTTGAAACTCAAACAAAAATAAACAAGCATGCAATTTCCTATTTCAAAACAAGAAAAACCTCTAGATAGAGCTCAAAAAAGAGATCAAAATAAAGAAATAACATTAAAATCAACTTGAAATGTTACCATAACCTTCATTGTGACTTGGTTTTCTTTAATGACTTTGGGATGTGGATTCTCCTTTCTTGAATATTACCAATTTGACAACATATATGCATAGCATAAGTGATAATGGATTATGAATGAAGGATGGAGTTTTTGAATTTATAGACTTTTGAGAGAAATAATGGATGGTCAAGATTTGATTATGATATCAAGGGTGGATAATGGTTGAGTGGAATTCCCTAGGATTAAGGAGAAGGTGGAGGGTGGAGATGAAGGTGGTTAGATAGTGAATAGCCAGGATAACTTAACAAATATAGTAAGTAGTTGAGATCATGAGGGAAATAAGGGACATGTGGACCTAAGAAGGCTATAAACTTGAGTTGTGTTGAGAGAATAAGGGGACCATAAGAACAAGTGTTCTTATGTTCCCTTTATTCTTGGAATGTGTTGAGATCTAATAATGGGACCATAAGGAAAAGTGTTCTTATGTGCCCTTTATTCTTGGAATGTGTTGAGGGAATATAGACCTAATTAAATAATAATATTATTTAGTTATTTTAGCCACATGTGTGATATGGATAATAGGTAGAACGTGTAATTATTTATTTATTGCAGAGGAGGTGGAAAAAGGTTATTAATTAAATAATATGATTATTTAATTAAGTGATTTACTTTAGGTGAAGGGGATTATAGTAGGTGATGTTATTGGTTGATTAGGACTAGATGATAGGGAGTATATTAGGTTAATATTTTAGGTGTCAATAATACATTTGAATGGTTTGTTATTGTGCCAATTTTATAGCCTAGGAGATACCTATAATTGATTTTATGACATCAAATGCTACCAATCTAAATTATAAATGAAGACATTAATTTTATAGAAAGTAGGAAGGGTTTAGAAAATGTATATTTCTATAATGGTATGTTTCCATGGATGTTTGTAATGATTTAAGTGAATATTTAATCATAGCTATGTTTTTCCTCTTATCACATTTGTTGGTGTAAATGTAGTGAGGGTATGATACATGTGTGATAGCATTTAATGCATTACAAATACTTTGTAATGATCATTCCTTTGTTGCATGTGGGTCATTATAGTTCTAGTGATGTATTACTAAGTATTTCTATTACATGGATGTAATATTTGACATGTATGTAAATGCATCTCTTATTTTGTTAAAATTTTATTGAATTCATCTCTTTCATATTTATTTTTCCTGGATTTCTTGCCCAATGAAATAGGAATTGGTACACTTTGGTGATGGATCAATCAATCTTCATTTAAAACACCCCCTCCATCTTTTTTAGTCATAGGAATAGAGTATGAGTAGATTATAATTCATGTTGTTCATGATTTAATATTAACAAATTAAGAATAATTTTAAGTAAGACTAATATCTAAATCATTAGAGGATCATGTCATACATGTCTACACCTTTTCATTGTGTATAAAACATTAAATGAAATCATCTTAAGGGATGATAATATTATTTTTACTTGTAAGTGCATTTGCAAGGTGTTTTATTAATCATATAAGAGGTCTTATGAAACTTGTTTGTCTTGACCTAGTGAAAAATACAGGGATCAAGTGTTCATTGGATACATTTGATGAATATTGTTGTCATGAATGTTACTTTTATTTGAAGTATAAAACTATTAATGATACTTATGGAAATACCCTCGTAGGTTCAAGATGATCCCCAAGTGTAGGAGAATCTACCCACTATAATTCATTGAATTTTAACCCTAATTAGTCTATTGATAAACTTCTTGACAACATATCCTAGCATTGGTGGTAAGAAATGTTATAGGATTGTGAAGTAGTGGTTTTGGGAAGTAACAAGACCATCATCAATTTCATCAAGCATGTTGATAGGGTAGAAATATATGGTAGGTTAAAGAAAAAATTTCTTTATAAGTAATTGAGGGTGAGCATCCACCATCCCTACCACATTCGATAAAGAGGATGAAGGCTCATTACCATTAAAACCTAGTATGGGAGGAGATGTAAAACTAATAAAGTTGAAATAATGTTGAGGAAAGGGATAGACATATATCTTCATATTTTGATTTAGTTTTATCATCAAATTTTCACTTTGGTCACCTCCACCATAGACCTAGATGGTACTAGGATGATGTGATATTGGATAATATTTGTGAGACACATGCATCACTTAGTATCATTGTCTAGTATTGTATGAAACTGACATAAGGATTTTACATTAAAAGTAGGAAGAAAGGCTTTCTAATGTCTAGTGGGTGAATGTGAGGGACCTAAACAATGTTGTTCTTAGGGGGATACTAAAACAAGAGTGAAGAGACTCAAATACCTTGGTAAACTATTCATATCTTCATGGTAGAGAAAAATAGATAACCTAAATAGAAGGCGTATTTATGAAATTTATATTATTTTTGAAAAAACATTATTTTAATAGTTTGATTATGAAGAGGAGGCTCTCAAAACACCATAAGCAACCTATGAGGTGGGAGCTTCAAACTAGATGATTAAGTGGCAGCTAGTAATCTTGAAAAGCGGTTACAAATACATGAATGGTAAATATCACATCAATCAAATCTTATCCTAGATTAGAGGTTGCAATTTTCCAATGAAAACCCACCACAAGTTACAGTTTGAGAGTGCATAAGCTATTTGAGAAAATAAGGATTTTTAATGAAAAATGAAATCAGTAACCTTTCATTTACTTCCTATTTGTAATGAATTAATTTAGTGAATGTTACCTGAGATCTAGTGTTTTCTTGAAAATGCTAGAGAAATTGGTTCATAATTGATCACATGTGTTAATAGAATGATTCAAGATCAATAAAAATCAATATAATGTGGCATGGAATTTATGTACTATGGGAAAATATTTGTTAATAAATTCACTGCATAGTGTAGTGAAAGTAGAGACATGCATCTATGAGTAACCCTTTCTATTATGTTTATCAAACCTAGGATAGTGAGTAAAGGGGTGGAAATAATAATTATACGAAGAGGAATACACCTATAATATGGTGGAATAAGTGATTGGTAAAATGAAAGGGAGAGGGAGGAAATCCAAGGCTACAATTAGCCTATATTTTGTATTAGTTGATTGATGATTAGATCAATAGTATATAGAGGAGGATGAAGGGAATTGTATGTGCATGGTTGTAGAAGGGGTTAAAAATTTAGCAGTTGAGTAATTTATTAATCCTAAGAATGTAGTGGTAGTTTCTATTTATGTGTTAGATGTAATATGTATAGTTGGAACTAGCATAGGCATAGACAATTGTGTTCTAGTGATATTATAATGTGAATCGTTAGTATCATTGAGGACTTATGTATAGGAAGGTTAATTTCTTTAACGAATGCATATCTATCCTCAAAGAAACTCAAGTACCTTGGTATGTTAACATACTAAGGAGGGCTTTAACCACATGCATGACCTCACTTCAAAGATTATTTTTTTTCCAAAAAAATATTAACAATTACTTAAGTGTTAATCAAGATTTTATAGTTAATTTTTAGAGAATTTCAAGGTGGCTTCATGATAAAAATAATATTTTTTATCATGAACATTAGAAGTTGAAGATCCTAGTTGTCCATTAATTATACTATAGTATAGGAAAATGCATACCCTTGCATTTTCACACTTGTTTGGGCCCGCCTTGCTTTTTTTATCCTTATTTGTGCCTTAATTGGTCTTGTTTTGCATCCACAAGCCCAATGAACTATATCTTTTTTGGCTAATCCTGACAAACATCAATGGATAATTAATAATTTAATGATTTTGGTTGTGTGTCCCTGATTTTTGGGTCGAGACTAAGACACCACCTAGGGCGTCTTTGTCCCCTAAAGGTCTTGGGACCCTGATTTCAATTGTGCCTCAAATGGGACCCGTTTTGGAGTCCATGCCTCAAGTTTCATGCCTCGAGACTAAGACACCACCTAGCGCATCTTAGTCCCCCTTAAGGTATTTTTGGGATTTAATTTCAAATCTTGGCGGGATTTAGCCTCCTTTAATTAATGAATTCATGTGTCGGCTTGGTGTGGTGTAATTTTGGGATATTAAGCATATATTTATAAGTATAAATACAAGCTTCTTCCACCATTTTTCATAATAAGCATTCAAGTATTCATTCTAAAGGAAAGTTTATGAGATCAAGAGCAATTCAACAAGCATTTGGAGCCATCATCAAGATTCAAGCATCATATCAAGGATATTGTTGCATCATGTTTGTTCTTGTGCTAATATTATTTGTGATAACTGATTCAAAACAGAAGTGTTCCAATTCCAAGGTCTATCTATTCAAACAGGTTAAAACCATCCATTACGTATTTCAGAATATTTGTAGCCTCCCAGAGGGTTTGGTGAGTTACA
>VDFB02271358.1:24897228-24980665 GCA_007258455.2 Sequoia sempervirens | reverse complement strand
CTTCCCCTCTCCTTCCCCCTCCTAGTTATCTTTCCCTCCTCTCCCTTTTCCCCTCCTCCTCTCCTTCCCCCCTCTCTCTCTCAAGTCTCTCCCTCCTACCCCCTCTCCCCCTCTCAAGTCTATCTCTCTCTCTTGCCCAACCTCCACCTAATTATTGCAAAGTTATGCATGCAAAAATCGGATATCTGATTTGTAACACTAAAATTGTGCCGTTAGGGAGCATTAAAAAATTGCTTTATTTTTAGAGCTCTACATATCAGATATTGATTTTTTTTCGGATATCCGATTGGTGGGCCATAGGAAAACCCCATATGGCCCCTTTTTTGCATTCCAATGGACCCTACGTTCTTTTTGCAGGATTTGCAGGCGACAAATGCACGGTTTCAGAGAGGAAGGGACAAAGATCAACTTTTTGGAGCATCTTCCACTCAAATTTGTCATAAACTATGATTTTTCAGCCTCTTTTATGAGGTATAATGGGGAGCAACAGTAGTTGGAAGCATAAACATAAGAGAAACCTTACAAAAGAACAAATTGAAGCATATAGACAAAAAGATAAAGAAGGTCATAGGAAGAGAAGACAAGGTATGTTAAATATTGGTGAATCCGAGTCCTTTGGTCTTTCTAGTGAAGAGGAAATTTAATATGTAGAAGGTGAAAATGTTGAACATGATATTGAAATTGGGAATGAAAATGTTAAAATTGATACTCAAAATATTCAAGCTGAAAATGTTGGAATTGAAGATGTTGAACATGATATTCAAATTGGGAATGAAAATATTGGAAATTGATAATGAAAATGTTCAAGATACAAAAATGTTGGATTAGAGATGTTGAATATGGTACTGAGAGTGGGAATGAAATTATTCAAATTGAAGGTGAAAATGTTGGAAATCAAGATGTTGAACATAATATTGAACTAAGTGTAAATTATGTTTCACCAAATTACATGAGAAATGAAGAGCCTTGTGTGGAAGAAAGACATATTCCAAACTCAAGACCTTCAAAAACCCCTAAATGGTTAATTGAAATTGATGAGAACATTATAAACAATTTTGAAGGCAAGAGGTCAACATGAACCATTACGGTTGTAGGCTGAAAACTTTTCATACATTATTTTTAGCGATAAGACATTGACAGAGCAATGCCAACTTTTTGTACAATTATTAAAGATGCAAAAGATGAGACCTTTGCTTGCCAAATTGAAGATTCATGTGCACAAGAAGACCGAAAAAAATAATATTATTGTCAAAAATCTTTTTAATGCTCTCAAGTCTATTGGAAAAACTAACAAGAAAAAGATAAGAGAGCTGCTCGGAGAGTCATTACAACCGACCTAGTAAGCCATCAATTGAAAAAGGCTCACTTTATGAAAAAGCATATTAGGATTTTGACATAAATCATAAAACTTTGGATACAGAGCACTTACAAGAGAGAAAGAATAGATGATCCTCTTCAAAGTGATACATGTGGGCTTTTAGGGGCTTCCACATGTTGATAAGAAGCTAACTAATAATGTAAAACAAGTAATTCAACCAATTTTGGCATGATAACTCTAGAGTATCACCCAATGCAAAGGATGTTTTAAAGTTAAGAATTGACAATCAAGACCGTACACCACATCTAAACATTTCTTGGAATCAAGCCAAACAATGTTGTTCAAAAAATTTATTGAAACACATAAAAATATGGAAATCTCGCAAAGGACTTTTGAGGGTTTGAAGCCATTTTATTGTGTGCCTGTTAAGATTTGTAATACTTGTTGTTGCAAATACCATGTAGAGTTTTCAATGTACCATGAGCTATTATGCTATATCCGTTCTACTTTGCATACTAATGAAATATTGTAGGAGTGTGGTGCAATGCATCTTCCGAAATCAAGGACTTATTTAGATATTTTTTTATGTTTCTAGAGATGATGGTTGTGTTTTTTCTATAGAAATGATTGTTTTACCTTTTAAATACAAAGCTCACAATGTGGTGGCTTGTCAAAGTTTTCAATGTTTTCATGAGGGTTCCGAACATGAATTTGGAAAGAAGCTTGTTGAGAAAAAGAGATAGAATAGTCAAATATACTTTGAGTGGGTGAAGGTTCTAGATGTGAGTTGGTTTCAAAAGAATGGAGTGTTGCTGATTTTATTTCAGATTTTAAGGACAATCTCTTCTACAAGTATGCAAGGCATAGTCATAGGTCTCAGTGGTTGGATCAACAATTTAGAATATGTAAGGACTCTTTTCCGATTGGCACTATTATATCAATGGTTGATTTTTCAAAAAACTACACATTGCAACCACAAAATGAGGTGCAATCTCAGTATTACAATTCCATTCAAATTGCTATATTTGTCCACATAACATTGACATGCACTTGATAGTACAGAGGAGGATCGAAAGATAATAAGAGAGTATCATTTTTATATGAGTGATGATAGTCTCACTCATCCGAGTATGTCCAACATTATTTTGAGAATTTTTTTGAGTTCTTGCAGGAGCATGATATAACAATGGGTTGACATCTCATTTGGTCAGATAACTACACAGGTAAATTCAAGAATGCTCGTATGTTTTATTGGTTGAGTAGAATGCATGTAGAGAGGGGTGTACCTCTTATTTGGATTTTTTTTGAAGCTGGGCATGGGAAAGGGGAGCACGATGGAGCAGGTGCATGTGTAAAAAGAGCTCTAGTTAAGGAGCAATTGAAGATTTTAGGAGAAAAATTTAGTGATGCACGTTCTATTGTTGATTGGTGTAGTTCAGCATTGTCATAGGGAGGGACACTTGATTCAATAGTGCGTAGATTCTCCTTATATTGTATCTTAATCCCTTAATATGAGAGTATGTTGCAAAACAAAATTATATCTAATGTCTTCTCCAAATTAAGAATGTAAATATGTAGTCCTTTTAAAAGAACAATAAAACATGGGACTAATTTCTTCATCAAACCCTTTAAGAAAATTTAATGTGTATAATGCTAAATAACACATATTATATTATAGATTCCAAAAAATATATCAAATATAAGATATTCTCTCCACTTCATATAATTTGATAATAGAATATCCCTTGATTCTATCTAAATGTATTAGAAAACACAAATCATTAAAAACTAGCTTATAATATGTATCTTAGTCATCTAGACAAGGTATTAAATTTACCAAGGCTTCCTAAAGTTAGAGGAAAAGAAGTTTAAACTGCAAGATATAATGTTATTCAAACCTCTTTAACTATTGTGATTGCACAATAATAAGGTTTGTAGGTGTGAATGATAATAACATGTGGCATAAACATATTGAAAAGAGTTGATCTCAACATAAGGAATAAAACTAGATTCTTTATCATAATTAACCTATCACCTTGATGGTAGTTTTTTAGAACATGGTTTTATTATTATTATATTGTAATACTATTTAAGATGACAATTACAATTAAAGATGACGTTATAACCTACACAACACAATTACAATTAAACATGATGTTGTTATAACCTGCACAAGCTTGATCCAACCTTTTAGCACTTACAATTACAAGAGGATCATCCCTGGCATAAACGTACCCATACAGATGTGTTGGAACAGTCTGTTTGGTTGTACGAGTTGTGGAATGAAAGTTGCACCACTTTGCAACTTTACACTACTTGCATCTGGCAACTTTTCCCTCCACTGAAAAGTCATCACACAGGAAAATTCCTTTGAGATAGCAAAAACTGAGAGAGGTTTTTGTATATGGACCCAGCACGATCCCATAGGCTCCGAAGAGTCTGTATGCACCACGGTCTCTGAGAAATAGCCCTTCAAATATTGCTGCCTTTTAGCATTTTGGACTCTTAAGGGAAATCGCCGGTCTAATGTAGCTCGGAGTGATTCAGTGTATTTGGGTGCAAAAGAGGACCATCCCTAGCGTAAACGTACCCATACAAACGTGTTGGAACAGTCCGTTTGGTAGTACGAGTTGTAGAATGAAAGTTGAACCACTTTGCAACTTTACACTACTTGGATCTGGCAACTTTTCCCTCCACTGAAAATTCATCACCACAGGAAAATGCCTTTGAGATAGCAAAAACTGAGAGAGGTTTTTGTATATGGTCCCAACATGATCCCATAGGCTCCGATGGAGAGTCTGTATGCTCCACAGTCTCCGAGAAATAGCCCTTCAAATATTGCTGCCTTTTAGCATTTTGGACTCTTAAGGGAAATCGTCGGTCCAATGTAGCTCGGAGTGATTCGGCGTATTTGGGTGGCAAGAGAGGACCATCCCTAGCGTAAATGTACCCATCCGGGTGTGTTGGAATAGTCTGTTTGGTCGTACGAGTTGCGGAATGAAAGTTGCACCACTTGCAACTTTACACTGCTTGCATCTGGCAACTTTTCCCTCCACTGAAAAGTCATCACCACAGGAAATGCCTTGGAGATAGCAAAAACTAAGAGAGGTTTACGTAGATGGTCCCAACACGATCCACCAGCCTCGGCCAGTGTTTGTACATGCCCGCGGTCTGAGAAATAGCCCTTCAAATGGCTGCTGCCTTTTAGCATTTTTGGACTCTTAAAGGGAAATTGTGGGTCCAATGTAGCTCCCGAGTGATTGGTATTTGGGTGCAAAAGAGGACCATCTAAGCGTAAACATACCCATACGAGATGATGTTGGAATAGTCTGTTTGAGTGGAAGTATCAGGTTAAATGAAGTTACACCACTTTGCAACTTTACTTTGCTGCATCAACCTTTTTCCCTCAACTGAAAAGTCATCACCACGGAAAATGCCTCCCAAGATAGAAAAACCCGAAGAGGTTTGTATATGGTCCCAACCACGATCCCACTTTAGCCTCGTAGGTATCTGTATGTCCCACGGTCTCCGTCGTAGCCTTGAAATGTACTGTCTTTTAGCACTTTGGACTCTTAAAGGAAATCGTCGGTCCAATGTAGCTCGTAGTGATTCGGCGTATTTGGGTGCAAAAGAGGACCATCCCTGGCGTAAACGTACCCATATGGACATGTTGGAGCAGTCCATTTGGTTGTAGGAGTTGCAGAATGAAAGTTGCACCACTTTGCAACTTTACACTGCTTGCATCTGGCAACTTTTCCCTCATCTGAAAAGTCATCACCACGGAAAATTCCTCCGAGATAGGCGAAAACCCGAGAAGGTTCATTAGATGGTCTAACACAATCTCATAGCCTCTAGCAGTGCGTATGCCCACGGTCTTTTGAGAAATGGCCCTTCAAATATTGCTACCTTTTAGCACATTGGACTCTTAAGGGAAACTAGTGGGCAACAGAGTTAACTTCTTCACAAACTTGGTTTGAAGTAATTTCATTCTTTTTTGTGCATTTGAGAGACATTTTGACTGGAGGTCGATCTATGAGCCCTATTCTATGATATTACAAAAAGGTATTGTGGACCTATATTAAGCTACCACTCTCAATATCATACAAATTGAACCCTAGCATCAATAGACTCTGTATATCAAGCTACCACAATTATGTTGATGTTAGTAGCTTTGTCGATCTCTTCCAGCCATTCCAACACATGACAGAGCTTGGAAAAGAGAGAAGGAAGTCCTCTAGCAAAGAGGAGAGTAGATTCCGCTTCAAGAGTAAAACATGGCACTTGCTAAGACTAAGCCTGCCCAGCCATACAAAAGTGGCATACAATATAGCAAAGTTCGCTAGCAATACATAAAGGAAAGTTTTCCCTTGTTTCTTGGCACAAATACTTAGCAAAGCGCGCCCATGTTAAGAAAGGGATGTGTCAAACATGATTGAAGTTCAACACATGTCTTGGCCATGAAACTTGACAAGGTCCACGCTTACCAAAGAGTGACATGGCATAAAAGATGGAATCTTGCCAAATCTGCTTCAAGAGGATAATGAGTGTCCGTACTTAGAAGAATATGAACATGGAAAGTGAATGAGTGAAGTCCACTCAGCATGTTAAGTCTGAAATGGCAAGAGAAAAGAGGAAGTCTACCAACCTTAAAGTGAAATTGAGCTCACCCCTCATTTGTAAAGGGTGGAGACAATGTATAGAATTGCTGTGATAGACTATTTCTAATAATAAAAGCTCTTATGCATGATTTGATTTGAACCACTTTTTGTCAAATAGTGTGCATGGTTGCATAACTTTTCCACCCTAGATTGGAGATAGATTAGAATTAGATTACACTTGGAATAAAATTTTCCTAAAGTTAGCCTGAGCTTACTCTGTGGATTCTTAACTTCTATCTAGATAAATATTGTTCGATAGGAAGGTATTTATTCTTGATATGAAAACCATAAGCACATTTCCCTGAAGATTGCAATGGCTTTGCATAGTTGGCGCGATTCTTGCGTGGCGAAACAAAGTTTGGTTTTCTTTCACCAAGTCAATACCGTCTCTTGAATTCTTAGGAAGTAGATTAGAACTTCTGACCCCTTATCTCCTTTTTTAGTTTGTTTGATCTACAACCCAAATAAAAGAGCTTCATTATCCAGACCTTCATTGTGAATTGAAAAAATTCAATGCTTTAGGTGTGATAAGTTTGGTCACTTTTCCAAACATTGTTCAGATAGACCTAAGCATCAAGCCTCCATTGCAGATGTAGATGATGTCTCTCCATAGAAGAATGAATATTTGTTTTGCTCAGCATTGTCAAGCAATGTACCCACTGACACCAACACTTGGCTAATCGATAGTGGTTTTCTCAGAAAGAGGGAGTTGATTATGAAGAAATATTTTCTCCTATTGCTCGTTACACTTCTATCAGAACTACCATTGCCCTTGCTACATCAAGAGGATGGAAAATTCATCAAATGGACGTGAAGACAACTTTTCTCAATGGCATGATTGAGGAAGAAGTTTACGTCGAGCAACCTGATGGTTTTGAGGTTCATGGGAAGGAGTCACATGTATGTAAGCTAAAGAAGGCCTTGTATGGTCTTAAGTAGGCTCCTCGTGCATGGTACCAAAGGATTGATTGGTACCTGTCTAGTTTGGGCTTCTTGAAGAATGATGCTGATTCAAATCTCTACTTCAAGGTAATCAATGGTGATGCATTAATATTGGTACTAATTCATGCTTCTAGGCTACATATATATATATATATATATTATTTTTACATGTTTTCTCCATTGTTCGGCCCCTACACCGCAAGTAAATGGTTGTATAGTGTGTGGAATGAGGGGGTAGCAGGCCTATAATTGAAATCTTTTCATCTATCAGCATCTAGTTGTTACTTATGCAATGTGAAGTAATGCTTTGAGTTTGAAAGATGTGCAATGCAATGTAATTAATAATATGAATAAATTTTTAATTATTAGTTATGTACTATGAAGTAATTGCATAACTGCTTAGGTTGACTTTGTAAAAACTATATTGTAATTGAAATTTTTTCATCTATCAGCATCTAGTTGTTACTTAAGCAATGTGAAGTAATGCTTTGAGTTTGAAAGATGTGCAATGCAATGTAATCGGCAATATAATAAACTACATAATATAACCATTCTTTTTTGCTATTGTACATCAAGATATTTAACCATTGCTCACTTGATTAAAATTTCAAAGAGTTTAATTATACACATGAGGAGGCAATTAAATTTTGATTGTCAACTTCTATATATCAAATTATCCAATAATCAAGTGTATGTCCATATACAAAAATGGCATCAACGCCAACTCAAAAAAATTTTACAATATGTGGCATATGCCATCTCGTATCTATTCAATATTTACATGCCAAAATGTCTATCTCATCCTAAACTACTGGTGGATCATCAAAATGGAGCCTCTTTGAAGCACTCATTGCCTCTGAAGGTAGCTACACAAGAAAAAGTCAAACCACAATTGAGATTAGTTATACTATATAATTTAAAATTGAATAATTAACATCAAAATCAATATACATTAAATTATAATTGAACTCTAAATTTGCAATCTTGATTACCTAAAATATCCATCTCTTCAAAGGGTCAGGAGTCCTAGAATATGCCCCTCTCAAAGAATCGACCAAACCATCTTTTGTAATTTCAATCTATATAGGTGAACAAAAACATAAAAGTGATCCAAGTTAGCATACAATTGTCAGTAATAGGAACATATAAATATCAAACACAAAATAAAATGAACACATAATTCTTTAGGTGTTTCGACACCTCCTCCTTGAGGTGCTTCAACACCTACTCCTTCAAGTGTTCTAATACATATGGCTTCGGGCATTGTGTCACTTGTAAACAAGGACGTATAGCTCATAATTCCCTGCACATAAAAATGACAAGTACATATGAAACTACCAATCTATGTTGATGTATGGGTGAAAGCACAAACCTGTGTCATAGTTTCAGCCAAATAAAGTAATTCGAACGGATTACTTTCGGCTGACCAGTTTTCAGCTGATAAGGTTTCGGCCGAATCCACAAGGCACCCACATGGCACCTACGTGGCTGGAACTTGTTGGGCGAGTTATTTTCAGCCAAAACGTTATCGGCCGAAAAGTGTCAACACGGTGCACATCTGGAAAGACCTGCTCGGTCGAGTATGTTTCGGCCGAAACTTTATCGACTGTAAGCGTATCAACCGAAAAGCATTACTAAAATCCAAAAAAAAACCAAACCCACAATTGGAACGCTCGGGTGAAAGTATTGAGGGCGAGAGCTTGTCGGCCGATCACCAGCAACAGTGACTATATTTTGTCAGGTTCCATTTGTGGCATTCACTGGATTGTTTGATTTCTCATCTCGTTTGTGTCTATTTTGAGAAATTTGTGATGGATTTTAAGGAAATTTGTGATTTCTCATTTGTTAGGCTTTGATTGAAATGCAAAAATCAAGTTTTGTAATGGATATTGGCCGAAAGGTAGCTAATGTTGTGAAAAATTTATACATTCACCATTCCTTTTAGAAATTCATCTAGCTATATGAAAAACCTCTGATTTATTTTGAAGTATATCAATTAAATAGTCGTAATTTTTCCAAAGATTTTGCACAATAGTTAGCATCATGCACCTTGTTCTAGTGCAAGCCTATATTTATAGGCTCTATTTTGCTTTGTATCACCAATAATCTCCACAAGAACATTGTCCACTTTTGAAATGGTGGAAACAGTTTGCATCTCTCAACAATTTCTCTTGCAACAATCTTTGAAATAAACTTGATTTTAGAATGGCAATCAACACATACTCTTAAGGTTCTTGACAACTCTCAGAGTTGATTTAGGGGATGTGTTTAACAATCCAAATGCAATTTCCAACTTCTCCCTATGGTGTACGAGGATTAATTCTTTCTCCTCCTCCTCTACATCATTCAATACAGGTCTCGTATGTGGAATATACCCTGCTTCCTTCATCTTGCAAAACAACTTGTCCAACTTTGCATAGATATACTGTGTTTGTGGGTGCGATCTATCTCCCACACAAAAGGTGTGTACCATTTTATGAACTTCAATCCAACTACAACCTAGTGTCTTTTCAACTCCTCTGTCACTCATGAATTTTCTTACCTATTGAATTGACCTTCTTGCATCATTATGTGAAAACATTTTACAATAGATAGTGGTCTTTTAAAAGTAAATATGCTTTAGAATATTAAAAATACTTAATGATTTTCTTCAATGCACTATAATAACATATCAAAAAAAATTAAGTTAATAAATAAATTTTTTTATCACTTATGATATTTTATTAACACTTAATTACATAATTATTAAGTCAATTTTATTGACCTGTCCATATGTGATAAGCATTGCGTTTCTTTTGATGCATTTCACCGAAACAGTTATATTGTATGATATATTCATTGATATCGTTTAGGTCAAAAAAATTTCCTGATACGAACGCCCTTGACAGAGCATGGAACCACCACAAATACTTCAATTTTACACTATGTCCTCTAGATAATGCTTTGGTGAAACACGCCCAATTTATGCATGTCCGGCAATCATTGCATTCCATGGCAGAATGCCTTTTAAGGCAATTCTAAGGAGTTGTCAATGAACCCACAGTAACCATCCATTTCAATGTCTCGGAGAGAGGGACGGAAGCCGGACGACTCCTTCATGCATTCTGCTCTAAGTGCTTTCCCATCAGAGTATATCTCTTTCAGTCATTTTGTTTCTGCTTCAACCAAATTTGTTTCTACTTTTGACCAAATTTGAGATATGCTAAATTGCAAATATTGTGGTTGTCCTGCCAGCTTGTGCAAACTGTCCTACCATGCAGGTCTTATTTCTTATGTCGATTCAAACATTAGGTTTGTTTCATCATGTGTTGCATCTACTTTCAACGTAATTGGAATCGAAGCATATGGTTTTAGGTCAATTTGAAGCTTCTGCGGAAACACCTATATAAATTGGAAGAATCTTAAAATCATACAATTTTGTGAAATTTACTCATCATTTGGGTGATCATGTACTTGGGCTGTAAAAATATGCCCATGCCAGTAGAACTTGGGTATTATACCTGTTGAGCGTCACTCCACCTGCCTGCTTCTGAATAAATGTTTGACAAAAGAACATAAGGTGCAGTCTTTTTACAATCCAACCCAAAGAGGAGTCCTGTAACAAATTCTCCTAATGCTATACTCTTATGTGATCTACAAGCACCGAGCAAACATATCCACACAACCACATCAGGTTTTAGGTATTCCAACAATTTAATTTCAATGATATAAAAGGTGTCAACTTCATAAAATAGGAGTTCTGAATTCCTAGGTATTAGATTTAAGAGGATGTATTTGAGATGGGGTTAAAAGTTTCATTCACATATTTCTTAAAATTTTGCTATCACATATCATTCATATATAAGCTTATCAATAAGAAATGATAGCTTTTACTATTTCACCACTTTAATTTCAATCATATAATAGATATCAACTTCATAGTTATTGTATAAGAAAATATGAGCTCCCATTTTTTATGTATGAGATTTAAGGGTATTTTAACAACTTTAATTTCAATCATATAAAATGTGTCAACTTCATAGAATACTGTAGCTCCTATTTTTTAGGTGTTAGATTTAAGGGTATTTCAACACTTCAATTTCAATCATATAAAATTTGTCAACTTCATAGAATACTATAGTTCCTATTTTTTAGGTATTAGATTTAAAGGTATTAGAATACTATAGCTCCTATTTTTCAATCATATAAAAGACGTCAACTTCATATTATTGTATAAGAAAATAGGAGCTCTGATTTTTAGGTATTAGATTTAAGGAGATGTTATTGAGATGGGGTCAAAAAATTTCATCACATACTTCCTAAAATTTTACTATCACATATCATTCATATATAAGGTTATCAATATGAAATGACAACATTTACTATTTCAACAATTTAATTTCAATCATATAAAAGATATCAACTTTATAGAATATTATATATCAGCTTTTACTATTTCAATAGTTTAATTTCAATCATATAAAAGTCATCAACTTCATTGAATAGTGTAGCTCCGATCTTTTAGGTATTAGATTTAAGGGTATTTCAACACTTTAATTTCAATCATATAAAAGGCATCAACTTCATAGAATATTGTATAAGAAAATAGGAGCTCTATTTTTTAGGTATTTGTTGTGAAATCTCTTTATACACCTTAACTAACCTTAGCCAGTCCACTAGTGTTTCATTTTCAAATCTCATGTCACTAGTATTTCTAATTTTTCCAATTTGAAAGTATATTTTTAATCTTTATTTTGATGTATTTTGGTTGTACCACAAGTCAATTAGGATCCTAATCTTCCACCCAGGAGTGGTTTTCTAAACCTTAGCATGACCTAGACCAATGAGAATGATTTATATATTCTTATGTACATGTATGTATGTATGTGTGTATGTATGTATTATATATACATATGTGTACATGTGTGTATGTATGTATGTATGTATATATGCATATATATATGTATGTACATGTATGTATATGTGTACATGCACATATATGTGTATGTGCATATGCATGTACATGTATTATATATACATATGTGTACATGTGTGTATGTATGTATGTATGTGTGTATGTATGTATGTATGTATGTATGTATGTATTATATATACATGTGTACATGTGTGTATGTATGTATGTATATGCATATATATATGTATGTACATGTATGTATATGTACATGCACATATATGTGTATGTGCATATGCATGTAGATGTATTATATATACATATGTGTACATGTGTGTATGTATACATATGTATGTACATGCATGTATATATGTGTATGTGTGTATGTGTGTATATGTGTGTACATGTATGTATGCATGTGTGTACATGTGTGTATGTATGTATGTATATGCATATATATATGTATGTATGTATGTATGTATGTATATGCATGTATATATGTATATGCATATACATATGTACATGCACATATATGTGTATGTGTGTATGTATGTATGTATTATATATATGTGTATGTGTATGTGCATATGCATGTACATGTATTATATATACATATGTGTATGTATGTATGTATGTATGTATATGCATATATATGTGTATGTACATGTATGTATGTGCATGCATGTATATATATGTGTATGTGTGTATGTATGTATGTACTTGAGTATATACATGTGTACATACACACATACACATATATATGCATGTACATGCACACATACACATACATATATAATACATGTACATACATACACACATACACATATATATCATGTGCATGTACATACATATATATATGTATATACATACATACATACACACATACATATACATACATACACACATACACACATATACATATATATATGCATGTACATACACACACACACAGATATATATATATATATACATGCACGTACACACATGCACTCCCACATACATACATGTGTACATACAGATATATGCACATGTATCTATATGTTTATATTTTATTCCTAAGGAATTTATTTCAAAGAATTTTAACTTTATTACTTTAATATGTTTTAAGTTAGATCAAAAAATTAAGGAAATGTTAACCTTTTTATAATTTCTAGTGTTTGATTTAAAAAATAATTGATTACAAAGAAAGGCTAGAGCATATATGACCAATTGTAATGAAGAGTATTTTTTTATTTTGATCAAAATTTTAGTATAGAGTGGTTGAAAGGATAAATATTTTTTTTCCATATTTACTCTTGGTTGAATATTACATGCATGCCTATGATTTAATAGGTTCACATAGCTTGATAGATATAAAGTTTGAACTAGATCTCATTAGATACATTTAAATTCAAAAATGTTTTCTAGTTTTGAAACTTGAAAATTTTACCTTTAATTTAAATATATATTTTTTTAGTTTTGAAAAAATTTCAATTTAAATTTGTTTAGTTCATTATGTAATTTTGTTTTAATGATATGCAGATCTCTATGATCTATTTATATATATCATGGCCGATGAGGGATCTCATCATTCCCCTCGTTCTGAGCGAGAAGCTCAAACTAGATCAAATATATTTTAGGATAGTATTGCTAGATTGGACAATGCTCTAAAATGTTTAGAGCAAACAATTCACAACTCCCCCAATTTGGCTAATCGAGATAGATTAGTCACTATTAGACAAGAGATTATTAAGATGATTGAGACAATTCGATCATACAATCCTTATGATGAAATCAGCATTGAACAGTTTTATTTTTCTCTTGCTAGGAGTGTTACTGGCACAGTGAAACATAGAGAAGTTGCCAAATTAGTTTCAGGTGAAATTGTGTTATCCATGTTCCCATTTTATACAGGGAAAAATAAAATTAGAGGATATGTGGTTACGAGGTGTGAAGATCCTCTTGTTGCACCCTTCATATACCCTAGATGGTTGGTAGCACATCATAGATGGCCTCACAATGATGAGCTACCATTATATTTTGTCAAACAGTTATATGCAGAATTTCATTTACATATAGAGGTGGACTACACATATTATCCTGAGCATGCTGGCCAAGGTAAAGGTCGTTTTTTTGACAAACCACAGTTTAGACCTTCAAATTTTCCACCGCCTGTGGAAAAGAGGGCATTAGTTGGCCCAAACCTTTTGGTTTTACCAAAACGTTTGGAATTGGCAGCAGTAGGGGAGGCAGCAATAGGGTCCACTCATAGTCAGATTTTTGAAAACATTGCCTCTATTACGACGTAGATTGATTAGATTTCATCTGATCAAGTTGGTAGATATTTATTATGCCCACGGATCAACCTTCCTCCCACTGAGGCTACATCTGCATTGTATGATCCATTTATTAGTGCCAATCTACCTACTCTTGTAGATGTCGAGCATATGACCCACACGACTCTGCGTAATACGTGTAGACTCTCAATTTTGGATTTACTAGCAGCATATCAGGTTATCAGTGAGGACCATGGGATTGCTCTTGATAGGGTACCAGAGTTTATTAAACAATGATATCCTCATACACATATGAGCCACAAGGTGGCAAATGTAGCTTAGGATATTCCACATCAGCCTACAGAATCCCATGCACATCATGTTTATGTTGATCCTTTAGCTTGTCCAAGTGGTCATCAGGATGTTACAGGTCACGTTGAGGCTACTGCGACACCTAATCCTATCCATGGGACATATAGTCGACTTCTTTTTGCTACTGATACTGTACATGCTACAGAGCCCCCTACGATGTCTTTACATTCTCATGATCTTAGTGACATTGGTAGAGCCTTCAAGCAGGCACAATAGGTACTTTCAATTTATAATTTAAATACATGTAAATATTTTTAAAATTGTGTTCTAAAAATTTATGTAATGCATTTTAAAAACTTCTAGGGGTTTAACTCCTGATTGAAATTGTGTACTTGAAAATTTTAAGCAGTACATGGTGAATTCCCAGACTTTGGAAATTTGGAGCATGATGGCGATCCCATGCAGTATGCAAATGAGGTACATTTAAATTTAATTTTAAAAAACTAATTACTTGATGTTTTTAGTTTGAACACATTGAACTCAAGTACATTGTAAAAATTTTAGATAATTTTACATATATATGTGTACTTGAACACATGTAGGGGTTGGGACGAGGCTCAGGACACAGATCAGGAGATATTGGATCGAGACATGGATCCACACATCTTGGATCAGCAGAGCGATCGGTCCATGGATCGAGGGAGAGGTCGAGGGAGAGATCGAGCCATGTATCGAGGGAGAGATCGAGTCATAGATCTGATGATTCTGTTCATACTAGACATCCCTCTCTTTGAGATTTGTTTTATAGTATTACATGTCTGAGATCATTTTATTACATGTTGGAGACACTTTTTATGATTTATGTATTGAACATTTGGACGTGTTACATACTTATGTTTTATGGTACACATATATATACTTGTTATAATTTACATGTCACATTCATACAATTATGTTTTATGGTTTGAATCTTAGAGGTTTGTTATATACGTGCATTATTATGGTTTGATGAAATCACTTACATTACATCTATAAGTACCTTTATTTAAATTTAAATTATGGTAACTTGTTCAAATGCACTTGTTGTACATATATAGATAACTAAATACATTGTGAAATCAAAATGTTGGACTCCACTATCTAATGGTTGCTATTTGTAAAATTAAAAGATGGACATGTACATGTAATTAATTTAAATAAATAGTTCAAATGAATTTGTCTTTAATAAATAGGTCAAGAAATAGAAAAAATTGAATGCAAATATGCTTGAGATTAATGCTATACATTTTAAAGTAGAACATAAAAATGCAATTGGAAATAGATGATAGTTAGATTGAATTCTTTAAAGCTCTAAATGTTCATTTTTAAAGTTAGTAAAAGTTAAATACATTTAAATTGTGCATATATCATGCTCTACATTAACCTAATTTCTAATTCCATATAATCTAATACACATGTTCATTTGAATGTGCATGCAAAGAATTCTTGAACTAGATGATGAGCTATACTTGTGTCAAGTTGAATGTAAATGAAATCATATATATATATATATATATATATATATGTTTGAAAGTGTTCACTTAAGAATGAACCATATAATTCAAATAAAGCATGCAAGCTATTAGTGGAGTTGAATGTAAATGAAATCAAATTTCTAGTTTTGAAAGTTTAAGAATTCCATGTGGAACATTTATATATATGTAATTAGAAATTGATATATATATTTAAATCTTGAAAGACATGCACATTTAATATTAAATTAAAAATTGATGACAATTCTATATAAATTAAAAATTGATCAAGTAGATCTCTTGGATGACAATTCTATATATAAATTAAAAATTGATCAATCCATATTTAATTGTACTGGAAAGATGGACCAAATTACATACATGGTCTCAAGCTATACATGGTAAACAAAGCTAAATTGATGCCAAAATGTAGCTATCTCAAGCACCCCAAACACCATCACTATGATTCACTACAATGTTCATATATTCCAATGCACCTTAAGGTGAACAAGAAAGGACAAACCAAGAGAACCTGGATACAATCTAACATTAACAAAATGGATAAATAATTTAGTTCTATACTTAAAAGATAGGAGCTAATATTCTTAAGCAAATTTGGATTTTAAAGATGAAATCAAATTATAAGGTCAAGTGATTTTTTATTAGGAGATTGGATTTGAAATGGATGATAGTCTAGATTAAGGATAAGGTCCCTAGATGTTGAAAACTTTGGGTGATGACGAAAGGACAATATGATGTATGGACTAGATTGAGACCAAGTAACCAAATTTTGATGTTTAAGTGATGCTTTTTTATTATTAAGGATGGAGAATGGATGTACGGTTGAGATGGATCTAGATGGATAATTTTTAAATGATTCTAGGATGAGGGATGCTTACCTGATGAAAATTTAATAAAATTAGGATGTGATGATTAGGATACATGAAAATCCAAATGATCATTTAAAATTATTGAATGTCGTGCATTAGTAATGTATAAAAAATAAAGAAAACTAGAGACAACATTTATGTCTAGATTCTTCACCACTTGAAAACACCAAATCAACTAGATAATTTTATACAAGTTTGTGGAGTTGAATGTTCAAATGAAATGAAAGATTTGAATGTGAACTTAAGAATTCCACGGAACATAAATAAATTTAAATGCAAAATTGGAACATAGACTAGGTTTTGTACATATTGTTGCACGTATATATATTCAATCTAGCTCATGTATATAGGTGGAGTTGAACAAATATTTAAATTCAAAGATTTGAAAGTGAAAGTTTAACAATTCCATGTGTCAAACATAAAAATTTACAATCAAGGAATCTAGAGAGATGATATAAAGGAATTTCTAGAGATTCTCAAGAGTGAAAGTTTAAAAGAATGAACCATGTCCAACATGTAAAAATGCAATTGGAAATTTAGATGATTTAAAGGAATTTAGGCAAAATGTAAATTAAAACATTTTTAAAGTCACTGGGTTTTGTAGATCAAGCATATATATGATCTAACATACATGTCACATTCTAAAAAAAAAACCATTCTAAATCATGTCACATGTCCAATCAATACAAATATATAAATTATCTAGATTTGGAGTCATAAATGTGTACACATGTATCCAAAAAACAACTTAAAGCTCCTGGTACATAAAATCTAGATCCTCTCTATCTTTAATTATCTCTAAAATCTTCTCATGATCTTCAATAGGCAACCTCCACTTTTGTTTGGCACGTCCTCTTTTAGGTAAAGTTTCTAAATTTATTTTTGTTGCCAAAACTAAGTGATTGTAATGTAGAACCTTTTGTCCTAGCCTATAATCAACAAATATAATACCATTTTTATCTATCTTTATTTGTTGATAATATGTGCCTTCAATAACGACTGATCCAATGGGATACTCTTGTCCATCACCATCTGTCATCGATTCGAAACAATTTGCTTTTTGGTTGTGTACATCTTAGTAGATAGTAATCTACACCTTCCGCATTTTCAGGATCTGCAACTACAACGAAAATATCTCCTGTACACACACCACATATTTACATATTTAAGTAAATTATACATTTAAAAGTTGTAAAAATTTATATTTTATATTTGAAACTTACTTAAACATAGAATATATATATATATATAATTTAAATCTTGATTTTAACTAAATTAATCAATTTGGACATACCTATAACAACTAAATCAGATACACGTTCGTAATCAGCTGAATATAGTGGATCATAGACATCAACATTGTCATCTTCAACAAAAGGAGGCATTGATATTAATTGTTTCATTTCCCATTGTGAAACATACCCATCTCTAATATTCTCACATTGATCAATATTTGCATTGTCCTCAATGCAATCAATACAAAAACATGATTTTTCTCTCACATTCATTGCATAAGGCCTACTACTCCCCGTTGTCATGATTTGATGTAGATTTCTAATACCATGAATTGCTTGACAATTATAAGGATTTGATCGATCAATATCTATTTAAATTCAAGTTGAAAATTCAATTTGAAATCATGTATGTACTTGAACTTTGAAATTCAAAATTTTAAAACAAATTTTGACTAGACATACATACCTGTAACTTCCCAAAAATACCGTGTGTTGTATGTTGAGTCGCGAGCAGAAAAATGACTTTTGCACCATTCAACAATTTCATTTGCATTCCGTATGGCATTACCTACAAGTTGCACACAAGTTGGCACAATTTGTCACCTATTACTTTCAAAGAACTTAAAAGAAAATTTAATTTAGTTAAATTAAATATATATATATATATCTAATCTTTTAAAAAGTATGAAGCTAAATTGGACACACCTGCAAGTTCATGTTGACGAAGTGCATGCTTCACACATGCTCCTGCTCCATCGTGCTCTCCTTTTCCATGTACACTCTCATAAAAAATTCCACAAAAAATTGGTGTTGCATCTAGCATGTTGACTACTTCACCAAACAAAGGCTTTTGCAGACTTAAATTGTCCTGTGAAGTTACAAATAATTAAACAATTGAAAACCTTGAATTATCTTCAAAAAACAATTTAAGTCTCAAAGTTTTAAAAGTAAATATAAATTAATTAAAAATAATTTAAAAACCAATGTACTTACTAGCACATCCATAAGACCATATCCAGTGTTGTTCTTGATTTATGCCACGTCGTCTTAGGTCTTCAAAAAACATTTTGAAACAATGAGCTACATAGCTTCTATCATGATTCATATCATCACTGATATAAAAGTGAACCTCTTTGATGATAATTCTATCATCTTTGCTACTTTGTATTCCATCAACCGCTAACTCTGCATGCCTCTAGCAAACTTGCACGAAGATTGCAACTTGCTCTGAATGATAATATTGACTTTGAATCTCAGTTTGAGGACTAAATGTATAGTTCTTAGATAAATCTACAATAGAGAGAATACAACCTGGTGGAAAACAATTCTTTGAATAACGAAATTGCTTAGATTGCCATCTTGCACCATGACAATGTTGGATATGTGGATATATGATATTGCGAAATTTACTCATGAATTCATTGTAAGGCAATCCACTCTCTTTAAGAACAATTTTTTTGGCCTCAACTCCTGACTTCGTTATGTCTCATATTCAAATCTCTTCCAAGTAACTTGCATTTCATTATTGTCAACATGTAAAAGATTCTTCAAATCTCCACAATCATTACATACATTTTTTATACACTGAACATTGAATTCATCCGAATTTTCTAATTTTTCACATAGAAGAGACTTCACAAATTGTGTTGTGCTTCGAGGGATGGCTAAATTTTGATCAATTGTTGCCATAACTTTTCTATATGATTGTAGGTGTAGATCAAATTCAACATGATTTTGACAACAACAAGTTTCACGTACTTTATTTATACGTACAAATGATGGTCGTAGTGTTTCAAACATCCTTTGACAAATTTCACATTTAAAAATTCTTGTTTAAATGCTTCAAAATGTTCACTTTGTGTTGTATCTATAAAATGTTTTGGATGAGAAATTTTTGTACCATCATCACCTATTATTTGTATAGTATCCCTTCTATTGGAAGAAACATGAGAGTGGGTGGTCCAATATTCAACAACTTGTTTCTTTACATCTTCTGAAATTCTATCTTTTTGAGGAACCCTACAAATATTTACCCAATTTTTCTCAATTTTCCATCTATTTCATATCTCTTTTCAATATATCTTTGAACAGTTCTCCTAGAAACATTTAGTAATTCAGAAATTGCTTGAACTTGTCTTCTATATGATAATTTCTTACTAGAAATTACAGTCATCAACGCTCTATGTGCAGCACTTAAATTACTAGACCGACTCTTCTTTTCAATACATTCTAATGCTTCTTGCAGGTTTTCAACAATTGTTTGTTTTAAATCTGATGACTTTTTCCTATTATCAACCCCTAACAACTCCAAAACAGGGGTCATTTCTTTTCGTCTAAATAACTTTGCAATTAACTGTGCTCTTCCAATTAAAGATTTCTCTTCAAAAAATTCATCCCATATTTTTTTAGAGTGTAATTTTAATGTGCTTTCAGATAACATATCTTTAGATGAAATATTATTGAAAAGAAAATCTTCATCCATCTCCATCAAATTTTCCATACCATAGTCCAAAACATTTATATTAGTACTAGGTTCAGTTTGTTCTTGTACCTGTACGTCACCTTGATCATCAATATTTTCTATGGGTTGTTGTTCAGTAGATGTTCCTTCATCTGCTTTTCTCTTTCTTTGTCTTACTTGTGTTCGTTCATACTTCCTCGATCTAGCCCTTGGATTTGCCATCACAAATTACACTCAAATTTGAATGATTGCCTGCATAGAAATTTGTACACACATAAGCTTTCCATGAAACATGTACATGTAATATAGCATAAATATTTTTAAAAACTTGTAACTAGATGCAAAACATAAACATAAAATATTTAAACAAAAGTTTTTAATAAACATAAACATGCAAAACATAAAATATTTTTCATTGAATAATGAATATATTTGTACACATATTTCTTTGATGTTAATATTTTAATAAAAAAAAAGTGAAAACAAACTTCAAATGCATTTTCAATAAAAAACATAATCAATTAAATAAATTAAAGATCAATACACCTTAAAAACATCTCTCCTCTTCTCCAAATGCCTTTCTTTTCATCGAAATACATCTTGTAAATTTCAAAAATGATAAACCTTCAAAAATGTTGAAATAAATCTTCTTTAATCAAAAATAGTCGAGAAAATTTTGAAATATTTGTTATTTTCGAATTTTTTTAATTTGATAAATTTGGAAAAAAATAACTTTATTTTATTTCATTCATTTTCGGCCGAGTAGTTATTGGCCGATAACTTTCCAATCGATTAATTTTCGGCCGATTCATTACCGGCCGATACGGTTTCAGCCAAAACCTGGTCGGCCGAAAACGTGTCGGCCGAAAACATCTAGTTGGCATCCTACATGGCAGCTTACTCATCATTTTTTAGAATTTTCTGAAACATTCATTTTTGGCAGAGTATTTCTCTAGTCAGATTGATTTTTTTGCAAAAAATAAAAATACCCTTTTGTAGAGCTTGAAGTGTAGAATCCAAATATAGAATTTTTATAATATTTTGATTAGTTTTGATATCTTTTATTTTTAAAATAATGCAAGTAGGTTTTAAAAATTAAAAAAGAGGCTGATTTGATATTAAAAAAATGATAGTAAAATTTATTAAAATGTTTTAAATATTATATGAGGCATAAGAGGAGAGAGTCTACTTCAAAAGGGTATATTTTTTTTTTGAAAATGATTGAAAAAATTGAAATTAGTTGATGGCCCGTCAAAACTGTCAAATTCTGACATGTTTGACTTTAAAACGTTATTACGAGAAAAATATACATCAAAATGTGATTTTTTTTTTCCATGCATAGGATATTGAAATTACCTATTTGGAAAAAAAAAATAGGGAGAAATGAAGTTTTTTTCATTTTATTTCTTGATGGCCCGTAAAGTCACTCTTTTATGAAATTTTCAACATTCCAAAATTTTTCCTTAAATTGATAAAAACATAATAAAAATATATTTTTTAATTTTTTTAAAAATTACAAGAATAAACTACACCAAAATTTCTACATTTTATTAGTTTACACCATTTTGAAATTCAAAACATAAAGACCACTTTTATGTGGTCGAAGTTCAGAATTTTTTGTTGTTGTTGGCCGATTCCTTTATAAAGTGTGACCCAGGTTTGTGCTTTTACCTGTATGTATAATCAATTAAAGATCTTAAAATTCTTAATTCAATCAAATTTGAGTTCAATTACCTTCCCCTTATCCAATAGTGCACTTCCATAATCTGGACAAGGTTGCACCTTGCTCGCACAAGGTATTTCCTACAAGAGGAAAATAAGATAAACATATAAGTTATTATATAATTTCATTAATGACAATTCAAATGACAAGAAAGTATATAATAAATAAATGTAAATGAGTGAGTGCAAAATATATACTTGTGTATGTCGAGGCCAAATGAAATGGCCCTCAGGGTGCTATCCTTCACTGTGTCACTCCTCCTCGGACATCAATCATTAAATAGACCATGTAAATAAAATATTAGTACATTATACTATCTCTTATTAATATTCATTTAAAACAAATGCAAGTTATGAATTCACAACTTAAATTTTACCTGTGTCACTATTCCAATGTCCCCCTCTCTAGTAGGAGAGGACTCTGTACGGTGTGCTCCACTCCCCTGCGTCTGATCTATAATGTCCACATCATGGAAGTCATAATCAAAAGTGTCTAAGGGATGCTCAGCAAGCTGTACAAGAGGGCCCAAGCATATCTAGTGACACATGGAGCAAGTATGTGGTACACAAATATGTGGACCTGATGAGGATGATGCAGCAGCACTCAAGCCATCACCAACATCACTAGAATGTGGCTGAGCTACTACAGAAGCATGCGAAATCAAAAGACCACACAAAGAGTGAATAGCATGGATAGTCTGTGTGGCCGCATCCTGCACAATATCTGGATGGTATACTGAAGGTGGCAAAGGAAGGGGAGGAGGGGGAACATATGGGTGGGGTATTACTCTAAATGCCCCTGGTCTATCTTGGGGCATACCTCCACCAACGCCTTGGAAGGGTTTAATGTCAAAGTAATTGACATGATGCCCTAACACAAACTCAGAATATAATTTTTTTATAAAATAAAATGCTATATCCAATTGTTGTTCGGTGGTTTCAAAAACCATACACCAATGATCCCAAAAGTTTTCTACAATGTCTCTATGAGTGCACCATTTTATAGAAAATTTTGTTTTATTAACATTAACTGGCAAACCAGTGGGGTTAACAAATAAAGAGGCTATTTGGGCTTTGGTTATTCTGAGATCTTTCACATCATCATAGGACAATCCACATGCATAATATTCTCTCATGTCTTCTCGCCACGAATGAAAGGCATTATGTTGTGAGGAGAGGGTTTCTATGTTTTTAATTATTTCTTTCATTGTGTTTGACATATTAGATAATCAAGGGACTCTCGTATAAACATCAGAAATGCCCCTTAATTGTTGCAATTTTTCATAAATTAATTCTTGAATTGATGGTGGTGGAGGTGGTGGAGCAGCCATAATGCCTGATTAAAATTAAAAACAAATTAATCTAATTAAAATTAGATAATATAAATGAAAATATTATAAAAATACCCTAGTTTTTTTAAAAAATCCAACAAAAACCCTAGTTTTTAACAAAAATCTATAAAATTCTCTAATTTTTAATCCAAATACATAAAAAACACTATTTTTAAATCAAAATCCATTACAAACATTCAATTTTCATCAAAATCCATACTAAATTCAATTTTTTCATAAAAAATCTATCAAAAACCCTATTTTGAAAAAAACAACTAAAATTACACAAATATAATTGAAAATTTGATTAGAGAAAAGAAAAATAAATAATCTAACCTTTTGAAGATGGATTTACACCAAATCAGATATCTGATTTGTGAAATAAACTTTTGACTGTGCGCCCGCTACAGTTAACCAGTTGTGAAATGAGAATGAGTTTTAATCGGGCCGATATGGAAATGTGTATGTTGTCACAAATCGGATATACGATTTGGAAATCTAGGTTTGGGTTTTGCTTCAGTAGTGTGTACTGACACCCAAGCCACATAAAGTCAACTCGGCATTTTCGCATTTTTGAATCGATGAAACACGTTATTTTTTCTCCATTGCCACTTTTTGGCATACCATGATCCTGCACATGCCTTGTGTTTTCATGTTCCTTTTGCAATTTTCTTTCTTCTTGCGATGTGTCCTTTTCTTGGTGGTTTCATTGGGTTTGACTTCCTCTGAGTGCGTGATATTTCCTTGTTCTCTCTTAGAAACATTAGGTACAATGTTCCCTAAGATGAGACCTTTGCACTTGTTCACTCTTGGAAACATTGGGTACGATGTTCCCCAGGATGAGACCTTGTATTTATCCACTTTCAGAGATGTTAAGCATGATGTCCTTTGAGATTAAAACCTTTCACAAACTAAGCAAAATCCCTTCGAACATCCCTCTTTCTTGTTGCATTTTCTTTTTGTACCTTATTAAATTCATGGAGGTATGGCTTTGATATGGTCCCCTAGGGCTCACCTAGTGAATAACTAGCTTCACTAGCAGGTGAAGCCACAATAGTGGTTTACAATTTGATGGAGGAAGGAAAACTAAGAAAAAATGAACCCAAGGCAAAAAAATTGGTTTTAGAGGTTCAAATAAACCTACAAGTTCGACCAAACCAAAAATGGGTTCAACCGAACTAGGGTTCAAGTGAACCCATTAATTATTGGGCCCACATTTTCCGCCCAAAAATTAAAAAAAAGAAAAATGCATTTTGAAGGGGGTTCAAATGAACCCCCCTTATTCCTCATTCTCCCCTTGAAACACAAAAAAACCTAAATTTTTACACTTTGAAGCTCAGGTTGAGGATGAAAATGAAGGAGTCTTCACAAGCCCAACTAGAATTAGGTAGTCATAAAAAAAAAAGCTATCCAACGAATATAATTTCAATGTGTTTTGGTTTTATTATGTATTTGTTTTTTTCGTTTTATTAAACATAGGTTTTTCATCAAAAATGAAGGTATTTTTTCTACACATGTGGAAAAATAGCAGATTATAAAAAAAAAAAGAAAAATATGAGTGCACCAGATATTGAAGTCCTTTATCAACAAAAATAAAATTGAATTTCGATATATACAAAATGTTATGTATTTACTATTGCACTATTCGGATTGTAAATTGGTTTGACTTGAGCTTGATTAAAGAAAAATAATTCAATAAAAACTATCTAACCAAGCGAAAACACTAGATATTGGAGTTACAAATCTAAATTGGTATGTGCAATTATGATGGACCAAAAGTGGCAATATGATGGGTATGTGGTGACTTTTTTTTACCCAAAATTGATGAAACGAAAAGGGTTTTAAAGGAGATTCTTAACTTTCCAACAATATAAATTATGCTTTTTTTGAATTTAATAAGTAATTATTATTCATTTTCTATTCAAATTATGACTAAAGTTATTGATAGGCTGATTGAAAACATCTATAGATTTCAAATGGTATCACATTTTGAATCCAAAACATGCATCATTTCTATGCTTCACATACTATAGGATTAAAAAAGAAAAATTAAATTTCATGAAGTTTTGACCAAGTTAAGGTGGTGAGACATAGTTTTTTATATTTTTAAAATTTGTAATAAAAATTTATAATTAATTATTTACTTGGAAAAAAATTACAAAAATATGCATCACATTGGGACATGAGTCCTTTACTTATATCTAAAAATTTATAAAAAAAATATTATCATTTTATTGTGGTTAGGTGGTTAGACAAACACTTCTTTATTTTTTCCCTAAAATTTAAGTACTACTATATTGAAATTTCAAATTTCACCAAATAGATTTTTTTTAAGAAACCTAGTAGTTTAGAAACTACATTCAATTTGCTATAAATTCTATTCTTACATATTTTGAAATAATATAGATAACTTATTCAAATTTTGTAAGCTTCCAACTCCGATTTTTGATTTTTTGCCACTTAAGGGCCTATTTTTTCCATGATGATCCTACCTACACATACCCATTTGAAAAAATTAAATTTTATCCTTCATGGAAAAAAATTATAAGTTATCTGATTATTAGCGTCACTTTTAAAAATGTTATTTTAAAAGAAACCTAGTTTTCATTGGGAGATAAAAAAGAAGTGCAATCTAATTCCAGAAAATTTGAAAAAAATATTTTTAGAATCTATACAAAAAATGTGACAAGACTCTAGTTTGTATCTTCTTCAAATTCCTCATGGTTTAGCTGCTATAAGTGCTTGAATGTGAAGATTTAGTAAAAGAAAATTAAGTGTCTAGTTTCGCCAAAAATTGTAAACCACTAGTGTGGGATCACCCTAGCCCTTGTAAGCATGCATTTTTGTAACTTATTCAATTCATGGAGGTATGGCTTTGATATGGTCCCCTAGAGCTCACCTAGTGAACAACTAGCTTCACTAGCCCTTGTGAGCATGCATTTTTCTTTTTGTCCTTATCATAGTCATGGGGGTATGACGTTGATATGGACCTTTCGGGGCTCACTTAGTGGACAACTAGCTTCACTATCCCTTGTGAGCATGAGTTTTTTTTGCATAGTGGACAATGTGTTCCACTTGTAAACCTTTTTGGACAAACAACCTAGACCTATTCCACAACAAGTTGGATGGCTAGTTGAAGCTTGATCCATTGCATTTTTTTCTCTTTTTCTTTTTCTATCTTTGATGGTGCATGTTTCTGATTTAGTTATGGCTTCATATATCATCTACAAGTGTGTTCATTTGTGTCTATGTTGGTTTGCCATAGGATCTTCATCTTGGGGGCTTGGACACCCTCTTGGTTATTGTCATCCTATCTTACTAGTATTCGTACATTTGAACCCCTCTTGATTACGTAGTTGGCTACTTTAGTGTGAGTTTGAAACAAGTTTCTCCTCTCACTAAAGTGGGGGCTAAATGTAGTGTAGGAAAATGCATACCCTTTCATTTTCACACTTGTTTGGGCCCGCCTTGCTTTGTTTATCCTTATTTGTGTCTTAATTGGTCCTATTTTTCATCCACAAGCCTAATGAACTATATATTTTTCTTGCTAATCTCAACAAACATCAATAGATAAATAATAATTTAATGATTCTGGTTGTGTGTCCATAATTTTTGGGTAGAGACTAAGATCACACCTAGGGCGTCTTTGTCCCCCAAAGGTCTTGGGACCCTGGTTTCAAGTGTGCCTTAAATGGGCCCCTTTTTGGAGTTTGTGCCCTGAGTTTCATGCCTCAGGACTAAGACGCCATCTAGGGCATCTTAGTCCCCCTTAAGGTATTTTTAGGATTTAATATCAAATCTTGGTGGGATTTAGCCTCCTTTAATTAATAAATTCATGTGTCGGCTTGGTGTGGTATAATTTCAGGATATTAAGCATAGATAAGTATAAATACAAGCTTCTTCCACTCATTTTTCATAATAAGCATTCAAGTATTCATTCCTAAGATAATTTTATGAGATCAAGAGCAGTTCATCAAGTCTTTGGAACCATCATCAAGATTCAAGCATCATATCAAGGATATTGTTGCATCATGTTTGTTATTGTGCTAACATTTATGATGTAGGGTTTATGATTCAAGTAAGCGTTCAATTCAAGATCTATCCTATTCAAGCAATAGTCAAGAACCACATCCATTGTAGCCATTTCAAGTATATTTGTAGCTTCTTATTACAAGGGTTTGGTGAGTTGCAACATAGTGTTTTGTTCATTCATCATTTCCCTCCATTTCGTTCTATTCCAAGGTTTAATTACCAACAAGAGGTTTGACCATGGAAAACCCCTATTTACTAACAATCAACAAGTTTTTCCTCTCTTGCATGTTTTTTTTTACAGAATTAGGTTGAAGACTTGAAGATCATTTGAAGTGCAAAGTTGCAAAGTTGTCATCTTCACGAAAACTCACCTACAGGCCAGATCTGGGAGTTTCATAACCTGAGATTAGAGTAGAAGGAAGTGCAGACATCAAGCCTCAGAATCACATTTGGAGATTTTAGAAATTTAGATTAGGACTAAGATGGTAGCAAGGGTGTCTTAATCCTCCAAGTAGAATTTTGCAGACATCAAGCCTTAGGATCACATTCAGAGATTTTAGAAATTCAAATCAGGACTAATAAGATAGTAAGGGCGTCTTAGTCCTCCATCACATATTTTGATGACTTCTTTTCATTTCTAGAATCCTCATTACATTTCTAGACTTCCTAGGTACACATACCCTAACTTGTTGATGCATAATTTCATCATTTGCATTCATCATTTAGCTTGCATTATTAGGTTTTGTGAGTTGAATGTTAAGTTGTTTATTCCAAGCTTTTGCTTGGTGGTGAATCCTTCAAAGCCTAAAAGAACCCCCTCCTAGGTCTTCCTTCTTGAGAATTGATTCACCCTTTGGGGTTGATAGTCAATCCAATTTAGGGATCCTAGGACATAATTGAATGGCTGAAGGAGAATAGCACAGGCTCTTCCCCCATCTATTTCCCCAACGGTTCATATACAAGAATGAGTTCTTATGGTAAAGTGGTCATAAATAGATTGTGTGGAATATAGACTATTACATAAAGGAGCATTTGTACCTCTAGAAGATATTTTTAAGTTTTATATTCTTCTTCAAACTATGTTATTAGAGTGTGAGGATTGAATTGTGAAACTCACAAATGATCTAATAACACACAATCTAGAACCTTGAAAAATGAAGTTAACAAAAAATTAGCTTGAAGTCTGATTAATTTTTTAAATTTGAAAAATTTCAAAGTTTAAATGTGTGGATAGTTTGTGTAGAATGTTAGTTACACCAAAGTATAGTGAAGGAAATTTGACTCTACTAAAGGAAGATAATTTTTCATTAGAAGTAATTTTAAATTGCCACACTTGAAATAACCGGCCAAGGGTTTTTATTTAACTTTAGTCTATTTATGAGATTTTGTTAATTAACCCTTTTTTATTTTCTTAATTTTAAATACAAATATCTTTACTAGATGAAGTTAAAAATTATTTCTAAGCTAATAGATGTTAATTATATAACAAATTCAAGAAATGAAAATCATAATTTGAGTGCAAAAATAGAAAGTATAGTAAAAAAGAACCTAGATTGAAAATTTGGAGCTCTCTACATCATATGCTAGCACTTTGTATGGAAGTTATAATCATGCACTATTGTCTCATATAGGTGAAAAATTGGAAACATTCTATCCAAAAATTTGTAGCCTACTCATACAAGAAAAATTCCAATAGTATGATAAAAATGATAATAATTGGAATGATATAATGACAATAAGATAAGCTATTCCAATGCAAGAAATTAATATTATGAAAAGAAATAAAGGAAGAAGATGTAACCAAATAAATTGTAAACTTAACATGTTTTCTCCAACATAAACGTACAACACATGAAAAAATAAATAAATAAATGACTACTTAGAGATTTGCCTCAATCAAATCCTTATATTAGTCTTTTGACCTTCATACTAACCTAGTTTTTATAGTTTTTTGGAAAAAAAATAATAAATACTATGATAAATAAGATACAACATAACAACAATAAAAATATTATGAAATGATCCAAGATACCGAAGTAGATAGAACCTAGGAAATAAGAATGGAAGAACTAAAATAGAGAGAAGAAATTGGAGAAAAACAAAAGAACAATATTATCTTTAATATTTGAAGTAGTGAGTATAGATAATGTTGGACTATATAAAATTTTCTTCCAAATGTGCATGAATGTAACAAGCAAGATAATAACCTTCACATACAAATAACACTAATAATAGATTTAGAGTGAGCAATAGAGATGGTTGATTTTTTTGGTAGAGCTTGTGATAGAATTTTGTGTGAGAGAGATTGAGAATATTCATTAAAAATGAGGTCAAAGAAGAGCCAAGAGGAAGGGCATTCATTTAGAATATTCTCATGGATAAATTTCATGGACTAAACTTGATAAAGAATAATGAAACACTCAAAATGGTTACTAGAATCATGAATTATCCTGAAATATTGTTGTGTTATGTAGGTGTCTACACAAATAAATCTCATCTAAAAAAATTGGACCCAACAAATGTTCAATAGGATAAGAATAACACAAAGATTAATAAAATTACAATAAAAGAGTGAGCTAACATATTGTTATTTGGATAATGCAAACTAACACACAAAAGTGAGGCACAAAATACAACATGAGATTGCAAGGGCACATAGTTTTTGGCATTACAGAGGGGATCTTATTTTCTTATAACTCTCTTCTTTCATGTTGTTTGGAAATTTCAAATCTTTAGTTTCTATCTAGCTATAAATCATGGTATTCCACGAAGGTGAATAGGTGTGGTAAATGGTATCTTCCCACTTCTACATTTTTCATAATTAGAATAGTCTTGAAATTTTAATATTTTAATACCATATGATTATTAAATATTGTCTATTAATTAAAATTATGTTATTAATATAATATATGTTAACTGGTGTGAAATTAGTGTTAATATTGATATTACAATAAATATATCAAATAAAATTATAATTTAATATGTTTAACAATATAAAAATTAAAAATTAAAGAAATCATAATGATATTATAAGATATTTAAATATTCTAATGTCTAATTGATAATTGAAAAAAATTGCCTCAAATTTGTTAGTTCTTTAGTACGCGAATACCCGTGGAAAGAAAAAGTCTAAAAGAAATTGTCGTAAGCATCCTTTGTACTCATGGCGTGTTGACTAGAGCGCGACTTCCGTTCACTTTAGGGTGTTGGGAGTTGTAACAATAATCTACATAATCCTAAAAGTATTAGAATAAAATTTTAATTTTTTTATTTCTTTACTACATTAAAAGTTCATGAATTATCTTGAAGATGAACTAAATTATTATTTTCATATTGTTAAATATGTACATTTTGATTGAATGAAATGAGCTTTCATTGAATTCTTTTAATTGTTCAAGTATTCATTAGTCAATCTTTCCTTCCATTGTATTCTTGAGATCAAGAATAGGATAAAAAAACGATAAAGAACTTTCATTGAAGCAAAATAAAAAGAATAGTTTGCAGTAAGATTTAGCTATAAACCATGTTTGTAAGTTTGAAGAATGTGAGCATATATTGTATGATACCAATTTGCATGTGATCTAGGTGTTCAAATATTGAGAATTTGAGGTAAGTTTTGATACCAATTACGGGTTACATTTGATTGTGAGTCATACTTACAAATCTTAAGAATGCAGGAAGAGTTGTTGTGTATCAAGTATGAAGTACATTTTATCATATGATCCAAACGAATATTAAGACAATGGAGCATAGTGTATGGTACCAATTTAGTTGTATTCCATATTTAAAAACCTAATAATGTGACAAATTTGTACAACATTGATGATGGGTTATATCTGACCATGTTTTATGTCAACAAACCTTTAATATGTCAAGTGAATTACAATATGCCTATTATGCATTACATTTGATTGTGATCAATGTTTACAAATCTAAAGAATATGAGATACATTGTAGGTTATTGATTGTTTATCACATTTAACTATGATACATGTTTACAAATATGAAGAATGTTAGATTAGCTCTAGTCTAGGAAAAACATTAGATTGATTTTTTTAAAATGTTATCCATATTTTAATGATAGATACGAGAAATAATAAATATTTTAGATATTTAATATTTATCTAATTATTATTTAATTATGAATACATTTCATTATAAGAATATATTATTTTATTATATATATCATTTTTTATATATTATAAATTTTAAATATATTATTAATATAACATAACATTATAGAATTCTATATCTATATTATATAATTACGCCGAGAGGCGTTTCTCTCATAATGGGTCTTAAGAATCCAACTACATTGGTAACGCGATTTATTTTGCCGCTTGTACACCCGTACACATACTGCCTCCCATTGCGCCATAATATTGCCACTAGAATTCAAAACAGGGATGTGCGCCAGGTCAGGTTGTCAAGCATTTCCGATCAGTCTTGCATGTTCAACATTTTTGTAACTGAAAATTTTCCACTTCAGGCATAATAAGAGTGACCATAATAAGGAAGAAGAAATGCGACTATAGTTTTATATCCTGTGGTGCGCTTTTAGATTATATGATGCTGTGCGTTTTTAGATTATATCTTGCTGTGCTCTGAAAATAACGCTTTGAGATTATATCTTGCTGTGCTTTGGAAGTAATTTCAAATTGTTAGATTTTGTAATTCAGACTGGGAGAATATTGATTTCTATTGTTGCTAGCAAGGTTCGCGCAAAGGGATTGAGAACGGAATCAGAGGTATGTTTCGCTGCTTTCAAACTGTTACTGCTTTTGATTTCTTTGTTACCCTCCTTCTTATCTTCCTAAGACCTATGGATTGTATTTTCTTGAAAAAATTTGTTGAATACTTCACATTAATATTTTCAAGTGCAACTATCAATGCCATTGATGCACCCTTCAAACTTTGTGAATCTGCCGCACATGTGCAATAGGAAACTATGCTACGTCATGATAGAGTTCCCTGAGCACAGAATCAATGCCTCATCTCTCAGTTGGTGGCAGCTACCCTCTGTGTCATGCCTTTCTCCTTCCTCTTGCAGCCTCGACAGAGCTTAGGAATCAGTAGTGCAATAGAAAGTATAAAAAAAACAAATTTCTTTGTTGCAATCGCCACCCCCTCATTCTACCTGTTATTCGAGCCTCTGTAGGAAATGCTTTTTCGACCCCTTAAATATAGATTTCGATTCTAGCCACTGCCAAAATATGGCAGAAAGCAGAAGGTTTGCACTGCTGATATGGTGTCAATTGTGGTGAATTGTAAGGAATACCGTATTCATTGAATATCCTATTTTCTTGCTCGCAAATTTTTCATGAATTGTTTGTATCTTCTGAATCAGTTTTCGATATATTCTCTTTTTTTATAAGGATGAAATCTAATCATCAAACAGTGCCATTTTATAGAATATACAAACAATGCATATTGAAAACTGATTCAGAAGATACAAATAATTGTTATATTTTTAACACAAAATATAAGGATGAAATCTAATCATCAAACAATTCATATTTCAGTTCAGTCACATGGAGCTGCACATCAGATTTTGGAATTTCCTTTCAGGGTGAGGAATGTGTACCCATGGATAAGTGAGGCTTCTCTTAGCTAGAACAACACAAGATGCATATTTTTTGATCTGAGTAATGTTGTGGCTAGGCTATGGTGAGAAATCTTTGGTAACCATTTTTTGTAACTTAACAAAATCTCAAAGTTATTCTGAGATGATGCCTGATTTTTGTTGGTTCAGTTTTGTCAGATAATATGATTGTGGACGATCAGTTCATGTTTTTCAAAATGAAACACTGATTTGTGTGCAATTCTTTCATAAGCATCAACTCCATGACAACACTCTCTGTAGGTCAATGACCAACATTTTATGCAATTGTTGCATTATTGGCAAATTCTTGGAGATTTTTATTTGGCGACTCATTTGAGATAGATAATTGTTATATTTTTAACACAAATTTTTATTAATTATTCAGAGGACTCACAATTTCTTTTTAATGTATAGAAAACTGATTCAGAAGATATAATATATATTTTTTAAAGTTTTTGCTAGATTTTCCTATTTATCTAACAATTACACAGGACTGATAGAAGTTTACACCCAATGGACAGTGTGGAAAGCTACAAAGATGTGTAGATAATTGCAAATTGTTTGATTAATTTCAAAATATATTAATTGTTTGATGCCTTTATTATGGAGAAAGCTCTGTTAAAGACGTAATATATCTTGCAAAATTTTTGCATTGACTTTGTAAAGTAAGCTGAAGCTAATGTCACGTCGTTCTTATAAACCATTACAAAGGAAAACTTTCTAAGATAGTGGTTTGGGAATATGAATCATTAACACAAGAAGGGTTTACAATTGTTGTATGTATATGGAAAGCTTTAACTCTTGAAACATATTGATGTTCATAATATTTGAACATAGGGTGTAGGAAAATTTTCTTTGGAGTATTTTCATACTCTTGCAAAATAGTGTTAATGTCTAGTGTCACTTGCCTAATCTTGGACCAGGGATTTATTACCATTGTTTTGTAAGTTTTGTAAGATTAAAATTCTAGCCAGTTTATAAGAACCAGTGCAATAGGCACCTCGCTAATGATAACTCTCGGTGTATTTTATATATATTAATATTTAATATACGTATGCTAGTATATATTTTAAATAATAAACATATTATTATTTAATTAAGCCGAGAGACTTTTCCTACAATAACATTTATCCGTGTACATAAAAACTCCACGTTAAATATAGAGCTAATAATAAATCCTCACCCTATGTGCCCACTATCTCCAGAAATTTCGGGTTAATAAAGAGCAAAAAAGCATATCGGACGGGTACAGAAAATTATCTGCATAAATCTATGAAAATCGTAGCTAGTTATTTTGAACCTAACTCTGATTATTTAGTTGTTCTCAGTGGTTTGGCAGTTATATTTCTATGTTGTCCATCCTTTCTCACCACAAGTCATAAGAATATAACCCAGAAATAGACCAGAAGCTCTACACGACATTGAAGGAAGAACCCAATTTAGAATCCCTAAAATTTTTTATCACATATTGACTGCTGATCATGTGATCCAAGGACTACTCAAAGGGCTATTGAAAGTTGGTCGCTTTCTGGATTTTTTCAACTGGACAGGGAAGCAACGGGGTTTTAGACATATGGTTTTATCCTACTGTACAATGATTCATGTTCTGTGCCAGGCCAAGTTGTTCCCGCAAGCACGGTCTCTACTGGAAGTCATAGTCTCAAGGAAGGGATGCCATTCAATTGCTTCCGTTTCCAGGTACTTGTAGAAACACAGGTCCCCGGTAAACATACACCCCCTGCAGTTTATAATATGCTAATGAATATATAACTACTGACAAGTGTAGCGTGGGATATTACTGCTAAAGTGACAATTTTTTTTGGTTTCCACAGCCTATTTCATTAGAGTTTATTAATTCATTTCCTCCTACCTTGTCGTGGTAGCTCATGAAACCCTTCCCAAGGTTTGAAATTCTTGTTTCAATCAAGAATCTAATGAGAGCTGTGAGTGCGGGTTGGCATGATTTACAGAAAAATCGTCCCTATCAAAGCTAAATTTCCACTTTAAAAAGAAGACTTTGGAGGTCGGTGCATTTCTGGGTTTGACATGTTGATTCATGGATGGTTGGATATGAGAAAAAGATATTTTTGCTGGACCAACCAAACCCGTGAGTACAACTGATAATCAAGAAAATTTAAATTATGGTTGGAAAAAATTTGGGGGATAATAGGGCTACTTAGTTTATTCTGTTGAACTCGTGTGTCATGAATATTTGAATTTTAGTATTAGTGCAATTAAAAATGGGAAAAGAAAAAATTAAGAAAAAGGAAAGAAATTGTGAAGTATACACAGCCAAAGGAATGATCCCGGATGCCATTTCGTGTTTAAGGTTGATCCAGAAATACAAGTTCGTGCTTTCCTTGTAGCTTTTCGTTTTCTTATGACGCCGCCCATGACATCACACATGTATGATGGATGGGTATGGATGTATGGAAGCATATTAGGGAGAATAGTCACATATGTCCCTGACATGACGTGAAATTATGGACATTGTAAACTCTTAAGGCCTATTATAATGTGTGGTATTGCTTGTTTAGAAATGCGGGGCAGGAAAATGAGTGTAAGTACGTTGATTCAAATGCTGTGGTTATGCTTGGCTGTGGTCACCATAACCACTGCCAATGCAATAACGAATGACAACAGTTCCTATTCTTTTAATATCCTCGCTTTACATCGCCCTAGAATGGATGGAACTTTTTTCTGTCATGAAAGGTCGTATGATGCCCGAGAATGATGTGGAGGGTCTGCTCACTTTCAGAAATGGCATTACAGCTGATCCCATGCAATCGCTCTCCAGCTGGACTTCTACCAATGCAGAAAACATGTGCTCCTGGAACGGTGTTTTGTGCAGAAAGGGTTCCAACAGAGTTGTGGCCGTAATCCTCCCTCACATGGGATTGAAAGGTACCATTTCTCATTCCATAGGGGCCCTCTCCTTACTGCACATTTTGAATCTCGCTAATAATTCTTTCACCGGAGAAATTCCACCTCAGCTGGGCGAACTGAAAGCCTTAACCATTATAGACCTTAGTTTTAATGGCCTGGAAGGTTTCATCCCTAAATCTCTCGCGAATTGCACGCACCTTCGGCGGATTATACTTTCGGAAAACAACTTGACCGGGAGTATACCTGCAGAATATGGTGGTCTGAGCAAGTTAGAGCATCTCATCTTGTCCTATAATAGTTTGACTGGAAGCATTCCAATTTCTCTGAGCAACTGCACACATCTTCAAGTGATTTCACTAGGAGAAAATAATTTGAGTGGGACAATACCACCAGAATTTGGCCGCCTGGGCATGCTGGAGAGTCTCTTCTTGGAGAATAATGATCTAAGTGGACGCATTCCAATTTCTCTGAGCAACTGCACCTCTCTCCTTGGATTGAGCATGAGCTACAACAGTCTCACGGGTTCAATTCCTCCTGTTTTGTGTTCGATAAAAGGTCTATCATATCGCTACTTTGAAAGCAACTTGCTGACCGGTAACATCCCTCCTCTCAGTAATTGCTCTGAATTGTATTTTATTACATTTGCTCACAACAGCTGGACTGGAGACATTCCCTCTGAACTGGGTAGGCAGGAAAAGCTACAATTCCTCTACCTGCAGTCTAACAAGTTTATGTCTCAAATTCCGGCGTCTCTAGGTAATTGTTCTTCCCTTGAAATATTGTTCCTGGGTGATACCATGCTGTCTGGCACCATACCACCTGAATTAGGAAATTTGAAAGAGCTTGTTAAATTATCATTATATGGCCCCGGAAATCTCACTGGCCATATTCCGCTAGAATTAGGGAACTGCAGTAATCTTGAATGGATTGATATTTCAAGAAACCAAATGAAGGGACCACTGCCCATGAGCATCTTGAAGCTTCCTCTAACAACCCTTGATTTAAGTTTTAATCTTTTTGAAGGCGGATTACCATATGCCGTCTTCAACATGACCCAGTTGAGTACTTTACAACTTAGTGAAAATAAATTCAACAGATCCGTTCCAGAGGACATAGGAAATCTGAACAAGCTCGTCTCTTTAGGTTTTGGTTCAAATAGATTTACAGGTGACCTACCCGAAGGAATACGCAATTTAACAAAGCTTGAAAATATGTTCTTCGACACAAAGAATTTCACAGGGGAAATTCCAGTGGGCATAGGAGAGATGCAATCTTTGAAAATTTTGCATATGTATAAGAACAATTTTATTGGACCTATACCCCATACTATAGGTCAGCTAAAAAATCTTAATCAGCTTATCATCTACAGCAATACTCTTTCTGGTGTTATTCCTGAAAGCATTGGTGGCTTGATTTCCCTAACAATCCTTGATTTAAGTTGGAACCTTTTTGAAGGCAGATTACCTTATGCCATCTTCAGTATGACCCAGTTGACTATGCTACAACTTAGTGTAAATAAATTCAACGGATCCGTTCCAGAGGAGATAGGAAACCTGAACAACCTCGTCTATTTGGGTTTTGGTTCAAATAGATTTACAGGTGTCCTACCCAAAGCATTACGCAATTTAAAAAAACTTGAATATATGTCCTTTGACACAAACAATTTCACAGGGAAAATTCCAGTGGCCATAGGAGAGTTCCAGTCTTTGAAACGCTTGTATTTACAGAAAAACAGTTTTACTGGACCTATACCTCATAGCGTTGGTCAGCTCAAGAATCTTAATCAGCTTGTCATCTACAGCAATAATCTTTCTGGTGTTATTCCTCAAAGCATTGGTGGGTTGACTTCCTTAGAGTTATTGGATGCATCTGATAATCAGTTAACAGGATCAATTCCTCTATCCATAGGGAAGTGCAATCATCTAACAGATCTGATACTGGCCAACAACCTTTTGTCTGGAAGAATTCCAGCAACGCTGGGAAACTGCAGCGCCCTAAAGAAGCTAAAGCTATCCAGTAACTCATTCTATGGAGATCTAGAAATTGAGTTTTCTTCTTCTATACAAGTTCTGTCTGCTCATTCTAATAAATTTTCTGGGACCCTGCCTGCATCGCTGGCCAGTTATAGACAGCTTAAGCTTCTTGATTTCAGCAATAATAGATTCACAGGTGAGTTGCCTTCACACTTGCTTGCAAATTGTGTAGAGCTGAGAGTTGTAAGCCTTGGCTCGAATGAGCTCAGGGGGAATATTCCTGTAGGGATCGACAATCTCAGCAGATTGCAAGTTTTCGACTTATCGAATAATAAATTTTGTGGAAAAATTCCGTAGGCTCTGGGGAACCTGCAGGGATTTATAAACCCTGAAATTTCACAAGTGAATGGCACTACGCTCTATGAGGATATACCGCGTATAGTAATGAAAGGAAGGGAGTATTCACTAGTATATGTGCTGGCAACAAACACCATACTTGATCTGTCAAACAATAATTTAAGTGGGGAAATACCGGCAAGCATCGGGAATCTATCTCAGATGAGGTTGTTAAATCTAAGTGGAAACCATCTGGAAGGTGGGATACCGGCATCTCTGGGGGAAATACCAAGCTTGGAGCAGTTGGACTTGTCTCGGAATAATTTGAGTGGACATTTACCCCAGGAGCTGTCTAAATTGTACCTCTTGAGCTATTTCAATGTTTCTTTCAACCGTCTGTGTGGGCAAATACCAGGAGGGCCGCAGTTTGCAACTTTTGATACAGTGTTTTACCGGGGAAACCCACCTTGTTTGTGCGGCTACCCTTTTCCAAAGTGCAAAATAGTGACATTGGTTCCACCTTCACCATATACGAAGAAGTCAGTGTGGAGCAGACTAGATGAGCACGTCTCAGTGGTTGCCATGGGATTGGGGTTGGGGATTGGATTTGGTGGAACAGTGTCAGTGATAATATGGTGGGATACAATATGGCGTTTCAGTAGGGTCCTCAAGATCAGAGGTTTTTATGGGGTTGCGGATTCCCAAACATGTAGTTGGAATTTGAACTACAGCCCTCGTTTTACATTTCACTCATCCACAACAACAACCACTGGTTAGTTGCTCTGTCAATTCTTCATTTTCAAATTGTTTAGGTTTCATCTCACTTCTTGAAAGATTTAGCAGTTTCGTTATGTGCTCCAAAATAGGAAATTGTCTGTTTATTTTAATGCTTTTTCCAACAATCTTTGTGGTAACGCAGTTGAAAACAGTCGATGAAAAAATGGAATTGGATTCAGTGGAACCTGTATTTGGTAGCTGGGTGGGATAGAATATAGCATCGGGTTTCCCGAATATTGTTGGAAGTAATCTCAACTACCTTCTGCCTAACCTATCATGTTTCAAATCCTCCTACTGTCATGTTTCAAATACTCCGTATGCATATTATATCTGCAACATTTAAGATATCATTGAAAGCAAATCTCAGCAAGATTTAAATGATTTTTTTTATCAACTCCTCCAGTCTGTCCACCGTACCATTAGCTTGCTTCACACAGATTGTGGGCGACAGAAAATATAATTTTATATTGTTGTTCTATCTCCTTAGGAGGTTCTAGATTGTTCTTAAGACCTCCATAAATGAGGCACATGTAACAGGTTATGTTAGTGTTGAATGATCAGAAAATCATGAGGTAGAAACGCTGAAAGCTGAAGTAATCGAATCAAATGTAATGTTTGATGAGATTGATAAATAAAGTTGCAGTGCTGTAGCACATGGTGCAGATTTCTGTGTTAAATTTTTGTGTCTCTGTTTATGTGTGTTTTTTCTCCTGCTCCCCTGTTTTTAACATGTGGTATCAGAGCCAATGGTAACATGAAGAGCCTGGAGAGAGCCAAAAGAATCTGTGGAGTGTTTTGCAATTGATAGGAGAGAATAAGGTGCAGTATTTTAACAGAGGCAGTCCATTGACAGAGCAGATGCATGAGAAGAAGTTCAGTGAAGAATTGCTGTAGCAACAGCAGGGTAACTCACAGAGCTGTGAGGGGAAGTCAAATCTGTTGAGAGCTATGTAATGGTGTTTGCAGAGAAGAGCTGAAGCTCAAATGAAAGTCATATGAAGTTCTGAAGTTGACATCCAAAAGGAGAGAAGAGTTAGATCCAAGGAGACTTGAAAGTAGAAGCTCATCAACAGCAGAAGAAGACCTAGTTAAGGGAGTTGCAGAGAGCTCAAAGAAAATTAAGACCGTTGTTGATTGAATGAAGTTTTCGTAGTTGTTTACAAATAAAGAGTTTGCAGTTGAGAATGGAAATCGTTGGAGATGCCACCCAAAATTGAATAGCTTGCTGGATTGACTGTTTGTTGAAGAAAGCCTAGGCAAAGAACAGGTTCAATAAGAGAATGAGGTTGCACGCATAAAAAAAAGGAAGAAAGGGAAGATTTATATGGATGAAGGGATCATATATACCGCATTGTGAAGACAAAAGGATTGCTGAGCAGGAAGAATTGCTGATATATAGAAAGAGATAGTTGTTGAAAAGTTTACAATTTAAGGAGTTTACAGCCAGTCAAAGAAAGTGAAGCTGCAAAAGACAAAAAAACAGCAAAGTGTAGATCTATTGTTTCTATTGCAAGAGTTTATCTAGCTGCCCACAAAGGGTTTAATGGGGGCATATGAGTTGGTTGTCTAGAAAGAATGGCTTGAAGAAAAAGCCTAGAAGATTGCAGCCTCTGTGCAAGGAAAACCATTTTTAGAAGACAAAGTCGTCGAAGACAAGGTAGCCACCAAGCTGATAAGAAGATCTAGAAGGATGAGATGCCTTAGAAAAGGCCATTGATTAGAGAAAACAAAGAGGTTGCAAAGAGTTTCGCTGCAACTATTAAGGGGGAGCCAGAAATTAAAAGAGAGACTTGTGAGGTAGATTGAAAGTAAACTAGAGGGCAGTTCTGAAGAATTTGATAGTGAAGATATCGAAGAGAGGAGGCACGCGAAGCTGCCGAAGAAAGTCATAGCATTGTTGTGAAATCAAGTGCAAAGGTAAGTCAGTTTAAATCATTTATTTCAATGGGGAAAGCTGATAGAGTAAAGAAAGAAAAAAAAAAATGATTTGGAAGAAGAATTGAAGGAATGCAAGAAAAAATATTCAGAAATGATAACATTTTTTAAAGAGAAACAAATGGAAAAGTGTAAACTTTTAGATGAAAATGATGATCTTGAAAAAGAATTGAATAAAGTCAAAAAGAGGAATGAAGAGTTAGAAGAAAAAGTAAAACTGTTTGATGATGTGAAGAAGAAAAATGAAGATTTGGAAGAAATTTTGAAAAGGGTAGAAGAAGAAAACAGTTTACAGAAGAAGGAAATATCAAAACTAAAACAAGAGAATGAATGTTTGAAGTTAAAGCCATCTGTATGTGATGTATCATGTTGCACTGAAGATTTGTGTTTTTCTAATTAGTCATTCGGTATGTGTAATTTTGCAAAAATTGATGAAGAATGCAAGAAAGAAGATGATGTATGTTATTCCTTTGATCAATTGATTAATTTTGCTGAAGATATTCCAGATAAAAAGTGTCAAGATGAATATATTAATGAATCTGAAAATGTTGTTGGTTGTTTTGATGATAATGTTGGTCTAAAAATTATGAAGAAAATGGATTTTAAAGGAAAAGGTCTAGGAAAATATGGGCAAGGAATGAGAGAGCCCATTCAACCAGTTATGAGGCCAAAATATGAAGGCCTTGGATATGGAAAACGTGAAGAAAATGAAAATAATGTTCAACATAATATATGTTTAAACAAATCAGTGCAAAGAAAGAAATAAATTCAATGTTCTCATTGTAATAGAGAAGGTCACACTAAAGAGATGTGTTGGGATTTGCATCCATGTAAAATTTGTGGTTTAAGAAATCATTCTGAAAATATGTGTTGGAACAAAGAATGGAATAATGAATCTATGACAGATTGTATAAAAATGAATTGTGGATGGTGTTATGGTTCTAGTTGGGAAAAGCTTACAGGTATGTTCAAAAGATTGTACAAATGTTCATATGTGAAGATCAATAAAAATTATGAAAAGTATGAATGTTCAAAAGGGATGAAATCTATTTTGAGTGAAAAGAAAATGTTGTCTAGCAAGACATTTACAAATTGTAAAGATGTTGGAAGTTCCAGCTTGATGTTTTGAAGACTTGAAAACAAAGGGGTCACAATTTTCTGAAAAAGGAAAGTTAGAAAAATTACCATAGGGTGCCACCACGAAGAGAGGAAGAATCACAGTCAAAAGTTTGATACAACCACAACTGTTAAAGTTTTTCATCGTAAGAAGAAATTCAGATGAGAAGAAGAACTAAAATTTGGGCAGAGATGAAGCAATAAGAGAAATAAAAATGAAATTATTTTGGGCATAATAGAAGCTACTGCAACAACAAAGAAAAGAGAAGAATTTTGAAAGAAAGTAAAATGAAAGAAAGAGAAATGATGGAAAAACAGAGAGCAAGAGGTGAGTAAAAAGTCAAATTGACAAGGTAGAATAATGCCTGAAAGAGAGTCAAAATTGCAAGAGCAATTAAAGAAGAAATCATTGAGGTGCAGCAGCAACTATAAAATGAAAGATCATAAAAAGTTTGAGGAGTTTGTATGCATAGCTGTCTAGGTTGAAAGAAAAAAAACAATTGTTCTTGGTCACAAGTTTGCACAAGAAAGCAAAGCAAGAAGAGTTCATAAAGGAGATGAAAAGATTTGAGGAGGATACTAGTTGTCTGAAGTTATGGAAATTATCAAAAAGTGTGCATTAGTTTCCCCATATGTTAGTTTGTGGTAATCTGAAACCACTCATATGTTAGTTTGTGGTAATCTGAAACCACTTGTATGTGAGGTTTGTATTTAGCTAAAACCACTTGTATGCAAAGTCAACAAGAAAAACAAAGAAATCAGAATTCGTAGAGATTAAGGGGAGTGTTGGAAGTAATCTCAACTACCCTCTGCCTAACCTATCATGTTTCAAATCCTCCTACTGTCATGTTTCAAATACTCCGTATGCATATTATATCTGCAACATTTAAGATATCATTGAAAGCAAATCTCAGCAAGATTTGAATGATTTTTTTTATCAACTCCTCCAGTCTGTCCGCCGTACCATTAGCTTGCTTCACACAGATTTTGGGCGACATAAAATATAATTTTATATTGTTGTTCTATCTCCTTAGGAGGTTCTAGATTGTTCTTAAGACCTCCATAAAGGAGGCACATGTAACATGTTATGTTAGTGTTGAACAGGGTTACCCGGGGACGCGTCCCCCCCCCCCCAAAATCCCCCGTCCAGGTTCCGAGGACGTCTCGGGTACCAGGGGACGGCAAGGGGGACGGGGGACCGGCCCCTTTCGCCAAAACTCGGGAAATGTCTTGGGACGGGGATGCCTTATCCCCAGGGACGGGACCCCAGGAGGGGACGGCTGAGCCGTCCCTCGACCTCCCGGAGGCCGGCCGTCCCCTACGTGTTAAAGCGCATAAACATTAAAAAAAAGCATAAAGTTTGAAAAAAACGCCCTGCCTACGTGGCATGTGTGGGCCCTACTAGTTTGCACTCTTTTATGAATGAAAGAAGGCCTCTAAAACTTCATTATTTTCATTTTGTTTGTGTAAGGAGCCAAGGGTTTGAGAAGAAAAAAAATTGCAGCCATTGAAGGAGAAGGAGCAGCTGTTTGAAGGAGGAGAGGAGGTTGAAATAGTGTTGTTGGGAGTGCAAATCCATCAAAAAGGTATGCATTTTCTTTCACTATTCTTATTTTTTCATTTTTTTGCAAAATATGAAGTATACATAGTCTGATTTTTTTTATTTTTTTCATTTTCAGTCAAAACTTGCATTCTAAAAACAAAAAACATGAGCAACAGTGAGGGTGGGAGTGATAGTGAAGTTGAAATGCAAGTTAGAAGGCAAACTAGAGAGCAAATAACCCCTACCCAACACCATCATTCATCAACCAATACCAAAGCTATGAAGGACTATGCAAAACACCCAATAGACAAAAAAAACCATTCCTTCAATTTGTGACAGCCATGGGTGAAAGACAAAAAAATTCAGGGGGGAGTAGGGTTTGGTTGTGCCATGTTTGTGAAAAGGAGTTTAGGGGCAGCTACACTAGAGTTAGGTCTCATTTTTTGGGTGAGGTGGGCCATGGAGTTAGAGCGTGTCCTGCATTGACAGATGCACTATTTATAGAGTGCCAAACAATTCAAATGGAGTGTGATGGTGGGGTTCAAACTGGGTCTCCTTCTTTCCCAAGTTCACAATCATCTATGCCTACTCCTACTCCTAGTCCTTCCACGGTTGGTAGTAGTGTTATCTTAAGAGGAAAGAGGAAGGTGATTGGTAGTGATAAGGCAGCCTCAGTTGAGTCCATGTTTCAAAACCAAGCACGAGAAACCTCTGAATCCTCCATTGCCAAATTCTTTTTTGCCCATGCCATTCCATTTCATGTGGCCCGTTCCTCTTATTTCAAACAAATGGTGAAAGACTTAGTCGCTGTTGGTCCTTCATTTGTACCCCCTGGAGATCATAAGCTACGCACCACCCTCCTAGACAAAGAGTACTCCAAAGTTAATGTGTTAATGGAGGAGATGAGGCAAACATGGATGAGGACGGGGTGCTCTATAGTGATGGATGGGTGGACTGATTGTAGACGTCGGCCACTCATCAATGTCATAGTCACATGCCCTGCTGGTTCTTATTTTCTTAGAGCCATAGATTGTTCAGGGAGACGTAAGGATGCTGACTTCCAATTTTCCATTTTGAGAGATGCCATAGAGGAGGTTGGGGCTGCAAATGGGGTTCAGGTGATCACCGATTCAGCACGTGTGTGCAAATCGGCTGGGTTGATGGTGGAGGGTACTTATAGGCACATATTTTGGACTCCATGCTGTGTTCATGCATTGAACAATGCATTGAAAGACATAGGGAAGATGGATTGGGTGAAGAAAATGGTGGCAGAAGCTAGAGAAATTCAGATGTTCATTTGCAACCACCACACCTCACTTGCTCTTTTCAGGACATTTTCAAAGGAGTTTCTCAAACCTGTTGATACAAGGTATGCTATTTACTTCATTTTGTTTCACTTTCAATTTGTATTCATAGTCTGATTTTGTTTTAAATTTTTACTTTTTAATGAATCATTGAATTAATGAATGTAGATATGCCACATACTTCATCCTATTGGAGAGGATGGTTGAGGTGCATGAGCCTCTACAACTGATGATGGTCAATGCTGAGTGGACTAGATGGCCTAATGCAAGTTCTACTCAAGGAAAGAGCATCAAACAAAATATCCTCGATGATGATTGGTGGGCCAATGTGAGGTAAGGCATATTAGATCGTTGTTTTTCATATTAAATTTTATTGTCCAATGTTCCAACTTTTGAAGTTTCTAACATGTCAAATAACTAGTCAACTAATTATTTTGAACTTTTTGTTTGCATTTTGCAGATATATTTGCTCCTTTATCTCACCCATTGTAGATGTCATTAGATATGCTGATACAGACTCTCCTAGTCTTGGAAAGATATATGAGACATTTGACACTATGCTTGGGAAAATCAGGCAAGTTATTTTGGCAAAGGACCCCACTTTGGATTTATATGAGCAACACATTAGGCCCATTGTGACGCGGAGGTGGAATACAATGAACACCCCGCTTCATATGGCTGCCTTTGCTCTAAATCCAAAATGTTATGCACCAAGGGATGGTAGGGTGCCTCCATGTGATGATGCTGAGGTTTTAGATGGGTTCACACGGGCCATTGAAAAGATTTATCCAGCCGAGCAAGCTTCACTACTTCGGTCACAATTTCTAGACTTTGCTAATCTTAATGGCCCAAACTTGAGCAAACCACAGGCGAGGTTGGATAGAGCTATATTAGCTCAAGGGAACCCTATTGGATGGTGGACCTATCATGGGAGAGATACACCGCAGTTGAAGATACTTGCCACTCGCCTTCTTGCACAGGTTGCTAGTTCCTCTGCTGCAGAGAGGAATTGGTCCACGTATAGCTTTATCCACTCCGTCAAGAGGAATAGACTTACCTCTAGACGAGCGGAGAAGCTAGTGGCCGTTCATAGTGCTCTTCGGCTTCAGGATCGACAGACTCCAGATCTACGGTGGGATATTGATCCCGAGGACGCGGCTCAGTAGATGAGGAGGAGACAGCTGAGGGCTTGGTTGGGGTCCCATTGGCTGAGGAGGAGCATTACGGTGGCAGTGACTCAGAGGATGACTCTGATTTTGATGCAGTTATGAGAGATGATTAGGGGCAGCAGTGCTCTTTGTTTATTTTGTAAATTTGTATTCATTATTGACATACGATATTGTATTTTGATTTTCATAGCAAACTAAAACTTTAAAACTATATGGCAACAATGTAGCCTTTGGGCATTTTGATATAAGTTTATAAATTATAACTTGGAGGTTGTTTCATAATTCATGTAATTGTATGTTAATTTTGAATGCGTATTGACTCTATTGAGTATTGGCATAATGTTGAACACAAATGTTATATGTTAATGTTCTATAATGTGTATTATGCATGCCTTATTCATGTTATCTATTGAATATTTAAAATTTCCCTATATTTTTAAAATTTTCCCTATATTTTTATATAGCCGTCCCCTGCCGTCCCTAATTTTGGCCTGAAAAATCAGAAACTTGGGGACTCGTCCCGCCGTCCCCTGCCGTCCCCGTCCCAGAAACTTGGGGTAACCTTGGTGTTGAATGATCAGAAAATCATGAGGTAGAAACGCTGAATGCTTAAGTAATCGAATCAAATGTAATGTTTGATGAAATTGATAAATAGAGTTGCAGTGCTGTAGCACATGGTGCAGATTTCTGTGTTAAATTTTTGTGTCTCTGTTTATGTGTGTTTTTTCTCCTGCTCCCTTGTTTTTAACAAATATTGTGATATGTCAAAAGTACTGTGGTATGTTTTAGTTTTATTTTACAAGGGTATTAATGTAATATGAAATTGATATGATTTTTTATGTGTTTCTTTTAAAATTTCGAAATTTTATAAAAGCGTATATTTTTAAAGTCAATATGTTCTAAATTAGGGGAGAGGACTCAGTAGTTGAGCACCTTAACTTCATGCTTCTCAAAATCCTATGTAGAAATTTCAAATCACTCCAAATTTTTTATAGCAGCTTATTTGGCAAGTCGCCTGCTTATAACTAAGGTTTCAGGGCTACATCATCAAATATGATGCCACATCAGCATGCTTTTTGTCAAGGTGTTAAAAAAGGCCTAAAAAAAAAAGTGAGGCCGATACTAGTGCACTAAATTATGTTTTATTGGTGCGCTGATGTGGCATCACATGATTTGTTACTTTTTACATCTAAGGAATACATTTCATTCAATTATGGGTAGTCATCATCAACACTAACAAATTTAAAGTCACAACTATTGGTCCAATATAGTTAAAAAATATTGGGCATTAAATCAACAAATGCTATAAGAACTATTGGAACTTGCTCATGCCTATTTCTATTGAATAAGCACCCTACTATGCAGATAAGCTGATCAAGCACTGTTTCTGTGTTTTTATCACAACCAAAGGACTCCTAAATTTTCAGGCTTGTGGCTATTATAGTTCAACTTATAAACAAATTGACGCTCTTCAAAAGCCAATGCTGTAGAACCTGAAGGCATATCAAATACCTATAGATTCCAAGTGATTAATGTTTTTTATCAGATAAATGCTGGTTGCCTACAATATTATGCATAAATATGACCCGTCTAGTATTCATCACTTGGAATCTCTTAATGTTAATGTAATGTGATCGCTTGCTATAGTAACAATGATAAAAATGAACCCTGCATTAATCATTTTAGTCAAGTGCTGAATAGTATTCATAATATGACCCCTCTTAAGTGACTAATGCCTACTTTAGACGAGTGCTCAATAGTATTCATAATATGACCTGTACATTAAGTTTTCTAAATTATATTAGGTTCACTTTAATCACTTGCCTATACTAATCACTTGGAATCTATAAACTATTATATTATAAAAATCTATTGAAAGATCCTGAAATCTTGTATATCAAGATTAAGTGATTAATGTTAATTTAATAATTTAGAAAACTTAATCTGCCCTTTCAAGGACATTAACGTCCATTATAATCAAAGTAATCAAGTAACATACATATGATGTTTGCAATAGTGCCTACAAAGAAATGCAGCTTGAACAAAAAGGCAAGCTAATAACAGGATGACCGAATATGTAATCTCTCTCACAATAAAATTACAGAGCTCATAATTGAATTCCAAAGAAAATATGGTGGGGTTCAGCTAGGTTTACAAGTCTTAAGCATATGGTCCAAGCTTGCCGCAACTGCAACATATGCTCCAAACTTAAACCAGCTGGGCTAAAAGTAGCTCACAATCTCACCCAAGGTACAAGTAATACCTCTAATTCTCAGATAGACTCGGGGGAGTTTTATTCTACTTGTTTATATATATTTTTGGTTTCTAAAAAGCACATCCATCTGTATAAGAGTATGATGAGTACTACAAGCAGTCTTGTTTTAGTCTAGCCCGTTTCAATGTAGCTAAGGAATTTTCGTAAGATGTGTTTATTCTATCCAGGCAAGTAATATGCCAAACCTTTTTATATGCACTTAAAAGATTGTGAGGAGTGTAAAGGGTTGCTTTGCTACTCTAAAAACCCACAAGAAGGTTGTAGACAATTACAAACAAAAGATATTATTTGCTGCATATATTCTTTAGATTTGAAATCCAAGGCAAACAATAAATATTCTATTTCAAAACAATAAAGAAATGGCACCGAAAAGATCAATACTGTAAGTTGTTATAATTGTTCCAGGGAAATCTAGAAGAATCATTATCATAGCTGACAAATTACCTCCTACAAATGCTATTGACTGCCAATTCTCTATTTGCTAGATTAAGCCATAGGTATTGGTATATTCTAAATAGTTTCCTAATAGGAATGCTCAATAATAGGAATGCTCAATCAGTTGATTTTCTTGATCAGAACAAAAGAACAGTGTAAAGGACACCATTTTTCATAACATTTTCCACTTCTTTCACATTATTGAGTCAAAACCACTACAATCACAACCATCTTCTTAAATTTATTTATGGGGTTGCCATATCCTTGATTTGACATGCTTTCAAAACTATTAATAGCGAATTAAAAAGACATTCAGAAATTAATTTCTATTTGATATATCTCTAAACTTGCTGTTTTTGTTCTATCTTTTTTCTGTTGCAAGTTAGAAAACTCAGAGATGCAGTGCTTATCGACTGACATAAAAATTACCAATTCTTCTAACTTTGCATGGGACCGAAACATACAAGCAGGTCTTACAAGAACTTAAAATGTGAAGAACTAAAGTAATGGCTGAATTAGGAGATGGCATGCCATTTCCAATGATAACAGCCATCTTTTCCTAGCTCTGATTATTTTTATCTAGGTAGGAGAAAATTGTTTAACGCATCTGAAGGAAGCACATTAGTGCGAGACCAAATAGGTCAGTGGAACTGTAAAGTACAACTAACATGGAGTAGACAAAGCCCAAAAGACTGTTCATCCTTTCTCAATTTATAATTGTGTGCTCTAATTATAATTAGATCGAATCTCAGATCTGCTTATTTTTCAGAGATTTGGTTAAACATCTAGATCCTGTAGTAATAGAAATTTTACATCTTTGATTGAAGAAATTTTTAACCGACCCTTTCATATACATTTTATGTCTTACATGTTTGGAAACGGTATCATCTATTTTTTCAAACGATGGCCTAATTAATTAAACTCCATTTTTCTTCAGTTTTTTTCAGAAGCACTTCTGCTTGCTGTTAAAAGCTCCTTCGGAATCCTTAAAAAAAATCTTTATTATTTCTTGGGTTTATCTTAATATGGTTTTTTACTATATCAAATTTCTTATTGGTAGAGCATTCATTGGCATTTACCATTCGCAAGATTTCTCTCACACAACTAATGGTACTCCTTCCGTGCTGCTGAATGTAATTGGTGGTCTTTGCCGGAGAACTTGGTGCATTCAGTTTTAGCAGACATCAATGGGAGTTGATCTCATGGACTAATTGTCACTCTGAGTCTAGACGAAGATGTTGATTTGGAAGTTCATTGATTCTTCTAAATTTTGATGTAATGAAAAATCTATATATAATATTAGAACCTCAACCTAGATTTAATTCTCTTGAATTAAATAACATCATAAAAGAAATGTTGGACTAACCGCCACACCTCAGAAAGTTGATCTGTAGACTGTCACTCTGAATCTAAATAAAGGTACTGATTTAAAAATCCAGACATCGACAAATTTTAATGTAACAGCAAATCTATACCTAAAATAATTTGCAGGCCATAACCCAAAAACACAATTCAATCAACTGAAAGGACATCTTGATGAGACTTTCATAAATTCAGCGTACAAGTCTGAACAAAATTAAATGAACTTATTTCTAGATATTTGAAGACATGTCCTAATAATCACTTGTAGACACGCAGTAAAAGCTAAACCCTGTTTGGCCTCTGATTGCTTGATAGGAAGAATTTTGTCAACAATAATCACTGAGAATTTAATCTTTAATTTCTAAAACTTCTATTCTAAGAAGATGTTTATCTGAAGATGTTAATTGAAATTCGAAACATAAAATTTTAAGAACATCAATAGAATTTCTTTCATACTTTCTTGTAGAGCAGAATAAGAAATCTGCAACAACACAGAAAATATTCTACTCTGCTATTTATTTGCCAATCATTTGTTTTCTGAGGTTCTCTAAAACTAGCGTTTGCAGCCGGGGGAGCTGCAAGGAATACGCCGATAGTTTTGTATGATTTGCTGAATATTGTTGAACCTGTGTTTGCTGCTAAATCGTGCAGCATATCCTCCACAGTGGAAGCAGTTATTTAAAGTATATGAACTGCCAGAAACAAATTACAAATATCTTTCAAATTACAAATATTTGTAGACAATGGTCCTCTGTACAAATTACAAATATATGAAACAAATTACAAATGTCTCTGTTCATGAGACAATGGAGGCAGCACTTTTTACACAGTATTATATGTGGCAATGTTTGCTGCACTTTTTAGATAGTGCAGCAGCTTGTTTTAGGGTTGGAGCATTTTTGGTTGATTAAATTACAAAAACAGATTACAAATAGCTGTACAAAATGATCATCAATATTGTGGAGATGGTCCAAATTGTATCTGATATACATGTGGCAGCTTTCGTAAGCATGTAGTTTTTTGTTGCCTGAAACCTGGAATATCAGGGCAATTCCATTAATCTGCAAGGAGATCCCAAACAATATCGAGTGAAGGATAAAAGTGAGCATAGTTTGAAGGAAATATATTATGGAATATATCAAACATTTTATAAGGGGGTTAGAAACATTGTGTTTGCAGATTGGTGCATGTAGAGCTGTTGTCCGGGGAGAGCTTTTTGAATCCCTGCACATCATGGAAAGTAGTGATTGTGTTATCTTAGTATTCCTTTTGTTGGGTAAATGGTATGAAATTAATAGAGTAGATGGTTGCATTTGCAGTTGTGTACCTGTTGTGATTATAATGAGAAAGCTTGTAGTCGAGTTTCTTCTTTCTTCCTGATAATGGTATAAGGGTTATTTTTCATTCAGGAATAGCGGTCGAATGAGAATGGTGGTTCTATTTGAAGATCGTTTATTGATTTGACCCTAGAGATAGCTCTGAAAGTGAGCCCTTGTCTTTTGACTTTTCCAATATCAATTATTGCCTTTTTAGCGTTAGCCTTTGAGATTTATGTATGGTTATCGCCCATGCCATGGATAGTGGTATTTGCCTACGGTTGCCAATAGATATGGGTGTGATAGGTACACATTTTGGTTCATTTGGGTTCCATGGTGGGCCACTGTATTCATTGAAGCGCACCACCATGTATGAAGGTAAATCTGGTGGGTTAGAGTTAGTTGGGTAAATAATTTCTTGTTATTCTCCAAGAGATCCATTGACAAGGCCTATTTGAATCCATAAGTTTGTTGTTAACATGACTCGTTGGCCTCTACATAGGAGGACCTCTTTTGGAAGTTGTTTAGATTCATTATCAGTGTTTGATTTTGTGTGTTTGTATTGCAATGCATAGTGCGATAGGGAGATTTAATAGTTTGAGCATGTTTTTGGTATGTAGCGCCACTAAATCATTTGTGGAAAATAGGTGCATCCATTGGTTGAAATTTGTGTGCTTATCGCTTGATAGATGTTTGTTTGTGCGACTCATTAATAATTTCCAGTTTTCCTCGAGTGTTTCTGCATTACGCATATTTTGTAATGTGTGGCCAAAGGCGGTTTGGGTTTGCGAGTCACCTTGTTGTCGAAAGCTTGTTTGCAAAGTAATGACTGTAGTGAATTGTTCCCATAGGAATATAGCATTGGAGTGGGATGCATAGATTGGTTTGTCCATAACAGGGGGGAGTTGTGCCAAGTCGCCTACAAGTATTATAGATGTACCTCCAAAACACATATGTTGGTTGTGGGGGAAAGCTTTGCGCAATCTGCTATCTATTTTCAGGAGTAATTTTGGTCCAATGAAGTTCATTTCATCAACTAACAGGTATTTAATGTGTTTCATCTCTTCTTGAAATAATGATAGTGATTGCCCTTTTAATGGTTGTATTTCTTTTATTGGAATTTTGAGGGCTGAATGTATTGTGGAGGCATTTATATTGAATGCAGTGATCCCTGTTGGAACAACGACAAGGGGGGGTTATGATTTCGTGGTGATAAGTTCCACAGTGTGTTTTATACAATGAATTAAATATGATTTTCTTGTACCTGTTGTTCCTTGTATTATCACGTGTAATGGTTGGTTCAAGGAAATGTTGTTATAGTGTTGTTTAATAATAGTGAGTGCAATTTCTTGTTTTGGTGATAGTGGGTATTGTGGATCAACGAATTGAGATGTGGATTGGTCATTTTGTTGTGATTGTTTGTTTGTGTGTATGAAGTGTTGTGCAACTTTATGTAGATGTGGAGGTATTGTATGTGTATCCCATTTGTTGTTGTTGTCAAAATCACATTTACCAAGCATTTCTAGGGTGTCTACATTCACGTGGTTAGGAAGACACATTTGTGAGAGTAATTCCCATTCATGTAGTGGCAATGTTGTTTGTGCATCTGTTGTAGTCTCAATTTCATTCTCTTCCTCTTGGTTTGCTTCGGTGTTTACAATGCGGTCAACATGCCAAATAGAGTATTGGTTGAGATTCATCTCCTTCCAATGTGCAACAATCCCATCTTCATTGAGGCCAATGTCTGTGGGTATGTCACAAAAATGCTTGAATAAAAGTAGGTCACTCCAACAAAATGTCTCAAACTATTCTAAATCCTCATTTGAAACACTGTGAAATAGAGGAAAGACGTTTACAATTGCTTTCTGGTTCCTACGTCTCCACTTGCACCCTTTGGAAAAGGATGAAAAAGAGAAAGATTGGGCAGAGTCAATTAGTGTTATTGTTTCCAAGTCAAGTGGTTGTTGCATATAGCAATGCAAATAGTGTAATGGTAATGTATCTCCATTGATATTTCTTTTGATTCGATGAAGTACTTTTCAACCAACATTTAATGTGAAAAATGAACGGTTGCAAACAACTAGAGGCAATTTCTGTAGCATGTGGCAAGTTTCTTGGGCACCTATGTCACGGTTTGCAACAATCTCTGTTATGAAATTTTTGTAGGTTGTTAGAGCATGGTCGGGTGGTGGTTGATGTCTACATATTTGTGTTAGCATGTCGGTACAACTCTCAGAATTTCTTTCTACTTTAGCTTCATATTTGGCAATGTATTTGAGGACATGCATTTTTTAAATTACAGGTTGGCAATCCATATTAGCTCTTCATATTGAAAGCATGTCTGGATTGTGTATATTTAGTTTGTCGTCATTATGGGTGGGAGTGTATTATTTTTGGCCTATTTTGTCGCATGATAAGCTAGATGTGGTGCATTTAGTCTAGGGAGCTTTGTATCAACATGCCAAAGTTTGACCCTTTATATGTAGGCAAGTTGCTTCAATACATTTAGTGTGTCTTTGGACACGATTGACTAAATCTTTGTAGTCATCGAGTATAACTCTAGAGAAGATCTCTGGTGTGCTTAGTAGGCAAGGGTCATCTTGTGTAGATCGATGTCATGTGTTGTTTCTTTTAGATGGTGTGTGTGGGTTCCATGCACTTAAATATTTGTCAAAGAATGCTTTTACTTGTTGAACTTGTATATTGTTGTGCTAGTCAAGCTTGTCCATGTCTGGTGCATTGGTAAGCCCAAGAAAGCCATGTATGTGTGTCGAACCTCGATGTTATCATTCATATCTATACCAATAATCTGTTGCATTTAAGAGCTTTTGTAGTACTTCTTCACGGAAGATGATGAACCTTTGGTGCAAGTATAAGGATGTCATGTGCAGGTTATTAACTATGTTTTCCACTTGAGTTTTGTTTGTTTGTGGTATGCCTAAATTGCCATTTGGGAAAAGACTGTGTAAATCTGACCATTTAGTATCTGCTACGCTCAACGTGAAAAATAGAGTGGGTGAGCCAATTTGGTTGATCATGTTTGATAGCTTGCCCTGACACTTATTCCAGTATGAGCATGTTCCTCTTAAGGAAGAACCAAAGTGCATCAGTTGTTCAACTAATTGACTGCCAGGCAATTGTTGCATATGGGTATGAAGGATTTCAATGGTTGTCGGTATACATTCCTCTGCATTTTTTTAACAAACAGTGATGCAAGTCCTTGGCTACGGTGGTGCATCATGAGGTTCAAAACAAAATACCGAAATCTTGGGTGGCTACCAAATCTAGAGTCATGAAATCACATTAAGTGTAATATATTTTCATGTAGTTCGACTTGTTTGTAGTGAGGTTGCATGTGCAGTGCAATGCCAGTTGGGAAGAGTGTGGGAAAAGCAATATCAAAAAGTCCCTTGGTATTGTATTCGTTGATTGGTGAGGAGTCTAATTGTGGCCATGGTATGATGTTGTCAGGTGCATCATTGACTTGCAAGCTTTCTTTAATGATTTCTAGCTCTGGTCGGTGATTTGTAAGTTAACCATAAAGGATGATGAATTGGTTAGTTCGTTTTCTACTTGGTTGATATCATGTAAAGGTGGTTGATCTTGGTCATGCGCAAGTTCGGTTTGAATGTTTATGCTATGAAGCATGTTTGAAACATCTATATTGGTAGATGGGAGTAGTGCTAGCGAGTCAACGTCTATTTGAGCATCTGTGTAGTATGGATCATGTGTGATTTTATATTGTAATGTCATACAGACATGTTTTCTACTTACATAACAATCATTGTGGTTGCCTTGTTTGTGGAATCTACGAACTATTATAACATCCAAGTTTGTTATTCTATGTGGAAGGTATTTTGCTATCGTCTTAATATCTTGTGGGAAACTGATTGTATGACCACTGTATTTGTATTGGCCATCGTGAGCATGGGTGACTTGAATGAATGGACTCACTCGTGCTATTAGCATCTCTTCTACTTGGGTTAGGTTTTTTAGTTCAAGTGGTTGTTGTCTTAGGTCCATGTTATTAGATGCTGAAAAATGATGTCTACCTTTTTCTTGAAAGCATCTCATACAAATGGGGACATCAGATGTTGAATTGGTATGCATCCCGGGGTAGCACTCACTACATAATGTACATGTTTGTAAATTCGCTAGTGCATCTATCCTTTTTCGAAATCTCTTGGAAGTTGCGATGAAGTTGTTATTTAATTCTGGGAGGGTTATTGTTTGAGTGTGAATGGTTTGGGTTGTGTCATGGAAAGTCATGGATGTTATTTGGGCATATTGTCCTATTGAGGGAGAATTTGAATTTGGGTTGCCATGTGCAGTAGTTTTGAATTGATTTGAGTGAGTATTGCTTGGTCCAACATTGCTTGGGTGGTCCATGGATTGGATAGATTGTTGTTCCATTCGATGCATACGATGTCAAATACTTATTTCTTCTTTATAGGAGGCATAGTAAGCTTGGCTTCTTTTGTGGGACTGTAACTTTTTCCTTAAATTCTTTTTAGCAAATTCAGTTGGATCATTTGTAGGGTTTGGGTTGGCCATCTAGAAAGAAAAATAGTAGGTCTTACTGTTGATGGAAGCTATAATAATAATGAATGGAAGTAGAGAAGATTAATTAGATGAAATTGTAAAAACATCTAGCTGAAACATGAGACAAATATATGGTAGTATTGATGGAAGCAATAATAACAATGAATGGAAGTGGAGAAGATCAATTAGATGAAATTGTAAAAACATGAGGTCAAAATATGAGACAAAAATACGGTTGAAACATTACAGTACACTAACCGATTGAGTTTACTTGTCACTGAGTTGTTTAAAAAATTGTATTGTTAGGTTATTTTGTGCCTACACATTGAAAAAAAAAAAATGATTAGTGTTATGATAAAAGATAACAACATTGAAAAACAAAATTGAATATAGTTTCATATTTTAGTTTATAAATTATAGGACGTAGCACAGGACAAATTCAAAAGTGAATTGAAAGCAAAAATTACATAGTCTTAAATAATGGGCTTTGTGAGCCAATCCATTTTTAGATTCCTTTAACGAAAGCTTTGCTATTTCCCAATAAATACCAAAACCAATATATGGAGCCAATGCCCTACACAAGAAGACCATAAGGGTACAAGGTTAGATAAATTCTCAAGCACTTCACATTCAAGCAAAACTTTTGCAGCCTAGAAAATGACACCTCTAAAACAATGGCCTTCATTATGAAATAAGAATTTCTAGAGGTGACTAAATCCTTCAGAGTTTGCAGGGGCTGATCTTGGTCAAGTCTTGGAGCTTATAATAGTATTAGCCTTGATCATTCAACCAAGAACAAATACAAGTGACAAAAAAGACAAACTCAATCAACCTCAGCAAGCTGACTGTGTACTAGGACACTTATAAAAGAGCGTGAGGCTAGTTATAACTTTAGATTCAAGCAAAACTTTTGCAGCAAAAAATGACACCTCTAGAACATGGTTTTGAATATGGAATGAGGATTTGTAGAGGTGACTAAGTGACGAAACCCTTCAGAGTTTACAAGGACTAGTCTTGTTCGAGTGTTGCAATCCATAAAAGCATCAAAGGTCAATTACACATATTAATGTTCCAGCATGTATTCATAATTTACACTTTTTGTCAGATGTGAATGTGTTTTGCCTTAACCATTCAACCAATAACCTGGTGACAACTCACTTCTATAATTATTTGAATGAGACAAGAATTGTTACAAGAACATTAGTTTTTAAAACTTCATAAAATAAATGCTCATTCATGAAATGAGCCAGTCATTGTGCCAAATATGAGAATTACAAATATTCAACACAATAGATAACACATTGAAGTAATAACCTATTCATGAACTTATTTCAATTATAACATCCAACAACACTAGAATTAAAAAGAATACAAATCAAATTAGCATATAGCTTACAACAAAAGGATAATTCATCTATTATGCTATGTTTCACCAAGTACCTACTATGTGGGGATATGGAGAAATGTTCAACTGCTGGAGAGTTGCCTAGATTCAAAGGATATGCAGGGGACATCGGCCTCAAAAAGCATATGTTACCTAAGAAAAAGAACGCTTGTAACAGGTATGGTGGTTATTATTGTGAATAATGTTAAGAAGATAATGTCATATGTACCTAACATCTGTTGCTAGAAACCCCATTACAAATGAGGAAGGTGCTACGTGAGAATTTAGGGGGTAATCTGTGAAGGGCTCATATACATTATCACATTTATTTATTTATTTATAAGCAATATAAAAACAAAGAATATGAGGATGATTCATTTGTTCCTCAAAATAAGCAGTATCTTAAAAGCAAAATTGTATCACATGGTATTTTAGTATTACTAAAAATGTACTTCTCATGTAACCAATAATGATATATATATATATATATATATATATATTTCAAAAAAAAAATTGTATCACATGGTATTTTAGTAGTTTTGAAAATGTACTTCTCATGTAAGGAAAACTTCCTTGTTTGTAGTACTCAGGAGCTTACATTTCTTGTAGGGATGCAAAATACAACCACTTGTGCATAAGTTGTTACAAGATGTATTTACATTTTGTAGAGCATGCTTTATATATATATTTAGAGAGCAAAAGTATACTAAACATCACTTAAGTAGTTGTAAAATGTTGTTTTAATGTAGCAAGAACTACCTTGTGAATAGTAGTAATCAACATGTAGTTCAGGAAGGAAAGTGTAGAAATAAGTCAACTTTTTGCAAGTTAAATGAAATTGATGTAATGCTATTTCCATTGATTGAATGTCGTACTCCTTGACAGTTTGAACATTTGCAATAGTGCTCTTTGCTTCTTGTATGAAGTCTTTGCAACTAATTGTAATGTTGCTTGCAAGATCCTGTACAAGACCTGTAGGAATTCCATTTGAATTCATCGTGGACATGAATTGGTAGAGAGAATTGGGGAACTCTCACTACTTGAGATTTCTATAATATCTTTCGGTTCATGAGAGCTATCCATTGCCTGAGTGAAATAAAATTGTACAAATTGTAAACTGATAAATCAGATCACCAATCTATAGTCAAAGTTGACACAACATTATATAATTATCATTCAGTTCAGTATAGTGGAATGTGCCCTAGTTGCAGTTTATATTTTTGTTTATCTTCACGAATGTACGATGTAGTGAGGAACACACCACATTACAACAGAGCAAACACATGCATCAAAAATACTGAAATATGATAATAACTCAGTGAATTGATTAAACCAATGCATTTAGTTAATAGATAAGAACAAAATTGATTTAGAATGAAATAAAACACAACAAAAAATGAACTGGCCACATATAGATTCCCTCCCCCACCACATTTGAAGTGGATGGCAGTATACTCTATTTTTGTTTGGGAGAATCCTAATTTAACAAGGAAACAACCCATAGCTAATTCTGGAATCATGGTGTTTTATTTCCCTTCATTCAACTGACAATATATTTTTTGCATATATTGTAGGTTTTTATATTGGTTCAGTTGGGACATTATTAGCCTGATTTTATTAGTAAATGGCATCAAACCTTTGAAGTAACATTACATGTTTTTGATATCAATCTAATGTACACTTCGCATTAACAAATCTTTTCCATTAAAACTTTTGTACACAGTTATGAAGTAACCTATGTCAATGTAAATAATAGTCTGTATATTTTTTCCATTAAAACTTTTGTACACAATTATGAAGTAACCTATGTCAATGTAAATAATAGTCTGTATATTTTTTCCATTAAAACTTTTGTACACAGTTATGAAGTAACCTTGTAACAATGTACAAGTATCATAGCTACAATATTAAGTATTATCTGTATTTGACATGTTAGAGAGTTGTAGCAACAAGTTACTTTCCTCTTTAAAATCTAATTTATCGATTTTGGTGATTGTTGCTTTTAAGCGTTTTTGACCACTAGTTTGATCAGCTGCATATGAAAGAGTGAAGAGATGATCTTTGAAGAAACCTTGTTTAATTAGGGCTTCAACATTGATTTCTGCTTCCAGGTTGAATTGCAACATATATAAATCCTTCATAGAGATACCAAAAAGGTTGGTTGCCAGATCTTCGAAAGCAACATCCCACAATGTTCTAGTATGGTCTGCTAGCTTTATTTGAAGGACATACCCGTAATTACAATTTTCCACTGTAACTTTACATTTTGAGCAATATCATGACTCATTTGTAGCTTGCTCAACTCTTTTTTTACATTGTTTTCCTTCCGAGACAAGGGGACAAGATGGATAGCAAAAATAATTCGATTTGATAAATTGCATAGTTGCTTTCAAGATGCATTGGGAAGATTGGTTCATGTGGAAAAAATTCTCTTCAATATTAGCAATTGTCTTTCTACTTATTATGAGGGGCACATGCACAACTTCTGTAGACGATGACAAAAGAGAAATTTCATTCTCTGAGAACCATGTTTTTAGTTGTTTTGTTTCATCTATGTTTGGATCAATGAACATTTGTGTGCTTGCCAAAGTGCTTACCACTTTCCCATTATATTCTGTGATGCATCCATTTTTAATTGCAAGAACAACAACAGTATGTGAGTGGTACATCTCTTGGAGTTGCACACCTTGTTTCTGAGTAGTTGGACCCATAAAGTCACATTAACAGTAGAGGAAGTCATATCAATTAGCTTGATGGCCCTTCTAAGAACTTCTGAACCGTCTCTTCTTCTTATTGTAGAGTTGGGTTCAACACAAACAACAATTCCAATAACATCAACAAGGGAATTGTTGGTGATGTGGAGGATGTTGGCAAGGGCCGTGAACGAAAATGGATGCTTGGAATTACAAGGTCATTTTCAGAGGGTGAAACCTTCGAATCATTCTGTAGACAAATATCAAGTTGGCTATTGAGTTTGTTGTGTAATTTATTAGTTGATTTGATAGTCCCCCCAGATATTGTATAGACAATTCCAACTTCAACATTCTTGTAATGAAGATCTACCACCTTGTTGAAGGAAGTGACACGTATCTCAGTACCATCACAGTCAATAATGTTGAAGGAGAATACATGCCCTTGCCCCTTTTGAGTGTTGAACTCGTGCATTTCTCTTTTCTTTGTTACACGACCCTTGATAAGCCATCTTGTTTGAAACGGGTTCAAATTTTTGATGGGAGTAATGGTGTGCGCATTTTCTTTTTTCTGGTGGGATGAGCTTATTCCAAAGAGGGTTCTTCGAGGATTTTTGTTTGGTACAGTGTCGTTATTAGGCATATTTGTGACTGGTTCAAGTGAGTGGGATGAGCTTATTCCAAAGAGGGTTCTTTGGGGATTTTTGTTTGGTACTATGTCATTCTTAGACATATTTGTGGTTGGTTCAAGTGAGTGTGTGGCATGTAGATCCTGGTGTGGCTCATTTAACAAATACATTAGTTGGCCAATGATATGGTGAACAACTAATTTCTAGCTCTGAGACAATGATCCACCTATATAGTCGAACGAAGTAAGTAGGATGAATAGTATATTAGAAGTCAATAAGAAATCATCTAATCACAATCTCTCACCTTGACATGGAAATAAGAGGGCAATTGTATGCTACAAGAAAAACTATAGTTCCCTTTTGGATTTCTTCAAAAGCAATGGAGGTATTGTATTTCTTTGGAAGAGTAGCCTTTTGCTTATGAACTCCATTAGATAGATCTATTTTGTATCGGGTTGTTGATGCAACGCCATGGCCAAAGTTGGCTATATCTATCACTTGGAGGTATGGTTGTAATTTACAATTGCCATCATTGATCATTGTGATTGCCTTGGTGGTGAGTTGGAACCTTTTCTTTTCTTGTTGAGCAGATTCAGTTGGAACATTTGTACGTGTGGGGCTTGCCATCTGGAAAGGAAAATATTAGATAGTGTCATCTATCTGAATTTTGCAACAACACAAACACTGTTTTGTACAAACTAAATGTCTAGAATGCCTGATTTAGTTTAATCCTTTATTTGATACGAACTAAGGCTTTGCCAAATTTCTGTTAAACATAACCTTTGTTTGATACAAACTAAATGTCTAGAATGCTTGATTTAGTTTAATCCTTTGTTTGATACAAACTAAATGTCTAGAATGCATGATTTAGTTTCTTATGAAGTTTCTCATTGCTCCTAATCTTCTTCATAATATTTTTTCTATATACTTTAATATGCCAATGACTGTGTATACAAATATTCTTCTAATTAAATTATATTTAAACATATTTATGCATGAAATCAATACAATAAAGGAGAATTTCATGTATCAAATAGAAATACCACGACAAACTTCAAGATAGGATTCAAGAAGCAAAAGTAAAGGCCCAATTTACTCCACAAGTTCAAGGAATTGTGAAACAACTAAGTAGTGGAATCATTTTTGTTAAGGTTTGATAGGAGACAAGAAAAATGGGAGTGGGATAGTCTTAGCCATGCAAGAATGGTTGGACTTCTATGTAAGAAAAAAAGCTGAGGGATAAATTGCTATAAATAGAAACTGAATGCATTAGAAGTATCCCTTTCAAAAGGCAAAAGAACAAGGCTAGTCCCCTTTAAAATATAGTTGAATATTAGTTGTTCAAGTATGTAGAAGAGTTATTCACAGTGCAGTCAGTACAAGTACAGAGTATGTAATTTATAAATTTTTGAATCTTTGGTTCTTAATTGAATTGACTATAAAGGAATTTGCATACATACAATGAGGAATTCATAAATTGGAGGCAAAAGATTGTAAATGGGATAGTTTGGTATGACTAATTGATTGGAAGCAAAACACTTTTAGGTAATGAAAAGTGAAGGATGATTAAGAATCTAACTGTACAACAAGAACAAGATTATCTATATCGATTGGTGATGATATATATGGTCAATTTTACCATATCATGCACTCTCACTTCTAAGTAAAAATAACCTATTCACCATGGGATTGAAGGAACTTTAAGAATTGATTTTATTAAAATACTTTATGTGCTATGTCAAAATATGTCCATCCCTTAAAACTACCTAATCTTTTTTGTGTCATGGCTAATGGAAGATTCAATCAATTTATCTACAATAAAGATGTAAAGAAGATGGATGAGGAATTAATTAGAACTCCCATATCAAGGATAGGGTCCAGGGCTGCTCCCACATGATTCCATTTTGTAAAAGCCATAAATCTAATTATTGATGTTTAGTTGTAATTAAAGTTTTAAACCAAACCTCTATGTCTAGATTCAACAAGAAGTTTATTGAGATTTTGGTTCTCACTATATGTATGCCCATACTTGCAATTTATTGTAATTATGTAGACTACAGGACAAAAGCACAATGCAGTAACTTGTAATAGTTAAACTTCTCAGGGAGGTAAAATGATAATAAATAACTCCCTCCCAAAAATAAAACTAAAACTTTTATAGTTACAACAACTTCAGAGCAAGAGAGCAACTAATAGGGTTAAAGTGTGTTATAAATTTGAGTATTTTGAGTTTTTTCCATCAGGTACCTCAAAGTGTCTTTAAGCAAGAAGAGTCCAGGCTTTTCCAAATTCCTTGGGATTTCTTCCATTGAGAATATAATAGGAAATTGTCTTGTATTTTCCAAAAAAAAAAAATGTACAATGACCCCTAAACTTGCTAATTGTGTTTAATGGATATTAGCATTTTAGTTTTGTTTCAAATCTGGCTAATCCCTACATCAATGCAGGGTTGGGGGTAGGAAAAGTACAACTATTTTTAGTTAAATGCCCTATCTCAAGGGAGTGGTTTGGATCATAGGATAAGATTACTTCCGCTTTTGGGAATATGGCAGACTAAATGCAGTGTTATATGATTTTACCTGCTCTATGTTCCCTCCAAAATACCGTTCAATATTCCTAATGATTTATGGGCCATGTTGTTTACTCATGTCACTATCGGATCTTCCCTCTCCTTGCTCTTCCCTCCAATGTGCATGAAATAAAAATAAACTAAATAAAGCCATGTTGCTAGAATGCAAAGTAAAAAAATGGCAAGAAAGGTCATTCAAGTATAACCCACATGCCCTAATTCTTAAAAAAATGATAGCTTGTCATGACCAATCTAGACAAAGGGGTGTGGCCAATAAATCCACAAGCTTGTAAATGTAAATGGAAATTGCAGGGCCCTATTATTTAGAAAGTTCAAAAAAATTCAAATAACCTAAAACTGCATACCTTCTCTAGTGAATGACTTGAGATTCTCTAGAAATTGCCTCCTATCAATGGTGGTCGAAGAAATTGGCCCGTGATGATTATGAAACCCTAACAAAGCAGAAATTTTCATATCAAACTATTACGAAACCCTACCAAAGTATTTCAATATAGAAACATGGTGAAACATGAAATAGGAAGAACAAAACCCTACCAAATGACTCGAGATTCTACAAATTGCGTCCTCCTGATTACAAAACCCTAGGAAACCATTCATGCTAGAGCTAAGACCTCAATCTATTCGCAATAAACGGTTCGTAAGCCTAAAGGAATTTAATAGAAAACATTGGTTGTAACGAAGCAGCACTGACGAGGTCGCCAAGCACCTCCATAGCAGCACTAGGGAGCATGAGACCTGGAGCAATGAAAATGCAGAGATGTGTCAGAGCAATAAAAAATCACTGTAACAAACAATGCTTTTACCCCAAGTGGCCACATTTCTCGGTGTTGAAATGTCCCCGACAAAGTTTCTTGGCAAAGAAATCTAGCGTGAGACAACTTCACAGGTGGAAGCTCACGCATAATATAGCCTATCGCCTAAAAAATAAATTAACGGTTTGGTAAGAACAGATGAACAATTAAAGCTAATGTAATGTCACCGTAAAATGTATGATACCCTCCTTGTAAGATCCTAGAATACAAATGTTTTCCCATTTAATTTATATATATTCTGGAAAATACCCTAATCCCCTTTTCAATCAAATATATACAGAGTACATGCACCTTCACCATGAGGGAACTCAGACTGCACTTTACTTTCTTTAGCTTTTGAATTCACATTTTGAAGTATAAATTTAGCATGTGCATGGTGACATCAATCTAATTTGAAACAAGTAATGGCCAAAAATAAGTTAAGGGAAGGTGAGACATATGGATCAATCATAAAAGAGGTAAATACAATGAAATTTATCAATAAAAATCTGAACAAACAAAGATTCACCTTCAAACAATAGGACAGAGAAGGAGATGAAAACACACCTTAATTTGCACATTTGTGAAGCAACTCCAACACTTGCTGTGAATTTTTGGGACCTTAGTCGTAGTGTTAAAAAAGAACTATGGTCCAAGCCACCACTGGACTTGTACTATCACTATTCGTTGCACCGCCTTGCCTCAACAAGATAAACATAGCTGTCAAAACACAAAACCTCACGTCACTGTTATGAATCCTTGTCTATTCATAGATACACTCTCTAATTTATCATTAATCTGATAGATAAACATAGCTGTCAAAACACAAAACCTCACGTCACTGTTATGAATCCTTTTCTGTACATATATTTCACAATTTAACACATTTTCCTACGATTTTTCTACTTACTAAAATAAAACATTAGAAGAAGATGAGAGCAGTGAATTAGAGAAAATTTGGAAGAGAGAAAGACAAGCTATCTATGCAGCCGTCTAATTCCTTCATCGGCTAGCTCCAAATGCGTCTACGAGAGAGTACATAAAGTTTGCGCCCATCTATGTGTTATGTAGAATGAATCTTTTGGCAAAATTTGGCTCAAACTAGCATAAATCGAACCACGAACCTGCTTGTTTTCTAGCTCGTAAGGTGGGATGTCGAGTTGCTTTAAAGCAACCTGAGTTGGATTTTCAGCAATAGCCATATTTTATAATAAAACCAAGAGTGATTTTATGTGATATAAATACAAAGAATGCAAGGAAAGTTTCTTTTCTTGCACACTAAGTAAAAAAAATGGGCTCTATAAATCGGGCTCTATATATGTAAAAATTTTGTAGCAAACTTGTATTGTATTTTCGAAAGAAAAGTTTGCTATTAGGCTGAAAAAAAGATCCAACATTTGTAGGCTTTTCCTAACACTGGGGTTTCTTGGGTATATCTGTGTTATTGTCTATTTGTGATTGGATTCTTGTTTTTTTTTTCTATTGTTATTAGTTGTTAATTAACCTAGTTGTGTTAATTATTATAAATCAAATTTCTTTCTGTGAATTTATTGTGCAATTAATTTGTTGTTGGGTTATAGAAATTAACATGGTATCAGAGCACTAAACTCTAAATATGAAGCCAAGATTTGTATCACAAATTTCAAGAATTTTTTTTTCAATTTTTCATCTCTAGTTATTTTTGTGGCTATGGCAACTAGTGTTCGATACGAGGACAAGCTTGAAGGTGCATCTACTTGCAGTGAAAGGTTCATATTACATATGTTCTCAAGGAGAATAGGCTATGGATCTATGCTAGTACATAAGTGACACCACCAACTGTGTGTTAGAAAATATGTGTGAATTATATCAAAACAAACACACTTAGATAGGAAGTATTATAGTAAAGAATCTATCTAAATCAAACATAATCCAATAACAAAATTCTTTACAAACTTCTCATCTTCCTCTAATCTCAAATGTCTTGGTAATTTATGCTCTCAGATCTTATTCCTGCACAAATCACTGAGATGTCATCTAAGAAACAAGTAGCCTATCTATTTATAATGCATAATCTAAGTCTACATCTACATGATTAAATGATTGTTGGATGGAATGATAAAAATGACATGGTGAAATGGACAACTGCATATAAGATGATGTGAAAGTAAGACAATGCAAACTAAACTAATGATAATGAAATGGAAATGATTCTACATGCTAAATTAATCTAGGAGATGTCTAAAGGAGCCATGATTCAAAGAAAATTGACAAACTACTCTAAATGCTAAACTAAAAATGCACACTAAGCTCTTAAAACATGGATGAATTCCTGTAGAGTAATATTATGCAAATGCTCCTTCTTGAAAAAGCTGTAAATGGGCCTCAATTTATAGATTTTTCCAAGGAATTGGGTGAGTTGGCAGCCATGAACGATTGAGATTTGATCTGGAGAAATCGACGGTGAAGAATGAAAAGGATGGAGAAAACAAGGCAATGGTTCCCTTTAGTAAAACCATCTTGCCAAGTGTAGGAAGGAATCATTTGGATGAAGAAGCCATGTGTCTTGAAGGTGGTTAAATTTGTTGAGAACAAATATTCATTTTAGAAAATAAAGATAATTATTTTCATGTGACACATGGTGAGTTGGAGGGTGAGGTGGAAGGTAGTTAGAGAAATATGTAGAAATGTGACAAATTTGAATTTAAAAATTCAAATTTAATGAAAAGGGAATCAATTAAAATAAAACAAATTATTTAGGTTTGTTTATTTTAATTAAATCATGAAGAGGGTGAATTAGAATAGAGGAATTAAGAAAATAGGAACTATGTAAATAAATTTGCCATTTATTTAAATAGTAGAAGAATAAAGATTTTATTAATTAAATAATCAATATTTAATTAATATTTTCCAAACCAAATTTTAAGTGTATACATTTTGCCCCTCTTTGAAGTGATGTGTTTACATATTACTTCAAAGAAAAATTTATCAGTGCTGCTAAAATTTTTAACGATGCACTAGACAATGATTTTTAGGAGATTACAACTGTATGCCCCCTCGGGAGATAAATCGAGAAATTTGTGATAGTAAAGGATTTTTTTTGATGATTTTTAAAAATTTCAATTGATTTGTGATGATGATGGTGATAAAATCCTGATTTGATAATATTCCAACGATTTATCTCCCGATATGAAAGATTTTAAGCTGCCCCATTTAATTGCCCCTCAAAAGAAATTAAAACAATGCCACCAAAATCACTCATTTTAATTACCTTTATTAAGAGGTGGGTATGTGCAGGATCATGATGGGCCAAAAAATGGCAATGGAGAAAAAATTACGTTTTCATCGACCCAAAAATGCGGAAATGCCGAGTTGACTTTTTTGAGGCTTGGGTGTCAGTACACACCTCCAAAGCAAAAACCAAACCAAGATCTCCATATCGGATATCTGATTCAAATCGGATATCTGATCCAAATCGGATATCCAGTTTGAAGCAAACATATATATAAAAAAATTGGGGCCTGTTAAAATCATTTGACATTCACAAACAGGTGGCGACGCACAGTGAGGAGGTTCTCCACATATCAGATATCCGATTTATCTGATATCCATTTTGAAAAGGTTAGATTTTAGATTTTTCTTTGCTTTGATCGAATTTTGAATTAGATTTGTATAATTTCAGTTAGTTTTTTATGATTTTTTTTTCAAAATAGGTTTTTGATTGAATTTTTATGAAAATTTTGAGTTTAGAATGGATTTTGATTAAAATGAATATTTTTTTATGGATTTTGATTTAAAAATAGTGTTGTTTATGTATTTGTATTAAAAACTAGAGAATTTTATAGATTTTTGTTAAAAAATAGGGGTTTTTTTAAAAAACTAGGGTATTTTTACAATATTTTCATTTATACTGTCTAATTTCAATTAGATTAATTAGTTTTTAACTTTAATGAAGCATTATGGCTACTGAAAATGAAAATGCACAAATTCCAAATGATCCACCAGCTGAGAATGAAAATGCACAAATACCAAACGCTCCACCACCTCTGCAGCCATCAATTGAAGAATTAATTGGTGAAAAATTGCAGCAATTAAAGGGCATTTTTGAAGTTTATAAGAGAATCCCTTGATTATTCGAGATGTCAAACACATTGAAGGATATAATTAAAAATATAGAAACCCTCTCCACCCAACATAATGCCTTTCATTCGTGGTGAGAAGACATGAGGAAATATTATGCATGTGGATTGTCTTATGATGATGTGAAAGATCTCGAAATAACCAAAGCCCAAATAGCCTCTTTATTTGTTAACCCCCGCATTGGTTTGCCAGTTAATGCTAATAAACCAAAACTTTCTATAAAATGGTGCACACATAGGGACATTGTAGATAACTTTTGGGATTGTTGGTGTATGGTTTTTGATAAACCACCAAACAACAATTGTGATATACCATTTTACTTTATTAAAAAATTATATGTTGAGTTTGTGTTAGGGCATCATGTCAATTACTTTGAAATTAAACCCTTCCAGGGTGTTGGTGGAGGTATGCCCTAGGATAGACCAAGGGTAGTTAGAGTAGTCCCATGCCCATATGTTCCCCCTCCTCGCCTTCCTTCGCCACCTCCAGTATATCATCCAGATATTATGTAGGATGCAGCCACACAAACTATCTAGGCTATTCACTCTTTGAGTGGCCTTTTGGTTTCACATGCTTCTATAGTAGTTCAACCACATTTTGGTGATGTTGGCAATGGTTCGAGTGTTATTGCATCATCCTCATCAGGTCCACATATTTGTGTGCCACATACTTGCTCCATGTGCCGCAAGATATGCTTGGGTCCTCTTGTACAACCCGTTGAGCATCCCTTGGACACTTTTGATTATGACCTCCATAATGTGGACATTATAGATCAGACTCAGGGGAGTGGAGCGCACCCTACAGAGTCCTCTCCTGCTAGAGAGGGGGACATTGGAATAGTGACACAGGTAAGATTTAAGTTGTAAATTCATAACTTGCATTTGTTTTTAAATGAATATTAATAAGAGATAGTATAATGTACTAATATTTATTTGCATGGTCTATTTAACAATTGATATCTGAGGAGGAGCTCGCACAGGTGATTGATAGCACCCTTAGGGCCATTTCATTTGGCCTCGACACACACAGTATATATTTTCGTACTCACTCGTTTACATTTTTCTATTATATACTTGCTTGTCATTTGAATTGTCATAAGTGATTATATAATAACTTATATGTTTATCTTATTTTTCTCTTGTAGGAAATACCTAGTGCGAGTGAGGTGCAGCCTTGTTCAGATTATGAAAGTGCAATGTTAGATAAGGGGAAGGTAATTGAACTCAAATTCGATTGAATTAAGAATTTTAAGATCTTATATTGATTATACATACATCGACATAGATTGGTAGTTTCATATGTACTTGTCATTTTTATGTACAAGAAGTTATGAGCTGTACGTCATTGTTGACAAGTGCGAGCAAGGTGCAGCCTTGTCTAGATTATGGAAGTGCAATGTTAGACAAGGGGAAGGTAATTGAACTCAAATTCAATTGAATTAAGATTTTTAAGATCGATTATACATACATCAATATAGATTGGTAGTTTCATATGTACTTGTCATTTTTATGTACAGGTAGTTATGAGCTATACATCATTGAAAAGTGCCACAATGCCTGAAGGAGTGCATATTGGAACACTTGAAGGAGTAGGTGTTGAAACACCTCAAGGAGGAGGAGTCGAAACACCTAAAGGAGATAAAGAAAAAGATCAGCTTAAAGAGGTATGTGTTTATTTTATTTTGTGTTTGGTATTTATATGTTCCTATTACCAACAATTGTATGCTAACTTGGATCAATTTTATGTTTTTGTTCACATATATAGATTGACATTACAAAAGTTGGTTTGGTCGGTTCTTTGAGAGGGGCATATTCTAGGATTCTTGACCCTTTGAAGAGACGGACATTTCAGGGAATCAAGATTACAATTTTAGAGTTCAATTATAATTCAATGTATATTGATTTTGATGTTAATTATTTGATTTTACATCATATAGTATAACTAATATCAATTGTGTTTTAATTTTTCTTGTACAACTACCTTCAGAGCCAATGAGTGCTACAAAGAGGCTCCATTTTGATGATCCACCAGTAGTTTAGGATGAGATAGACATTTTGCCATGTAAATTTTGAATAGACATCGAGATGGCATATGCCACATTTTGTAAAACTTTGTTTGAGTTGGCGTTGATGCCATTTTTGTATATGGAGATACACTCAAGATTATTGGATAATTTGATATATAGAAGTTGACAATTGAAATTTAATTTCTTCCTCATGTGCATGATTAAACTCTTTGAAAATTTAATCAAGTGAGCAATGGTTAAATATCAATGTAGCACAGCATAAAAATATGGTTATATTATGTAGTTTATATTCATATTGGATTACATTGCATTGCACATCTTTCAAACTCAAAGCATTACTTCACATTGCATAAGTAACAACTAGATGTTGATAGATGAAAAAAATTCAATAACAATATAGTTTTTACAAAGTCAACCTAAGCAGTTATGCAATTACTTCACATTACATAACTAATAACTAGGAGCAACTATCAATTGCATTAGCTTGTCATGAAATTCTATGAGACCAACATTTCTTTGAGGAAACTTGGCACAAAACTCACAAAAATGAAACACTCAAACAAACTTTAAAGGGGTCGGAGCCCTCACGCCCCTCATTCCATGCTATGCGACGGCTGCTTCTTGATTATTGAGGGGCGAACAATGGAGAAAACATGTAAAATAATATATATATATATATATATATATATATATATATATATATATATATATATATATGCAACCTAGAAGCATGAATTAGGATTAGAATATCACATAACATCATATAAAAAAAAAACCCACCATAAACTTGAATGTCATTTAAAACATGCATGATAAGTATTCATCATTGAAATTTGAATTGTGGTAGCTTGATATACAGAGTCTATTGATGCCAGTGTTCAATTTGTATGATATTGAAAAAAGAAGCCAACTGAGTAGAATTATCAACATTCTTCAAAAATCATAAGAATTTTTTTAGTACACTAGCCATTTTGATGTCTTCTTTCAGTCTCAAACGTTATTTTGTATCATTGTTACATTGGTCTTGAGAGTGGTAGCTTAATATAGGTCCACAATACAAAATCTGGTTTACTTGTGCAGTGTAACAGTGGCATAGGAAGATTTTTCTTTGAAAGAACCAAAGGGTGATTGCATGCTTGAAGTGTATAAGCACATACCTTTTTGTAATATCAAAGATACTTTTTGAATCTTCCATGCATTGCTAATCTAAAAGAAAAGGTATTTTTCCTAATCTGTATGCAGCCATGCTTTTGACATTGTCAAAAGAGAAAAACTTCCCTAATGATGCAAAGGCATGGCCAAGAAATTCAAACTCTCCACATGAGAGAAGAGAGATGTTGGAGAGTACATCAAGTCAGTGAGAACCAAGTGTAATGTGTTTTAGTTTGTATTACTCCTCTGTTTCTCTGCAGAAGTGTGATAAATTCTTAGTTCAATGATGCTAAACAATTTTTGAAAAAAGAAAGTTGTGTCATGGTCCGCATTCAATCCAACAAGAAAAAATGAAAGCTCGGCCTCTTGGAATGAAAATTATTGTTTTCAAAACAAATGAATAAGAATGAGGTAGTTAAGGTGTTTGAAGTTATTTAGAGGTCACTTTTAGGGTGCAAGGCTTAAAACTTCATTTTAAATGCACTCAAAAAAACTTTAAAGGGGTCTCAAGCCTGTTGCCCCCTCATTCCACACACTATGCAACCATTTACTTGCTGTGTCGGGGTCGAACAATGGAAAAAACATGTAAAAATAATATATATATGCAACCTAGAAGCATGAATTAGGATTAGAATATCACATAACATCATATAAACAAAAAACCCACCATAAACTTGAATGTCATTTAAAACATGTATGATAATTATTCATCATTGAAATTTGAATTGTGGTAGCTTGATATACAGAGTCTATAGATGCCAGGGTTCAATTTGTATGATATTGAAAAAGGAAGCCAACTGAGTAGAGTTATCAACATTCTTCAAAAATCATAAGAATTTGTTTAGTACACTAGCCATTTTGATGTCTTCTTTCAGTCTCAAATGTTATTTTGTATCATTGTTACATTGGTCTTGAGAGTGGTAGCTTAATATAGGTCCACAATACAAAATCTGGTTTACTTGTGCAGTGTAACAGTGGCATAAGAAGATTTTTCTTTGAAAGAACCAAAGGGTGATTGCATGTTTGAAGTGTATAAACACATACCTTTTTGTAATATCAAGGATACTTTTTGAATCTTCCATGCATTGCTAATCTAAAAGGAAAGGTATTTTTCCTAATTTGTATGCAGCCATGCTTTTGACATTGTCAAAAAGAGCAAAACTTCCCTAATGATGCAAAGGCATGGCCGAGCAGTTCTAACTCTCCACATGAGAGAAGAGAGATGTTGAAGAGTACATCAAGTCAGTGAGAACTAGAGTGTAATGTCTTTTAGTTTGTAGTACTCCTCTATTTCTCTGTAGATGTGTGCTAAATTCTTAGTTCAATGATGCTGAACAATTTTTGAAAAAAGAAAGTTGTGTCACGGTCCGCTTTCAATCCAACAAGCAAAAATGAAAGCTCAGCCTCTTGGAATGAAAATTATTGTTTTCAAAACAAATGAATAAGAATGAGGTAGTTAAGGTGTTTGAAGTTATTTAGAGGTCACTTTTAGGGTGCAAGGCTAAAAACTTCATTTTAAATGCACTCAAACAAACTTTAAAGGGGTCTCAGGCCCGTTGCCCCCTCATTCCACACGCTATGCAACCATTTACTTGCCGTGTAGGGGTCGAACAATGGAGAAAACATGTAAAAATAATATATATATGCAACCTAGAAGCATGAATTAGGATTAGAATATCACATAACATCATATAAACAAAAAAACCACCATAAACTTGAATGTCATTTAAAACATGCATGATAAATATTCATCATTGAAACTTGAATTGTGGTAGCTTGATATACAGAGTCTACTGATGCCAGGGTTCAATTTGTATGATATTGAAAAAAGAAAACTGAGTAGAGTTATCAACATTCTTCAAAAATCATAAGAATTTGTTTAGTACACTAGCCATTTTGATGTCTTCTTTCAGTCTCAAACGTTATTTTGTATCATTGTTACATTGGTCTTGAGAGTGGTAGCTTAATATAGGTTCATAATACAAAATCTGGTTTACCGGTGCAGTGTAATAGTGGCATAGGAAGATTTTTCTTTGAAAGCAAAAATGAAAGCTCAACCTCTTGGAATGAAAATGTTTTTTTGCAAAACAAATGAATAAGAATGAGGTAGTTAAGGTGTTTGAAGTGATTTAGAGGTCGCTTTTAGGGTCTTCTTGTTCACACGAAGTGTATCAACACATACCTTTTTGTAATATCAAGGATATTTTTTGAATCTTCAATGCATTGCTAATCTAAAAGGAAGGGTCTTTTGCCTAATCTGTATGCATCCATGCTTTTGACATTGTCAAAAAGAGAAAAACTTCCCTAATGATGCAAAGGCATGGCCAACCAGTTCTAACTCTCCACATGAGAGAAGAGAGATGTTGGAGAGTACATCAAGTCAGTGAGAACCGAAGTGTAATGTGTTTTAGTTTGTAGTACTCCTCTATTTCTCTGTAGATGTGTGATAAATTCTTAGTTCAATGATGCTGAACAATTTTTGAAAAAAGAAAGTTGTGTCATGGTCCGCTTTCAATCCAACAAGCAAAATAAGCAACCTCTTAAGATAATGCTTGTTTACCAAAAACAAATGAATAAGAATAATTAGTTAAGGTGTTTGAAGTTATTTAGAGGTCACTTTTAGGGTGGAAGGCTTAAAACTCCATTTTAAATGCACAAAAAAGAATGAAATTACTTCAAACCAAGTTTGTGAAGAAGTTAACTTTGTTGCCCACTAGTTTCCCTTAAGAGTCCAAAGTGCTAAAAAACAACAATCTACAAAAACCTTTCTCAGTTTTTGCTATCTCGGAGGCATTTTCCTGTGGTGATGACTTTTCAGTAGAGGGAAAAGTTGCCAGATGCAAGCAGTGTAAAGTTGCAAAGTGGTGCAACTTTCATTCCACAACTCGTACGACCAAACAAACTATTCCAACACGTTCGAATGGGTACGTTTACGCTAAGGATGGTCATCTTTTGCACCCAAATGCACCAAATCACTCTGAGCTACATTGGATCGACAATTTCCCTTAACAGTCCAAAGTGCTAAAAAGTAGCAATCTTTGAAGGGATATTTCTCAAAGACCGTGAGGCTTACAGACTCTCCGTCTAAGGCTATGGGATTGTGTTGGGACCATCTACAAAAACCTCTCTCGGTTTTTGCTATCTCGGAGGCATTTTCCTGTGGTGATGACTTTTTAGTGGAGGGAAAAGTTGTCAGATGCAAGCAGTGTAAAGTTGCAAAGTGGTGCAACTTTCATTCCGCAACTCATATGACCAAATGAACTGTTCCAAAACATCCGAATGGGTACATTTATGCTAGGGATGGTCCTCTTTTGCACTCAAATACACCGAATCACTCCGAGCTACATTGGATCGGTGATTTCCCTTAGGAGTCTAAAGTGCTAAAATACAACAATTTTTGAAGGGCTATTTCTCAGAGACCGTGAGGCTTACAGAATCTTCGTCTGAGACTATGGGATTGTGTTCAGACCATCTACAAAAACCTCTCTCAGTTTTTTCTATCTTGGAGGCATTTTCCTGTGGTGATGACTTTTCAGTAGAGGGAAAAGTTGCCAGATGCAAGCAGTGTAAAGTTGCAAAGTGGTGCAACTTTCATTCCACAACTCGTACGACCAAAAAAACTATTCCAACACGTTCGAATGGGTACGTTTACGCTAAGGATGGTCATCTTTTGCACCCAAATGCACCAAATCACTCTGAGCTACATTGGATCGACAATTTCCCTTAACAGTCCAAAGTGCTAAAAAGTAGCAATCTTTGAAGGGATATTTCTCAAAGACTGTGAGGCTTACAGACTCTCCGTCTAAGGCTATGGGATTGTGTTGGGACCATCTACAAAAACCTCTCTCGGTTTTTGCTATCTCGGAGGCATTTTCCTGTGGTGATGACTTTTTAGTGGAGGGAAAAGTTGTCAGATGCAAGCAGTGTAAAGTTGCAAAGTGGTGCAACTTTCATTCCACAACTCATATGACCAAATGAACTATTCCAAAACATCCAAATGGGTACATTTATGCTAGGGATGGTCCTCTTTTGCACTCAAATACACCGAATCACTCCGAGCTACATTGGATCGGTGATTTCCCTTAGGAGTCTAAAGTGCTAAAATACAACAATTTTTGAAGGGCTATTTCTCAGAGACCGTGAGGCTTACAGTCTTAGATGCGTGCTATGGGATTGTGTTGGACCATCTACAAAACCTCTCGGTTTTTTTCTATCTGGAGGCAGCATTTTCTGTGGTGATGACTTTTCAGTGGAGGGAAAAGTTGTCAGATGCAAGCAGTGTAAAGTTGCAAAGTGGTGCAACTTTCATTCCGCAATTTGTACGACCAAATGGATTGTTCCAACATGTCTGAATGGGTACGTTTACGCTAGAGATGGTCATCTTTTGCACCCAAATAGACCGAATCACTCCGAGCTACATTGGACCGACGATTTCCTTTAAGAGTCCAAAGTGCTAAAAGGCAGCAATCTTTGAAGGGATATTTCTCGGAGACTGTGATTCTTACAGATTCTCTGTCTGAGGCTATGGGATAGTGTTGGGACCATCTACAAAAACCTCTCAGTTTTTGCTATCTCAGAGGTGTTTTCCTATGGTGATGACTTTTTCAGTGGAGGGAAAAGTTGTCAGATGCAAGCAGTGTAAAGTTGCAAAGTGGTGCAACTTTCATTCCGCAACTCATACAACCAAATGGACTGTTCCATCACATCCATATGGGTATTTTTATGCTAGGGATGGTCATATTTTTCACCCAAATACACTGAATCACTCTGATCTACATTGAACAAACAATTTCCCTTAAGAGTCCAAAGTGCTACAAGACATCAATATTTGAAGGGCTATTTCTTGGAGACCGTGAGGCTTACAGACTCTCCTTCTGAGGCCATGAGATCATGTTGGGACCATCTACAAAAACCTCTCTCATTTTTTGCTATCTCGAAGGTGTTTTCTTGTGGTGATGACTTTTCAGTGGAGGGAAAAGTTGCCAGATGCAAGCAGTGTAAAGTTGCAAAGTGGTGCAACTTTCATTCCACAACTTGTATGACCAAACAGACTGTTCCAACACATTCGGATGGGCACGTTTACACTAGGGATGGTCATCTTTTGCACCCAAATACACCGAATCACTCTGAGCTACATTGGATCAACAATTTACCTTAAGAGTCCAAAGTGCTAAAAGACAACAATCTTTGAAGGGCTATTTATCGGAGACCATGAGGCTTATAGACTCTACGTCCGAGGTTATGGGATCGTGTTGGAACCATCTACAAAAAAATTTCTCAGTTTTTGCTATCTCAGAGGAATTTTCCTGTTGTGATGACTTTTCAGTGGAGGGAAAAGTTGTTAGATGCAAGCAGTGTAAAGTTGCAAAGTGGTGCAACTTTCATTCCGCAACTCGTACAACCAAACACACTGTTCAAACACATCTGGATGGGTACGTTTATGCTAGGGATGGTCCTCTTTTGCAACCAAATACACAGAATCACTCCAAACTACATTGGACCGAGTCAAATTAGGTGAAAAATTAATGCAGACACAAGGGCACAATCACAAACTCTTTGCAACCTGCCTATTTGAGGCATCTAACAAGATTATTCTAGCCTCTTTGGACAGTCCAAAACTCCCTTAAAACTTGACAAGCAACTAAATACACATTTCCCTCTTTAACCCCCTTAAACCCTTGTAATAGTGAGAAACTAGTTTTTGTCCAATTTTTCCACAATTTTCCAAAACACCAAACCAAAAAATGACTGATTCAAACACCCATATCCAAGTTACACAACATATATGAGAAACAACATAGAATCCTTTGGACCAGCGTTGACTTCCTATACATTCACCCTTGAAAAGGCTACTCAATTAGCCCAAAAATGCAAAGCAACATACCTTCAAACACCACAAAGACCCTTGAAACCTTGGGGAAGAAAATAAATTGCCAAGAAAACAAATATTCTACAATTGGATTCCATTTGTACGGACCTGTAACCATCAAATTAGAAAACCCTTGTTTTTAGTGTAATTCTTGAGGGTTTATTGGATGTAGCACTTCCACAACCTTTCAGACTCTTCCACCACCATAGAAACCTTTATTTAGGCCCCAATATGCTTAGAAAACAAAGAAACTTCTGGTATCTTAGAGATTTTTGCAAACCCTAAGGTAAAAACTCTATTTTCAAGTGAAAAAAAATCACCATTTTTGGACCTTTAACTCTTCATTTTATTTCAAAACCCAACTCTCCACACCTTCTACTCTTGAAATATCATTTCCTAAGCCCTACCAACTCATCCCATTGATTCACATTGGCACACAATAGGTGGGATGATATTCAAGCCATTAAAATTGCAAAACTCTTATTCTCCTGTTTAGGAACCCGTCTAAAGAAAGTCTGAGTTTTGAGGCACAAAATGAATAAAGAAACCCTCTATTAAGAAGTCAGAATAAATTCAAGACATGTAATAATGTTTCTACATAATTTTTTTATACAAAAATGCTTGAATGGTTTGGGCATCTAGGCATAAAACACAAGAAAAATAGTAAAATATGAACTGAGCAATTGAAACTTTATTGATTCAAAGAAAAAAACTCCTTCAACCAAACCTATCTTGAGCCCTTGAAGGCCTTAAGTACATTGATATGCCCTGGAATCCAGCTGCCAATGCCTTTAACCACCAATATTAACTTAATTTTGAAACCTTAATGACTGTTGAAGGCCAAAATACAAACATTTTTCACATTAATATGACTCATAATAAAATGTTGCACTTTTCCACTTCTAACTTTACTAAGAACTCACTTAATGGATTGAAATAGCATCATTACATGTTCAAAACACTATTCTTTCTTGTCCCTAAACAAATTTACTAATTTTTCCTTCAAAGGCTACAAAGCAACAACTAGGACAAGTTGGGATCTCCATGTTTTTTTGACCCTAAAACCTAAAAAATCCTCCTAATACATGACCATTGATCCTATTAGATCTCATTAAAGACAAAAAGTCAAAATATTAACACTTTAATCATTGAAATGATCCACAATGATATTGTGGTGTAGGTGCTCTTGCACCAAAAATGGTGGTTACAACTTGCTAATGTCAATGAAACATGGGGGCAACAAGATTTAAAGTTGGATCAAGCTTGTGTAGGTCCTAATAGACGTGTTTGATGAATTTATAGGGTGTGGCAAGGTTGGAAACATTGATTTCCTTAAAAAGCTCATGAAAGTTGCTAAAAATTAAGTTGCACCCAAGTTGGATTTGAGGAAAAAAAATTGCAAGCCACTATAATTTATTATATATAAATGGGAGATATTACAAAACCTGGTTCAAATGAGCATACCGACATGAAAGAACTAGGAAGAAAACCTTCAGTTGTAGCTCGATTAAGTAAAAAAAGTTATTGCAAAATTGTCCCAATAACAGTGACAAAGCATACACCTGTATGACTAATTCAACCTATGAGATTCCAAAATACAGACCCCTTTACATTTTAAACATACCCTTTATACAATGCCAGACATTTGACCCACATTTCAAAAAACATTACTGGGTATAGATTATGCCCATACACAATTATGACCATTTTACATTGTTTCCAATTTGAGAATTCAAATTTTACAAAATTTTCCTATTGGAGGAATTCAGGGCACAATCTTTGACAATAGTAGTATGTTCACATTCTAGACTGACAAGTACCTGTACAAACCATCAAGGTAGCTTAGAATAACCAATCTATATTATTCTAAATGACACAAAATATGATGAGATGGTAATTCAAACTATAAAATATGCTTAGAATAACTAATCTATATTGTTGTAATATGTCACATACCTCTCTAAAAGGATCAAAGCTAGCTATTGTTGCAGCAAGTCCATGATCAATCATGCCAGGAATATCACAAAAGTGGAAAAATGAGAAATCTATATTAATCTAAACAACTTGAATGATGATGAATTGGTGATGCAAACTATAAAAGATGCCTAGAATAACCAATCTATATTATTCTAAACGACATAAAATATGATGAGATGGTAATGCAAAATATAAAAGACACTTAAAATAACCAATCTATATTGTTGTAATATGTCGCATACCTCTCCAAAAGGATCAGAGCTGACTATTGTTGCAGCAGGTCCATGATCAATTGTGCCAGGAATATAAAAAAAGTGGGAAAATGAGAAATCTATATTGTCACAATAGAAAAGATGTTTAGACTAACAAATCTATATTATTCTAAACAACCTGAATGATGATGAGTTGGTGATTCAAACTATAAAAGATTCTTAGAATAACAAATCTATATTGTTCTAATCTATCGCATACCTCTTCGAAAGGATCAGAGCTGGCTATTGTTGCAATAGGTCCATGATCAATCTTGCCAAAAATATCGCAAAAGTGCATATAAAATATCACTATTAAAGACACTTGCATTGCAATAGTATATAAAATATCTGTATTAAATAAATAATACTAATGAACTTAATCATAATGAACATAAGCATTGTACCTTCCATTCTTGAAAATGCTATTCAAGTGTGCCTAAATGCTTAAGAGTATCCAATATTGCTTCATGATCAGCATTACTAAGTGTCCATAGTTTTTTTGTCTTTGGTCTGGCATGATGCTTCAACAGCTTAACATTTGTTGCTATAACAAGGTGCGAATACATGAGAATGGTTTTGTGTTTCTTGTAGTCTTCAAATGCAGGTATGCCATTCTTTCTAATCATGTATGTTCACAACCAAGTTCCTACAACCACATCTGAACCTGTAGGATACACGAAACCATCATCATCTTACATCGGTTGTGTTAGCTTATGCTTTACCCACACACATCGAGCCAACTAATAGTTTTATCTCTCTTCATTCCCTCGTGGTGCAACAACTACAAAAATATGTCCTAGTTGTAGTAGATCTGAAAGGAGGTTGTAATCAACTATACTTTCCATTGTGTCATTTATCATGGATATTGTTTGAGATAAAGGATTTAGATATTTTGGTACCCATGTATCCACCCACTCACTTGACTCGCATTAATCCCACTCGCATTGAATACAACTCTAACAAAAACAAGCCAAATCTTGTGTCCAAATGGTCCATGTGCCTGCATCTATGCTTCGAAATGAATGCATCTTTGAAGAATCTTTGATAGTATGGTAATCCAATCTACCTCCCATTGTAGCCTCCTCAATGAACCAAAATAATCTGCGCACTATCGAACCAAGTGTCCCTCCCTGTGACAATGTTGAACTACACCAATCAACAATAGAATGTGCATCACTGAATTTTTCTCCTGAAATATTCAATTGCTCCGTAACTAGAGCTCTCTTTATGCATGCACTTGCTCCATCATGCTCCCCTTTCCCATTTCTAGCTTCAAAAAAACTCTAAATATGAGGTAGACGACTCTCTACATGCATTCTACTCAACCAATAAAACATAGGAGCATTCTTGAATCGACCTGTGAAATTATCTGACCAAATTAGATGTCGGCCCAGTGCTATATCATGCTCCTACAAGAACTCAAAAAAATTCTTGAAACAGTGTTGGACATACTCAGATTAGTGAGATCTATCATCACTCATATAAAATTAATACTCTTTGATTATCTTTCGATCCTCCTTTTTACTATCAGGTGCATGTTTAAACGTTATGTGGACAAAAATAACAATCTGAATGGAATTGTAATACTGAGATTGTACCTCATTTTTTGGTTGCAACGTGTAGTTTTCTGCAAAATCAACCATTGATATAATAGTGCCAATCGGAAAAGAGTCCTTACACATCCTAAATTGTTTATCCAACCACTGAGACCTATGACTATGCCTTGCATACTTGTAGAAAATATTGTCCTTAAATCTGAAATAAAATCAGCAACACTGCATTCTTTTGTAAACAACTCACATCTAGAACCTTCACCTCCACTTTGCAAAGTATATTTAACTATCTCATAACTCTTTTTCTCAACAAGCTTCTTTCCAAATTCATGTTCGGAACTCGCATGAAAATATTGAAAAAACTTTGACAAGCCACCACATTGTGAGCACTTTGCATTTAAACAATCATTTCTATAGAAAAAGCAACCATCATCTCTAGAACATAAAAATAGATCTAGCAAGTCCCTTGATGATTTTGGAAGATGCATTGCACCACACTCCTGCAACATTTCATTAGTATGCAAATTAGAATGGATATAGCATAATAGCTCATGGTACATTGAAAACTCCACATGGTATTTGCAACAACAAGTATTACGAATCTTAAGAGGCACACAATAAAATGGCTTCAAACCCTCAAAAGTCCTTTGTGAGATTTCCATATTTTTATGTGTTTCAATAATTTTTTTGAACAACATTGTTTAGCTTGATTCCAAGAAATGTTTAGGATATGGTGTATGGTCTCGCTTTCCAATTCTTAACTTTAAAAAATCCTTTGCATTGGGTGATACTCTAGAGTTATCATGCCAAAATTGTTGAATTACCTGCTTTACATTATCAACTATCTTCTTATCAACACGTGGAAGCCTCCCGACAAAATCCCATGTATTATTTTGAAGAGGATCATCTATTCTTTCTCTTCTTGTGAGTGCTCCATCCAAATTTTTATGATTTATGTCAAAATCAATACAAGTTTGTCTCATAAAGTGAGCCTTTTTCAATTGATCGCTTACTAGGGCAGTTGTAATGACTCTCTGAGAAACTCTCTTATCCTTTTCCTTGTTATTTTTTCCAATAGACTTGAGAGCATTAAAAATATTTTTGACAATAATATAATTTTTTTCAGTCTTCTTGTTCTACAGTCTTCAATTTGGCTAGCAAAGGTCTCATCTTTTGCATCGTATAGTGTACAAAAAGTTGGCATTGCTGGGTCAATGTCTTATCACTAAAATATTGGTTGAAAAGTCTTTACTGGCCCACAATTGAATGGTTAAAATTGTTGGCCTCTTGCCTTCAAAAATTGTTTATAATGTTCTCATCAGAAATTCAAGTAACCATTTAGGGGTTCTTGAAGGTCTTAATTTGGAATATGTCTTTCTTCCATAAGGGTTTCTTCATTTCTCGTAGCAATTTGGTGAAACATAATTTACACTTGCTTCAATATATGTTCCAATCTTCATTTCCAACATTTTCACCTTGAACATTTTCAATATCAATTTGAATAATTTCATTCCCAATTTCAATATCGTATTCCCAGCATCTTCAAATCCAACATTTTCACCTTGAACATTTTCATTATCAATTTCAATATTTTCTTTCCCAATTTCAATATCATGTTCAACATCTTGAAATCCAACATTTTCACCTTGAACATTTTCATTATCAATTTCAATAATTTCATTCCTAATTTGAATATCATGTTCAACATCTTCAATTCCAACATTTTCACCTTAAACATTTTCAATTTCCTCTTCATTTGAAAGACCATAGGGGTTAGGTTCACCAATATTTAACATACCTTATTTTCTCTTCCTATTACCTTCTCTATCTCTTTGTCTATATGCTTCAATTTATTCTTTTGTAAGCTTTCTCTTACGTTTTTTCTTCCAACAACTGTTGCTCCCCATTATACCTCATAAAAGATGCTAAAAAATCATTGCTTATGACAAATTCTAGTAGAAGATGCTCCAAAAAGTTTATCTTTGTCTCTTCCTGTCTGAAACTGCGTGTGTTTCCTACAAATAGAATGTAGGGTCCGTTGGAATGCACAAAATGGCCCACATGGGGCTTCTCTATGGCCCACAAATCTGATATTCGTTATAATCTGATATCTGATTCATTTGAAAATATTTTAGAATGTTTTGTAACAGTATGATTTTAGTTCTACAAATCATATATCTAATTTGTGTACACATAGACCTAAGGATTAATGACCTAGATGGTAGAGAGTTTAAGGGCTAAGGGTTTAGGGTTTAGGGTATATGGTAGAGGGTTTAA
>VDFB02271358.1:24872974-24897128 GCA_007258455.2 Sequoia sempervirens | reverse complement strand
CCTATTTTGCATGCACGACATAAAGGTCTGTTATGAAAATGTTACTAAATTGATGGATTATGTTGGAGCCTGTTATAGTTACAAAGATTGGATGCAACTAGTTCGATATACACGAAGTATGCGTAGGTATGCACTGTCAACAAATTATATACAGCTAAAAGATAAGGATCAAAATATAGAAGTGGCTATGTACATTGATGGAAGGCCAAAAGTATCAGTTATATTGTAGGTTTATAAACAAAAGACATGACCAATAACAATAAGCAACCTAATGGTATATTCAGTGGCGAGGGAAACCATGTATTTGTATGTGCGATAAAATTAATAACTGCAGGGGAAGAGTTGCTAATTGATTACAATTTGAATCGCTTAGTTACAAACATAGTTACTATGGGGGTGGTACGTACTATGTACCATTTTACCCAACCTCCAATCAATGACTCCAATATACCATTTTATTCTTATGTTTTTTTTCATAAGTCTATTGGTTTCATTTCGATAATGTTTTTTTATATTTAATTTTTGTCACAGGGGAACATTGATCATACGGAGAAGGCTCTAGCCCAGAGCACAGATCGTGATGTATCTTTAGGCGCTTCTACCTGACAAGTTTACCTCATTGTAATTGTACAAATTAGATACGAGCAAAATGTTTTATTATTATGTTTTTTTCATAAATTTTTTGGGTTAATTTCGATAATGTTTTTAATATTCTTGTTGCAGTCGACTGATCGGGGAAAGGAACCAGCAGTAGAGGAGAGCATCTATAGTGAGGTGCAGTCAATATTTTGTGATGATGACATCGCTTATTTAGCAAACCCTCTTGATATGATAAAGAAGCTCTAAAAAAAATGCAATGAAGAAATGACTAAGTTGATGTTCATAGTGCCTCAAACAGATGAGATAAGAGAGAGGGTTAAAGTATTGACTAAGAGATTACAAAATTTGCAAGTAAGTTGTCATGAGGCCTTTAATTATAACATAAGTTCATTCATGGTTTTATATTTTGTACTCTTTTATGTCATGAACTAAAATATGTGTTGTTTTTATAGGGTTATTTTCCTCCTCATGATGCTCCTAGCCATGATCAAGTTACTGCAAGTGCTGCCCGAGGAGTAAGGGTTGGTACAAGTGTCCATCCTGATCTTCCTACGCATACATCACATCATCTGACCCCATCATTCGTGCCTATATTTCCATCTGAAATGTCAGAAACACATACCATGCAGACATCCGTTAATGCACCCTCTGGCAGCGAACACATACTAGAACATGCGTCAGGACATGTACTTGGGGATGCAAAGGCCACTAGTACTCGTGATGTTTTAGTAGCATTTCCTAGATCTTCTCGTATTACTAGTACGGGAACATTACCGGTCACACTTCTGGTGACTGATGATTTCGTTCCCATAAAGATGGAGAAGGTCCTAGGTACTTTAAAATGTTTTAATTATTATTCTATATAATCCAATTGAAATTTACTTATTGATCGCTCTTTTTAGACTATTGATCCCATAATCATTTTGCAAGAAATGATGTTTTTTATAAACATCTAAGTGATATTACATTGGAGCTCTTCAAACCCACCATACGTACATGGTGGAATGCCCAAAATCAAGATTTAAAAGATGAGCTCATTAACCGTTTAGTTGTGTTGTTTGGTGATAAAAAATTCTACCGAACCAAGGTCCTTAAGAAAGCTGGTACCTATCTAAAGTATGTGAGGGACCAATATAGGTCACATTTAGAGAAGAACAAAAAGTACGAGCATCCCCCCATGATTCTGAAGAGGGAGTGGAAGGACCTGGTGTCCGATGGAAAAGAGAAGGATGAAAAGAAAAAAGGAAAGACACCACTGGGCCAAGGAAGGTATGTGAATAGAAGCATAAATCTACAAAAAATCCTGATTAATCACGATTTTTAAGAAATCTGTAGGCTGGATGATTTTTTCCCTGATTTTTTGAAAAAATCGTTGAATTTTTGGTCAATGATTTTTTTCATTTCAAACTGCAAAATTGCCAAAAAAACGTGTTTAAAATCTACAAAAAAACGTCAATAAAATTGAGCTGATTTTCGTGCAAAAAAAACCATGAGACCATGGCTTGTTGCTTACTATTATGCTTTGATAGATTTTTTCCAAGCATCCATAGCTTGTTTGAAAGCACCTATTTTAGGCTTTTAGCCATAGCAGTAAGGCAATGGATTGTTTGATAAAATGCTTTGGTAGACATGTATGAAAAATGCAGTAGCATAAACAAGGCAGTGAACTGCTTGAAAATGTCCTTAAAGAAAATGAACTTGCTGTATATGTAAATGCCACATGCTATCAAGACAAGAAAATTGCTATGGATTGTCATGCGCTCCATCGCCGCGGAGACTACATTTCTTTTTAGGCATTTTTTCAAACAATTCACCGCTTTTGTCTATGTTATTTCTACTATTGTTGGTAGATTTTTCCAAGCATCCACAAATTTTGTTCGAAAGTTCCATTTGTGTTTTTACTTTTGAAGCATAGTATGAAGCATGCGAACTATTTACAAAACTTTGTAGACATGAAAATGGTAGCATAGAAAAGGTAGTGAACTATTTGAAAACGCTTGAATGGAACCAGATGGAATGCCATAAACGAATGCCATGACAAGCAAATTGCTAAGTGGATTTCATGGAATTCCATCACCGAGACCACATTTTCTTTGAGGCATTTTTCAAAACAAAGCCACTCTTGTCTATGCTATTGCTTACTATTATGTTTGATAGATTTTTCCAAGCATCCATAATTGCTCAAAAACATCGCCGAGGCTTTAGCCATAAAGCAAAAGGAACTGCTTGATAAAATGTTGCAGACATGTATGAAAAATGTAGCATAGACAACTATCATCATCCGATATTTATGCAATAGTATGTTTTGTGTAATGTACCCAACATATGAATATAACCAACAAAAATCTATTTTCTATAATTCATGGATTGAACTCTGTATTTTATTTGCTCTCAATGTCTGTATGCTATGGAAATGCCATTAAATTTTTTAAACAAAGTAGTTTCTGACTATTTTTCTTTAAATTTTTGTTTTTTTTTGTAGATCTGATTTTTTCCCAATCTTTTCCTAATTTTTTCCTGATTTTTTCAAAAAATCCTAAACTTTTGGTTTGCTGATTTTTTCCCCAAACAATTAATGTTGCTATGTTTGATACTATCAACAATGTAATTATATACTAATTACTCTTTCTTTTTACATAATCTAACGTATTTCAAACTTTTTCATAAGCTGCCCGACACATCGAAGGCAACAAAGGCAAGACTAAAAAAATACGGGAAACACAAACTTGGCTCTGGTGGTTATATGAAATTAGTCGCATGAATTGTAAGTATCAATAAATGAAATATTGTATCCAAATTATAATAAATTGAAAATAATTTTGGATTTATCACACCATAGAAGCAAAATTCATGATCTTATAGAAAAATGTAGGGCTCTGAATTCAACAGAGTTCCCACAAAAGAGGACCTAAATATTGCCTTCTAGCAAGGTTATGGAGTCATGGTTGAATACCTAAGAGTCTTGACTAGGAAAAACACAATCTTCCATTGCATCCTGGACACGAGGGTAACAAACCCACAAAGTTTATTTAAAATTGAATAATTTCAGTAAATCTATTCAATATTATCACCCATAGCAATTATACGCCCATTTTTTTAAACATTAAAGCAATGATATTAATGCATTATTAATTGGAAATGCAACCTGAGGGTGGGATACAACGTATGATGAAGGTCTGTGTGCATCCCATACTTAGAGCATGTAGAGCGTGATCAACATGTTGAGCAATGATCAAGCCATAGAAGATCGTGAATATGATGCCCCATCGTAAAGAGGACCACCTAAAGTTCTTTAAAACATATTAATTGCAATTGGTGTATTAATTAATGTAACATACGGTTTCAACTTTAGAGCATGTAGAGCATGATCAACGTGTTGGCTATGATTAGGCTAGAGAAGATCAGGAACATGATGTGGCCCCATCAGGTAAAGAGGACCACCCTCATGTTCTCTTAGACATATTTAATTTCAATTGGTGTATTAATTAATGTAACCTTTCGTGTTTCAACTATAGATCGGGATTTAGAGGGTGTTCAATATGTTGAGCATGAGTCTATAACAAAAATTCAGGAACATGATGTGGACCCATCAGGTAAAGAGAAACACTCTAATGTTCTTTTAATTAATGAAATACTTGTAACAATAATAATAAACATATCAGTTTATCATTTCTTTCTTATTGCAACATAACCCCCCTGTAGTGACGTCCACGTCATGAGCAAACAACTAGGCATACATTAAGACTGGCAGAGGGCGTATCAACCAAAGGGGATAGGTTATTGATTAAAATGATACCCACTTCAACTTTATGTAATGAAAAAGAAACAAAAAAGTGATTGTAATCATATCATGACAACCATATTTTTTGATAATATGTAAAATTCAGTAATGTGAATATACATGTTAATGAATGAATGTAACATGTAATTAATGAATGTTATATGTTAATGAACAACCAGGAAGTTATTAATGATGAATGAATTTTTATATATGTTAGCGATTAAATGAATGAATGTTATAGTGTTATTAATGGATGAATTGAATGATTAATGTTAGATGATTGTATGGGAATCGAGAGTGATGTGAGGGGTGTAGTGAGGTGGGGAGGGGCCAAATGAGCTTTGACCGTCATGTGGTTGGCCCTGTTAAGTAGAGAATATTAAACTATTCTCAAAAAAAAGAGAAGCTCAATAAGGTAATGCACTTTTAAATATAAGAAATGCATCGTTTGAAGCATCAAACCAATATGCAGTATGTATGTATGATCAATTGCCAGTCTCTGTGATGGTACATTTCCACGAATATTTTTATAAAAAAAAATTGCATTGCTTCATCACAATTTTGACGAAACCCACCAACGAATTGCCGAAAAGGTTCGACGAAGTTGCTATAGCTACGACGAAGGTTTCACCGTAACTCCTTACCCATTTCGTCGCACTTTCAATGAACTTTTGGTGTTGTTTCGACGCTACTACTTTACCATTTTGTTGCGATTTTGATAAATTTTTGGTGTTGTTTCTACGCTACTACTTGCCCATTTCATCGCACTTTCGACAAACTTTTGGTGTTGTTTCGATGCTACTATTTGCCCATTTCGTCGCACTTTCGACAAATGTTTGGTGTTGTTTCGACTCTACTCCTTGCCCATTTTGTTGAAATTGCAATGAACGTCTGATGTTGTTTCGACGCTACTCCTTTCCTATTTCATCAAAATGGCAACGAACTTCTAGTGTAATTTGTCGGTGGTTACTCAAAGTTTTCATTGATATTCTGATGAAAACCCAAGTCATTTTATGATGCTGATGACTGATGAATCTGCGCTGTTATTTCAACGTTTAATTTGTCGTTGGCCTTTCGATGAAAAAATAATGACGAAAATATTTTCATCATTTCGTCACTTGTCTGACAAAGATTTGTCGAATGACCGACAAACGTCCATCCAAAAATGGTGTCAAATTCAGTAGTGTGCTCTTTCGATTAGTTGTATTTCCTGGCCAATCTGTATCGATAAACCCCTTGAGCTTCACTCCATCCTATTGAACATACTTCAACCCATAATCAATCATGCCTCAGAGATATCTCAAAACATGTTTTGCATCTATCTAGTGTATATGCTTCGGTTCCACCACAAACTGACTGAGTGAGTTCACTGCAAAACAAATGTCTAGCCTGGTGTTGACTAAATACATAAGAGAGCCTATCAATTATTTGTATAAAGTTAGGTCCACTACCTTTGATTTGGAAGCATCAATCTACGTACAATTTGTCACAAGTGGTGTTGACATGGGCTTACAGCTATCCATTTTGAATCGCTTCAAGATATCAATTAAGTACTTCCCTTGTCCAACGAAGATCTCTCCCTCTTTCTACCACAACTCCAATCCCAGAAAGTATTTCATCAACCCCAAGTCCTTCATCTCAAACTCTCCTACAAGATCCTGCTTGTAGTGTGCTATGAGCTCCTCTGACCCTGTGAGAAATAGGTCATCAACATATAACACCAATATGAGAAGTTCGCCCTTCACTTGAACATAGTACAGGTTTGGATCTACCTCACTCTTAATGAAGCCCAAACTCTGCAAGTAACTATCAATATGTGAATACCATGCCTTGTGAGCCTACTTGAGTCCATACAGTGCTCTTTTCAACCTGCATACATGAGAATCCCTCCCATGTGCTTCAAATCCTTCTAGTTTCTCTATGTAAATCTCTTCCTCAATCACTCTGTTGAGGAAGGTCGTCTTCACATCCATTCGGTGAATCCTCCAACCTATCTATGCTACTATAGAAATGATAGCTCTTATGGATGAGTAACTGGCTACTACAGCGAAAGTCTCATCATAGTTGACTCCTTCCTTCTGAGAAAACCCCTTAGCCACAAACCAGGCTTTGAAATTTTCCACACTACCATCTACAACATGCTTAATCTTATATAGCCATCTTGAGCCCACCATTGACTTATCTTCTAGTTGTGGTACTACATCCCACACACTATTCTTCATGATGGAAGAATACTCTTTGACCATGGCATCTCTCCATACTTGGTGCTTGGTTGCCTCCTGAAATATGGAAGGCTCTACTTCAATTAATTCACTCATAAGTACCACATACTCAAAATAATGTCTGGGAGCCTTTCTTTTTCTAACTAAATCTTGAGGATCACCTACATATTATTGAGCCTCTCTCAGTATCTACTCAGCTGCCATGTTTCTCCTTTTCTTCGTAAAAGGAATCTGAGGTTGAGAATTTATTTTTTCCTCCTTCTGATCAACCTGCTCAGCCTGCTTGCTTTTCTCTCCAACTTGCATGACTGAACTTTGAGGTATTTGTGCTTCCTCAACCGTGGGTGATTGCTCCTCCTCATTCATCAAGTTGCTAGAATTTTGAAGATCCCTCTCTTCATCGAATTTCACATCTCTGCGAACCACTATTTTCTTGAGAGTGGGAAATTCAACCCGATAAGCCTTAGAAGTTTCAATATACGCAACAAGGATACCCTTCTCTATAGTTGGTTCCAATTTGGTTCTCTTCTCCACAAGAATGTGGCAATACACAAGGCATCCAAAGATGCGAATGTGTCCCAAATTTGGTTTCTTACCAGTGAACGTCTCTTCTGGAGTCAACTTGCCTGACACTTTATGAGGGCTCCTATTATGCAAATACACAGTTGTATTGCAATCTTTTTCCCATAAGAACCAAGGAAAATCCTAATCATGAAGCATGGCCTTGGCTACTCCAACTATAGCCCTGTTTTTCCATTCAGCAACCCCATTCTGCTGTGGGTTGTATAGAACTGTTAACTCTTTCTTGATACCTTCCTAAGCACAGAAATATTTGAAGGCATTCAAGGTATACTCACCTCCATTATCAAACCTTAGTATCTTTATCTTCCTCCCTATCTAGTTCTCCACAAGAGCCTTAAACTCTTTGAATCTATTGAAGCCCTCATCTTTATTCTTCATGAAATATATCCATGTCTTCTTGTAGAGATCATCAATGAAAGTAACATAATACTCATATCCATTCAAGGATGTTGTTGGCATAGTCCCACACACATCAAAGTGTGCAAGATCCAAAATCCTTTTGGATCTAGTGTTGCTACTTGGAAAACTAGTCTTGGCATATTTCCCAAGTGTGCAGCCCTTGCACACCTCATACTTTTTTTTCTTCATCTCAGGCAGCCCCGTCACTATTTCCTTGAGAATATTAAGTGCTCCATGGTGAAGGTGAGTCATCCTCCTATGCCACAATTATCCTATCCCTTTACAACTGCTTACCAACTCATGTGTTGGCTCAAAATAAAACTGAAGCAAGTTGTGATGCCTGACTCCAATCACTTTTGCAACCTTGGAATCTTTGGGACGAATATAGACTTTTCCCCTCTCAAAGGTCACAATGTAATCCTTTTCTTCCAAAGCAGAATCTAAGATTAAATTTTCATTGCAAGGACATACAACAGATCCTCCACCAGCAAGGGTTTTCCAAACTCCCTCTAAAACTTGGTGATGCCAATACCAGTTGCATGATACTTGGCATTGTCTCCAAGCTCAATATAGAAATCTAGCTTCTTCTCCTCCAACTTGGTGAAACATTCTCTAACTCCTATCATGTGGCAAGAAGCCCCACTATCAATATACCATACCTTGTTGGCAATTGAACTTGAGAGATAGGAAATGAGTAAAAATTCATTCTCAAATTGTGATGCAAACTCATCCACCTCTCTTGTAGTAGCAACTTGCTTCTTTTTCTTGTCCTTATTTTTCTTATTTAGACATTGAATGACATAGTGACCCATCTGATGGCAGAATTTTTTTTTTATCTTGCTCAAATCTTTCTTCTTCCCATTCTTGGAAGAACCTTTTGTTTTCCCTTTATTAGACTTTTGCTTACCCTTGCTTGCAAGAGCAATATTTTCTTCGTCTTGACCCTTCTTCATCTAATCTCCTTGATGAGCACCTTCACAGATCTCCTCCTAAACAAAATCATCCCAAATCCTCACCCAATCAAGTAGTCAATCTTTGTCAACAACACACTTGACAAACACTTCCTAGTGCTTCAAAAAAACATTCAAGGCTATATGCACCAACTCATCTTCATCAATCGTCTCTCCAACAATAGCCAACTCATCCCTGACATGTGTCAGCTTGGACAAGTAAGAGGTCACACTCTTGCCTTTAGACATTTTGGTATTATGCAATTTTTCCTTGAGCATCATCTTACGACTCTGATAGTCACTCTAATAAAGTCTTGTGAGCATATCCCACATCTCCTTGGTGGTGTCTTTCCCTAATAAATGAGGAATTAAATGATCTCTTACTCCATCTAGGATAATCCTTTGAGCCTTGGCCTCTTTGACTTCATGAAAATCTAAGGAAACATGATCATTTGTTGGTGTATGCACTTAAAATTTGGTCTGGAAAATATTAGTTAAATATTGATTATTTAATTAATGAAATCTTTATTCTTCTACTATTTAAATAAATGGAAAATTTATTTAAATAGTTCCTATTTTCTTAATTCCTCTATTCTAATTCACCCTCTTCATGATTTAATTAAACTAAACAAACCTAAATAATTTATTTTATTTTAATTGATTCCCTTTTCATTAAATTTGAATTTTTAAATTCAAATTTGTCACATTTCTACATATTTCTCTAACTACCTTCCACCTCACCCTCCAACTCACCATGTGTCACATGAAAATAATTATCTTTAGTTTCTAAAATGAATATTTTTTATCAAAAAATTTAACCACCTTCAAGACACATGGCTTCTTCATCCAAATGATTCCTTCCTACACTTGGCAAGATGGTTTTACTAAAGGGAACCATTGCCTTGTTTTCTCCATCCTTTTCATTCTTCACCATCGATTTCTCCAAATCAAATCTCAATCATTCATGGCTTCCAACTCACCCAATTCCTTGGAAAATCTATAAATTGAGGCCCATTTATAGCTTTTTCAAGAAGGAGCATTTGCATAATATTACTCTGCAGGAATTCATCCATGTTTTAAGAGCTTAGTGTGCATTTTTAGTTTAGCATTTAGAGTAGTTTGTCAATTTTCTTTGAATCAAGGCTCCTTTAGACATCTCCTAGATTAATTTAGCATGTAGAATCATTTCCATTTCATTATCATTAGTTTAGTTTTGCATTGTCTTACTCTCACATCATCTTATATGCAGCTGTTCATTTCACCATGTCATTTTTATCATTCCATCCAACAATCATTTAATCATGTAGATGTAGACTTAGATTTTGCATTATAAATAGATAGGATACTTGTTTCTTAGATGACATCTGAGTGATTTGTGTAGGAATAAGATTTGAGAGCATAAATTACCAAGACATTTGAGATTAGAGGAAGATGAGAAGTTTGTAAAGAATTTTGTTATTGGTTTATGTTTGATTTAGATAGATTCTTTACTATAATACTTCCCATCTAAGTGTGTTTTTTTTATATAATTCATGCATATTTTCTAACACACATAAATTGGAACCCATCGTGGGGCCTAGCCCCTGTTATTTTGACATTTTCTAGAAAGTTTGTTTTATAGGCTAAGACGAGTAGTTTTCTAGAACAACCACATAATTCTCTAGCACTTACAAAAGACTTTATGGGGCTTACACTGATTGTTCTAGTGCTTCCAAGGATTTCTCTAGCGCATCCAAGCCATTTTGTGGTGCTTCAAGGGGTTTCTGTGGAACTTTCACCCTTTTTGTGGTGCTTTCACCCTTTTTTGTGGCGCTTTCACCCTTTTTTGTGGCGCTTCTGTCTTTTTGGCACTTCTACTTTCTGTTATGGCACTTTCAATTATTTATGTAATGTTTCCCGAGAATGAAAACTAATGTTGGTTTTTTCTATTTTGCAGATTGCATAAAATGTTGTCAAAGACCTTGTTGAAACTCCAAAACGCTTGTCAAAGAAAATCCATGATAAACTACTGATGAATTTGATGCAGGGGCTATATTTTATGTCTTTCCTTTTTGCTTAAATTAGGAACATAGATTAATTAACAGGGAAAGAACACCATATTTGCTGCTTGTTTGGAATGGTAGGTGTGTGAATGAAAATATGCATATCAAATATGTAAATTAAAAATTGAATCAAACACACCAATGAAACTTTAAATCAGAGCATAAAATAAAAGAAGAGAAAGAAAACTCCATTTATGTTTCGAAGACATCCCATTGTCCTCTATCTCCAGTGTTTTTACTGAATCTAGCTTACTCTCAGATTTTGTGTACTAAGATCAACAAAATGTCTTCCTAGAGAACGAGATTTAGAAGGAATGCATGCATGCTTATGCTAATTAAGATGTAATTAACAAAACTAAAAATGATAGCTAAGATGTGAGATTACTAAATGTAATGATTGCTAAAACTGATAAATGCTAGATGATATTAAAATAACGTGTGCACGTGAATGTAAGTGTATGCAACTGTCACCAATTTGCTTGGATTCACATAGGTATTTATAGAATTTTTGAAAGACTCTGATTGGCTAATGTAATCAACAGTTGAGATCAAGCTTGTCAAGATGAACGGTGAGAGATTTTTGAAAGGTGAGAGAGAAATAGAAGGTTTCCTCATACACAAATTTTCTCATTCAGATCTGAAGGAAAGTTGTCATTTGAGGAGTGAGTTGGGGATAAATTTCATAATTAAATAAATAAATTTATTTAATTATATGTGAGGATGAATTTAGAAGTTTGCATAATTAAATTATTAATATTTAATTATGTGTGAGAGATGAAAATGGAAGGTAATTAAATATTAGAAATATTTAATTATGTGTGAGAGATGAAAATGGAAGGTAATTAAGTATTAGAAATATTTAATTATGTGTGGAGATGAAAATGGAAGGTAATTAAATATTAGAAATATTTAATTATGTGTGAGAGATGAAAATGGAAGGTAATTAAATATTAGAAACATTTAATTATGTGTGAGAGATGAAAATGCAAGGTAATTAAATATTAGAAACATTTAATTATGTGTGAGAGATGAAAATGGAAGGTAATTAAATATTTAAAATATTTAAAATATTTAATTATGTGTGAGAGAGAAAAGGTGTTAAATTAAATATTTGTAATACTTAATTTAACTATGAGATGAAGAAAGTGTTTGGAGGAATATTCCATTATTTGAATTTAGAATAACATGATAATTAATATAAATAAATTATAAAATTTATTTAATTTAATTAAGAGGAATATGGAAAATGGTAATAATTAAATAAAGTTATTTATTTAATTAAGGTAGAAGAATTATAAAAGTGAACAATATAAATAAATAATTAAATTTATTTATATGTAGATGACTTTTAGAAGATTAATTAAATAATTTACATTTAATTAATTAACAATTTTGATTAACCATGACCATTTTTAGACGTATACAGTAGGCATATGCTCTCCCCTTAACTGGGTGACCAAAAAGCCAGACCCATTCCTTTTCATTTATTTGTGGTGTGTTTTGAATGGTAGGAATATGCTCTCCCCTTAACTGGGTGACCAAAAATCCAAACCCATTCTTTGTTAACCTACGAGTGTGAGTAGGGTATACGGCAAGGGTTCTCTCTTTATTCATGCAGAATAAACAAGATTGGACTACGGGTATACTCTCTCGCTTTTGTTTATCATAGAGGGTCTGCCTTTGGGAAAAAGTACTTACCCAAGGGAATGACTCAATCGGTAGCACTCTAAAGCCAAGAGTATTTCCAACTGGGATATAAATGTAGATATTGGAACAAAATTTAATATCGCACGGTTGGTTCCAACAAGAAGGGGAGAAATGGTCTCTCACCTCAATGGATGAACCCCTATGAATGGAAAGTCCTTACTAGAACCCTTGTTATAGAATTGGCCAAATCCTTTATTTATTCTCTTGGTACAACAACGGTCATTGTGAAGGCATCCACATTCTCACAGTCTTTAGTAGAGATCATCAGTCTGCCATGGGAGTTTCATGGAGGTTGGAAGCTTAGTTGACCTGAGAAGAGAGTGCAATGTAAGGGGGAGCCCATGTGGCCAAGCTTCTGAATTCATTCGCTAAAGATAAGTGCGATTGGGGTAAAACCCGCATGGAATCCAAGAGAATATAGTCCATGACAGCCCTAGGGAATGTACATTGTGCTTGATTGTGCTTGTCAAAAAACTTTCAAAAAAACCTCAAACAAAACCTTACACACTGGAAAACTACAGAAACTATGATTCAGAATACATCATCTAGAACAAACTATCATTTAACCAAAAACTAGAAAAATTGAGTAAACTGAAAATAAACTGTTGCATCCCCCAGTTCAACGCTTTCACTACTTTCTGTGGCACTTTCACCAATTTTTCCAGTGCATTCACCCTTTGTTACAACACTTCCACCTTATTTTCTAGCACATTTGAGTTATTTTGTGGTGCATTCACCTATTTCTATGGTGCACCTAGCCATTCCGTGGCGCACCCAATCTTTTCTGTGGCACATTTTCCTCATTATGTTGTGCATTCTAGCCATTATGTGGCGCATCTGAGTCATGCTCTGGCGCTTCTAACTTTTAGTGCTTCTGCCCTCTGTAATGGTGCTTCCACCAAAATCCAAAAACAAAAAGTTGAATGTAATTCCCATCTGTCATTTTGGAACTAGAGTTCAAACATCTTTCTGGTCCAGAGTCATTTTCAGCCTTGATAAGATTCTAAACATGGTTTTTATCCAATGACTTCATGAAAGATTAAAATTAAAAAACCAAAACCCATACCTCTTAGTCCAAAGGATTGTCAAAAACATCTTGCAACACTGTACGACTTTAGGGATAGATTGCTCTTTAATTTTTATAGAAAATCTTCCAAGAACAACCTCGGGTTGTATTCATTTTATTATTGCCAAAATCCAAGACTCTTCCAAAGATTCAAACATCTTGTCTAGAAAGGAGCTTTCTCACCATTTCAAAATTGGAATCAAAACTTCAAAATCTCCTCAAATTTGGAATTATTCCTTAGAGTCCAAAACTTTGTTAAAATTGACTTATCCAAGCGAAACATTTTACCTAAACTTTGATCAAACATCTAAAACTTCCCATCATCATCAACACCCAAATTTGATCATCAAGTTGAGTTTCCCTGTCAAGGTTTTTATCCTTCATCATTGAAACAATACACTTTGTATCAAATTTCATCAACCTTGGTTACATCAATAGAATTCATCATTCTATTCGACCTAGGTATTTCCTTGGCACTCTCAAACAACAATCAAAATTTAGCAAACCTTAGTCACTTGCATGCCCATTTTAACAAGGTCCCAAAAACAAAAACTTAAGGATAAAGAAATAAAACCTCTAAAAACTATGGCTGAAACAGAAGAAAATCCTTTTCATAAGATTTCTCAAAATGAAATAGAGGAGATAAAAAAAGAAGAAATCAAACAAGCAAATCAAGACCCTAAATTCCATAAATTCCTAGAAAGAATCTTTGAAAAGGATGGGAATAAATACCTTTTGATGTTATCCAACCAAGGGGTTAAGTTACCAAATGACTTTGATGTTAGTAAATTGAAAAGCATCCCAAAGAAAATTGAAACTGAAACGCCTACTGCAGATCAAATGGCTACCTTGACAAACCAAATGCAAAACCTTCAAACAACAAATCCAAGATATGCAAGGAGGGACTCCAAAACGACACCTATTGCAAGATATTTGTCCATATCCCTTTGATAGAAGGTTAAACATGATACCATTTCCCACAAATTGTGACTTACCAAAATACAACAAATACAATGGGAAATCCGATCCAATAGATCATGTGCAAGATTTTCGAACCATGAGTCTTGAGTTCGCTCATGAGGACACATACTTAATGAGACTCTTTCCTCATATTCTAGGGGGCCATTGCATGGAATGGTTCTCGAAGTTACAACCAGGCATAAAATCCTTTGAAGAACTGGTTAAAAAATTCATCACACAATATTCCTACAACATTGCACATGAGATAACCATGAAGGACCTTTGTAATACCAAACAAAAACAAGGAGAATATTTTCTCATATTCCTCCAAAGGTGGAGAAGGTTATTTTCTTGTTATGCTTGTCCCATAACTGAACAAGAAAAGATGGAAATTTTTATCCATAACCTTAACAATGAAATGAGCTATAGATTGCAATTACAATGTCCTCTTAACTTTGAGAAGATGGTAGAAAATGGTGTCAAAATCAAAGAAGCCTTAGTCAAAAGAGGGGTATTGAAAATTCACAATGAAGGGTCAAACAATGCTAGTTCATCTAACCATCATAACAATGAAAAATCCAAATTTTGGACAAGGAACAAAAATGCCAAACCAATCTTTAACTTGTCAGGAACCACAAACAAGATGGATCAAAATATCAATCAAGGCAATAATTAGAATATCTCCTCGTCCAACAATCAAAGCGGTCATAATCAAGGTAATGCCCCATTGAAACTTCCACCGTATCAAACTCAATCAAACCACCAAAAGTTCACCCATTTGGGCCAATCACATGAATCTGCATTGACAGAACTTCTTGAGAATAACCTTATAACACTACCTGATCCACTCGAGGCTTTGAACCTAAAGTAAAATCGTCATGGTGGAATGATTCCTATTACTGTGAATTTCATCAATGCAAAGGTCACCAAATGAATAGTTGCATGCATTGAAACATAAAATACAAGATTTGACAGACAACAAAATCATACGAATAGAGGGACTCCAAAAAAATTCAGATCACGGAGCATTCAAAAATCCCTTACCAAACTATGAAAAAGGGGAATCCTCTATCACGAATAACAAGGAAAAGAATGTAAACTATGTCCATGATACTGTCATAAATCATATCTTAGCAACAGAAAACCAAATGATCATCAAAACATTACCACGAACGATAATCTGATCTATGACATTCCAATCGAACAAGAACAAGACATTGTTATCCTTGAAAATCAAATCAATCACACCAAACCAGATATGAATGAAAATGATACTCAAATCAATGTCATCAATGCGAAACAAGACAACATACTAGTGAATGCGACAACAAGAGCACAGGCCAAATATGTCTTAAAAGGAAGTTCATCTAAAACATATATGGCATCATCCAATCAATACAACATAGTGGACCAATTACAAAAGATCCCTGCACAAATATCAATATTGGAATTGCTCAAAATTTCACCTGCCCACAAAGAGATTTTGGAAAAATCCCTAGTGGACACAACAGTGCTGACAAATCTGGAAGTTTTTAAATTTGAAGCCATGGTGGGACATTTAACCGCGCCACATTGTTTATCCTTTTCCGAAAATGATGACGCATCCATTTCTCATCCCCACAATCCTGCTCTTCATATCGAAGTCCTAATCCATAAACATCGTGTCAAACGTTTCCTAATAGATGGAGGAGTCGGCCTGAATATATGTACTTAAAAGCTTGTATGTGCCTTGGGATTTTCTAAGAATGCAATTGATTCAAAGAAAAAAGATTACAATAAAAGCATATGATGATGAGGAAAGAGCTTCACAGGGGTTAATCATCCTACCTATACAAGTGGGACCAATCCAAAAGGATGTAATTTTCCAAGTCTTAGACAAGGATTTGACCTATAACATACTATTGGGTCGACCATGGATTAATGAAATGCAAGCGGTCCCTTCAACATATCACCAATGTCTAAAGTTTCCTTGTGGTGGCCAGGAAATCACCATTTCAGTTGATTCAAATGGTCCCCAATATTGCAATACACTAAAATATGTCCAAGATATCTTTGTGCCTCATAATAGAGAAGCCTCCACTCCCACTACTTTGAATGAGCAGAGCCATTCAAGTTCCTCATCCAAACTATTGGTCATTTCCACAAATCATGAAAGTCAATCCAATTCCATGTCTAAACAGCCTAAGAAGAAAGAGGAAGCTACTCCATCCACCTCATTAAATCCTAAAGCCCAGTTGAATTCCTTATCAAAAAAAATTGATGAAAAAGTCCAAGTAAAAGACAAAGGTGTTGATGAATACTTCTTTGAATAGTCCCTATGTCTTTCACACTTTTCTTCTCCAAAAATCTTTGGAAAACCCTCCACATCAACATAGCAGACCCCACAACCAATTACCAAATTTGATGGACGGTTCATCAAAGAAAGCACTAGGTTTGATGAAGCAGAAGATAATGATGTTCTAAACTAGATTTATAAAGATGAGGAAGAATCCCAAGCAGCAACTACAATTGTATAGATAACTCAATATGGAAAAGGTTGTTAGGGTTATAAATGGCAGATATCTAACAATTAAATGCAGATTTAATTAATAAACAGAGAAACTAAAACACACAAAATAAATTATAACACAGAGAATTTAACGTGGTTCACCCAATTCGGGCTACATCCACCAAACCGCAGCCATCCAATGATTTTATTATCTAGTGCAAAAACCTATTACAATCTTGCAAATAATCGCATTTTTCATCATACTATAACCCCCATCTGAACCCCTTTTTAACAAGCTTAGAAGCTTCCAGATTAGGGTTCTACAAAGCCAAAAAAAAAATTCGTTGATTTTTCCTTTTTTGGTGATAGTATAGCATGATCAGTCACCACATACCAACAATCTCCCACTTGGAGACTGATCAAGCTCCACACCAACACAATCTCCCACTTGGAGACTAGTCCTGGATGACACTGTTGCACTAAAAGCTCCCACTGGAAATAAGTACCTTGGACCCTGCTACTCTATTATACTTGAATTCAACCTTGAAGGCCAACCGAAGCTGAAGAGGAGCTCAGCTTCTCCCTTGTCACTTCCTTCGTAAACATATACACTGGATTGGAATCTATATGTAACTTGTCCAGCTTGACCTGTCCATCCTCCAACACCGAACAAATGAAATGATATCTCAATTTTATGTGTTTTGTTTCAGAATGCAAGGAAAAATTATTTGCAAGATGTATAGCACTCTGGCTGTCTGTAAACAAGTAATTTCCAGCTTGTTGTTTTCCCAACTCATCCATTAAAAGTTATAGCCATATCATCTCCTTTTTTTCCTCTGTGGTGGATAAAGCAACCACCTTTTGCAATCAAGAAATTCAACTCACTGTTGTCCCACCAACTGTAAATACATAACCTATGGTACTCTGCTTGGTATTTATATCCCCTGCCAAATCTGAGTCAACATAGCCTTTTAAATTAGTATTAGAGCCCCCAAAACATAAACATTTATTGGATGTACCTCTCAAGTGCCTGAGAATCCATTTTACCGCATTCCAATGCTCAACCCTGGGATGACTCAAATACCTACTAACAACTCCTACGGCGTGTGCAATATTTGGTCTCGTGCATACCATGGTGTACATTAAACTACCTACAGTTGAAGCATATGGTACCTTGGACATTTTTTCTTCCTCCTCTTGTGTCTTTGGACACATATCCTTAGTCAATTTAACATGACTAGGCAAAGGTGATCTGATAGCTTTTGCATTCTCCATATGAAATCTACTTGCAGCACACTTTCAACATAATTAGCCTAAGATAAAAACAATTTTTTTTTTTCCTATCTCTAAAAATTTTCATACCAAGGATTTGTTTTGCTACCCCCAAATCCTTCATAGAAAATATTTTGCTAACTTTATGTTTTAGCTCACTTATGTTGATCCATGTTAGACCCTACTACAAGCATGTCATCAACATATAAAGATAAAATAATGTAGTTGTCATTATCCAACCTCTTAAAATAAACACCATGGTGTGAATTACACTGATTTGTAGCCTTGCTTAGCCATAAAACTGTCAAATTTCAAATACCATTGTCAAGGTGCTTGCTTCAATCCATATAAACTTTTCTTCAATCTGCACACTAGTTTCTCCTTACCTTTGACCTCAAATCCTTGTGGTTGTTCCATATATATTTCCTCTTCCAAATCACCATAGAGAAAGGTTGTTTTAACATCAAACTATTCTAAATGCAAATCTTTAGCAGCCACAATACTTAAAACAATACGAATAGAAGTCATTTAAACAATAGGAGAAAATATTTCATCAAAATCAATGCCTTTTTACATTGCCAAATCCCTTTACAACTAATTTGGCTTTAAATCTCTTCTTACCTCCGTCCTCCTCTTTCAACCTATAAACCTATTTGTTTGGTAAATGTTTTTTACCTGCAGGCAACTTGCATAATTCCCAAGTCTAATTTTTTAGCAAGGAGTCTATTTCTTCTTCCATTCCATGCTCCCACTGAACCTTGGTATCCACCTGCATAGCTTCATTATAATATTTATGTTCACGAAGCGTGTCCCGGTTGTAGAAATGTGGAAAGGTATACAAGAGGAGAGAATCTTTCACGGAGGTCTATATCCTTGAAGATCGTCCTAACATTCCGCAGGGAGTTTGTGGTATTTGTTGTTGTTGTTGTTCGCGGGCATGAGGCCATGAAACATCATTGTTTGGAATATATTAACACTACAATCATTTCTTTCTTCTCATCTTTGCGGCCGAGATATTTGTACAACACTTTCTCATTGAATATGACATCCTTGCTTCTCACAATTTTCTAATTTTCAAAATCCCAAAGCCTATAACCAAATTCATCAATGCCATATCTAACAAATATACATTTCTTTGATTTTGCATCAAGCTTGGTTCTATTTTCAGAATCTACATGTGCAAATGCTTCACAACCGAAGGTTTTGAGAAAAGAATAACTCACCTTCTTACCTTTCCATGCTTCCTTTGGAATACCACAACCGAGTTAGGACTCTATTAATTAAGAAATAAAAGCAGTGTTTCACGATTCTCTACCCATGATATTTTTAAGGCAAACCAACATGCAATCTCATGGTTTGTGTACCTCCATTTATTGTTCTATTCATGCTCGGCCACTCCATTTTCCTGTGGAGTCCTTGGAACCATTTTTCTACCTCTGAGATTACCATTAGAGGAACAATAATCTTCAAACTCTTTGCTGCAATACTCACCACCATTATTAGATCTGAGACATTTTATCTTTTTACCCGTCTCATTCTCAACCAAGCTTCTCCATTTTTTAAAATTTTCAAATACATCATATTTCTGCCTAAGGAAATAAATCCATACCTTCCTAGTTGCATCATCAATGAATGTAACATAATAATGAGAGCCACCAAGATAAGATACCTAAGTTGGTCCCCATACATCCATATGTACAAGCTCCAATTTCTCATCTTTCTTTTGCTTCCCATCCTTGAGAAAAGTTACTCTCTTTTGTTTTCCATACACACAACTCTCACAGAAATCCATATGAACACATTTTAGACCTAGTAAAACATTATTTGAATGAAGTACTTTCATAACTTTTGCACTCATATGCCCAAGTCTATTATGCCACAGTGTTGATTCAAAGTCCACAACAACTATATGATCTACCTGCTGAACTGCATCAACTGTTCTTGAACATTGACCTTCTTCTGTAAAAATTAAAGTAGAAGGAAAAGTATGACCTATACAAAGATATAACGTGCCTACTTTCACACCTTTTTCTACCACTAAGGCACCCTTTGTGACCTTACAATTTTTATCACTAAATGTAACAACACAACCTTCATCATCTAGTTTCCCTGCTGAAATTAATTTTATGCTTAACTTTGGAACATTCCTTACCTCATGTAGTAGCCAATGGTTCCCATTCTGCAACTTAATCTTGATTCTTTCCTTTCCAACAATCTGACAGGGTTCGTTATCTCCTAAATAAACCAGCCCAAAATCCCCTTGGAAATAATCAAGAAAATAACTTCTATGGGGGGTAGCGTGAAATGAAGCCCCTGAATCTAACACCCAAGAATCATTAGCATTCTCAAGGGAAAGAATCAACGCATCATCATTAGATTTATTACTTACCACATTTTCCTCTTTACTTTCTTCCTTTTTGTCTCCTTCTTTATTTTTCTGAGACCAACAATCTTTCTTTAAATGACCCAGCCTACATATAGTACCACAAAGAATTCCTCTTGTCTCTAGATTGGGACCTTCATCCTTTTGATTTTCTCCCTGCGGACTTCCCATGATTTGTGAATTGTTTCTCCTTTTGTTCTACCCCTGCTTTCTACATTCAAAACACCGCTTGATGTGGATGTACCACCTGATCTTTTCTTATGAATTTCCTTGCTCAAAATAACACCAACATCATCAAATTTCAATGTATTTTAACTAGATACAAAATTACTAACCATCATTACCAAGCTATTCTAACTGCAAAGAACAAAACAAAGAGTCTCTAAATTTCATCAAAGTTTACTTTACAGTAGTTAATTGATCAGACCATATTAAACTCATTTAAATGATCAAGAATTCAACCCACCTTCTACCATTTTCATATTAAATAAACGCTTCATAAGAAATACCTTATTCGAAGTGGAAGGATTTTCATATAACTTTGCCAGGGTTTCCATCAACTCTTGAGTTGTCTTTGCTATTGTAATATTGAACGCCACCGATTGTGCCAGGCATAAATGAATACTGCCAAGAGCCTTTCTATCCAAAATATCCCAATCCTCATCATACATTGCTGCGGATTTCTTGGTTTTCCCTTCTAATGGCCACCATAAATCCTTCTGATAGAGGTATTCCTCCATCTGCATCTTCCATAACTGATAGTTCTGCCCATTAAACTTCTCAACCTTCTTACCCTCATCTGCCATTACTCCCACTCAACCGTGAGACCTTCCTACAGACGATAATCGAAACACAACCCGCTCTGACACCACTTGCTAGGGTTAGAAATGGCAGATATCTAACAATTAAATATAGATTTAATTAATAAATAGAGAAACTAAAACACACATAATAAATTATAACTTAGAGAATTTAACGTGGTTCACCTAATCCGAGCTACGTCCACCAAACCACAATCATCCAATGATTCTATTGTCCAGTGCAAAAACCTATTACAATCTTGTGAATAATCGTTTTTTTCATCATACTGTAACCACCATCCGAACCCATTTTTAACAAGCTTAGAAGCTTCCAAATTAGGGTTCTACAAAGTCGGGTTTTTTTTCTTTTTTTGTTGATTTTTCCTATTTTGTTAATGAAGAGATAGTGAAGACTATTCATCTAACAACATCTTTAACAAACCAGGAAAATCCAAGCTTTCTCAATTTTTTTACAAAAAAATAAATCAACTTTGCTTGGCCATATACTGACATGACGAGAATTGATCCAGAACTCATCATGCATCATCTATCATTACCTCCAAGAGTGAAACTAGTCAAGTAGAAGTTGAGAAAAATGCATCCCCATATCGCCCTATTGGTAAAGGAAGAGTTGAGGAAATTGCTAGATGCAGGATTCATCAGACCCATCGACTATGCCAAGTGGATCTCCAATATAGTACCAGTTTCAAAGCTTGACAACAACATTCGCATATGCATAGATTTTTTGGATCTTAACAAGGCTTGTCCTAAGGATGATTTTCCTCTACCCAATATAGATATCATAGTAGACTTGATGACAAGACATGGCATGCTATCATTGATGGATGGCTTTTTGGGATATAACCAAATCAAAATAGCCCTAGAAGATCAAGATAAAATGGCCTTTACTTGTCCATGAGGAACCTTATGTTGGAATGTTATATCGTTTGGCTTGAAGAATGCAGGAGCTACCTACCAACGTGCCATGACAACAATTTTTCATGATATGATGCGTACTTTCATGGAAGACTATGTGGATTATTTATTAGCCAAATAATATACTAGAGAAGGACATTTGGAGATCCTAGATAAAATTTTCACCAGATTGGAGAAATTCAATGTATAGCTAAATCCCAAGAAATGCGTGTTTAGAGTGACGTCAACAAAACTCTTGGGTTACATAGTATCACCTATCCTTGTACCACCAACAGAAGGGAAGTTGCTACTGTTGTATATTGCCACAACAGAGACATCATTGGGAGCCCTATCAGCATAAGAAGATTCAGTAGGTAAGGAACGAACAATCTATTACATCAGCAGGATGTTAAATGGCTATGAGATCAACTATACCTCCATTGAAAATGATTTTCTAGGAATAGTCTTTACTACCCAACAGCTACGACACTACATGCTAACACACACCATCAAATTGATAGCTAAAATTGATCCTCTCAAATATCTCCTCAGCAAAGTGAACCTAACAGGGAGATTGGCTAAATGGGTCATGATACTCGATGAATTTGATATCCAATATGTAGATAGGAAATCAATAAAAGGACAAGCAATTGCTAACTAATTGGCAAAGGCACCATTACCAAATAATCATCCTTTACACATTGAATTTCTAGATGTTGATGTTCTTACCTTGGTTGTGAAACAGTGGACACTGTACTTTGACGGATCACACACCCAACATGGATCAAGAGCTAGAATTCTATTTGTCACTGCACAAGGACATACCATGTACCAGAATCATACAACCTAATGTTCCCTTGTACCATCAACATGGCGGAGTATGAATCATTAATCATTGGAATCAAAACAACTGTAGAATGGAAAGTCCTAGAATTGCAAGTGTGTGGAGATTCTCAGTTAGTCATTAACCAAGTCGATGATGATTATCAAACAAGGGATGACAAATTGATGCCTTTCAAGAGAATGCTAGATGATTTCAAGAAATATTTTGTGGATATTAAATTTGAACAAATTTCAAGAGTGGACAATAAAGTCATTGATGCCATGGCTACTATTGCTTCCTTGTTACAAATTCTAGAGAAAAGAAGTCGTTACGAGTTCTTGGTGGAACAACTATTCTCCCCTTCCTATAAGGAATTGAATCCCATGTCATCTATCACCTATTCGATACAAACACCTCAATCTACAGTGAAATTTATACCTACTTGAAAGATAACACTCTTCCACTTGACTTGTCACAAAACCAAAAACGCAATTTCATTCATCGAGCCGCCTGACATACACTTATAGTGGATGTACTATACCAATGAGGTCTTGAAAAAACTCTCTTACGATGTCTGGAACACGATGAGTCTTAAATAACTTTACGAGAAGTCCATGAGGGTGTCTGCAGAACACATTCAAGTGGCCTAATGTTAGCCAAGAAACTTCTTCGTTTAGGGTATTATTGGCCAACTATGGAAAAAGAGTCTTTCCAGTTTGTGAAGAAATGTCAAAAATGTCAAACTCGTGGAAATCTCATCCATGCACCAGTGTAAGAAATTCAACCTTTTGCATCCACATGGCCATTTTGTCAATGGGGACTAGATCTTGTTGGTAAAATTCATCCATCTTCATCAAATGGACATAAGTTTATCATCACAGCTACAGAGTACTTCACAAAGTGGATTAAGGTTGTTCCTTTAACCAACATCATAGGAAAGCAAATTTCATCATTTATCCTCAACTATATCATCTATCGCTATGGCATTCCCCAATCCATAGTCATTGACAATGGAATACCATTCAAAAATCAATACATGCAAGAATTGTGTGAGAAGTTCAATATACAACATCACTTCTCTACACCATATTATCCCCAGGGGAATGGTCAAGCAGAGGCTTCCAACAAAACTATTCTAAATTTTTTGAAGAAAACTGTCAATGA
>VDFB02271358.1:24828641-24865338 GCA_007258455.2 Sequoia sempervirens | reverse complement strand
TTTCAATTTTTCACCAAATAGATTTTTTTTTAGAAAAATAAACCTAGTAGTTTAGAAAGTACATTCAATTTTCCATAGATTCTATTCTTACATATTTTTGAAATAATATAGATAACTTGTTCAAATTTTTACGTCAAGTTGCATACTCTAATTTTTCTGAATTTTCATTGCCACTTAATGGCCTATTTTTTCCATGATGATCTTGCACATACCAAGTTAAAAGTGAAAAGGAATTCATTTGTGCAAATTCTAATTTGAAAATTGTTTGAAGTGAGAGCATTTTGGAGCTTCTAAGCAAGATGGTGATCCCTCTGTAGACACATCGATTCACGCAGGTACGACGACATAATCAGCCAGTGGGATACGAACCTCTGGTAAGAATTTCAAAACCTGCATTTGTGATTTGAAAATGAATTTTTCACATTTTTATTCAGATTTTAAATGTTAGAAATGTTTTGGCACTTCCAAAAAATTTCACAGCGCCTAGGCTAGGTTTTTCGGTGCTTTTGCCAAAAGTTTTGGCGCCTCGAAGAGATTCTCCAACACGTTCAAGGTCTATTCCGACGCGTTCAGTTTTGGTGCCTCAAAGAGATTCTCCGGTGCTTTGGATGAAATGGCGCTTCCACCGGATTCTGTGGCGCTTTTGAGGATTTCTCTAGTGCTTTCATGAAATGGCACATTGGTCTGATTCTTTGGTGCATCGGGGGAATATTTCGACTGTCTGGCCTGAAATGGCACTTTCACGGCATAGAATGGTGCCTGTGCCCCTTTTGGTGCCTTGAAGATCTGTTTTGGCGCTTTTTGGGTAGATTGAAGATTTTGTGATTTTTCTCCTTGAATTTTATGATGTTTGATCATGTCAGCCAATGATTAGGTATTGATGATACACCAGATGATTTAGTGACCTCATGATAGGCAAGATACACTAATGATGATGTTTTTTTGACCTCATGATAGGCGAGAATCAAAACAAAATGTTGACGAGATTTGATGAAAATATCAATAGGATTGATAGGTTGATTCATTTTTTTTTTATGATTGATTGATTTGCTGATTTGATTTGATTGATATGCTGATTTGCGATGTTTGAAAATGATAGGAGATAGATTTAGATAATCTTCAATCTCAAGAGTGATTCCTGCTGACATGGGAGATGATTCCACAACTATCCCGTGCTGATAGAGATATTGTCGAGAGATGTGGTTTATCTTCGTTGATTGATATGCCCCGGGTTAGGATTAATCAGGGATTGTTGACGACATTGGCAGAGAGGTGGCATAGCGACCACAATACTTTCCATTTGCCTACTGGAGAGATGACTATTACACCATAGGATGTGTACAGGATTTTTTAGATTCCTGTAGTTGTAGACATTGTTACCTATGATTCTACCGAGCAGGGTGGTACAGATACACTACACCACATTTTTCAAGATGATCAGATTGTCAGATGCTGGATACCATGGTTAGAGTTATTTTCCAGTTCCGCCCCCTTGCCTGCCATTCTTGTGGGATTTGTCGGTGGCTTTTTATGTCCCGACAAGAGGGAAAAGGGGTTTTCCATTGGTTGGGGTCGTACCTTGGAGTAGATGGTTCAGTTTGGGACTCGGTTTGCTTGGGGATCTTGTTTGCTTGCACACCTATATCATGATGTACACCAGGTTGTGTACCTGAGAGGAGCCAAATTATCTACCGGAGTTACATTGCTTTAGGTCTAGGCTTGGGAGCATATTGCAGTGACACAACTAGAGACATAGATTTTGACCATTTGGGAGGCCTTACATATATGGTTATGTAGGTGCAGTTGTCCAACATAAGCTGGGAAAGCTAGAGTATTGGAGACGAGTGCTCAATGACTTGGATGCAGTTACCTAGCGACCATATGTGGATTGTGAGCAGTGGGAGGAGGATCACCTAGAGGTTCCTTACTTCATGACTGCTAGATACCTGATTGGACAGAATCGGTATATTATCAAGAGATTCATATTATTGAGAGTACTGAGGCAGTATGGTAGAGTTTAGGGAATGCCACAAGGATCAGCCCTATATGCCCATAGATAGTAGGATAAGACTAAGTGGGGGCCGACATTGTCCTATGCTGTTGCATGTGACGAGTATCTGCACTTACAACTAATGATATGGGATTATCATGTAGAGATCGTCAAGGGATACATGAGTGAGGAGTACACAGTATACTTTGGTCATCATCTATTCTTGAGGCTTTCAAGTCTCAATGAGCCTATGCCACCATTTGAGGATGATGAGGATAGACCACCTAGACGACGATGAGGCATAGTTGATGGAGATGGTGATGGGGAGGAGGGAGAGGGTGGAGATGAGGGTGATGATGATGATGGACGGGATGATGGAGGTGGTGACAGTGGTGGAGGAGATGGAGGAGGTGGTGCACATCCTAGTTTCAACGCCAGAGTGCCTCGTAGGAGGCGATCCTTGGTTGCAACATCACAACAGGAGGTACATATACACTTGCCTTCTCAGTAGTAGCAGTCACAGATCATGACTTTGCACACACAGGTTCAGATTTTTCAGGGGCAGATGACACAGTTATAGGGGCACTTATAGACGTAGACACAGCTATTGACTTGGGTATAGGCACAACTCCTACAGGCCTAGGCGCAGATACAGGTGTTGACCATTGAGAGGGTTGCTGCCTGACAGTAGCTGGCATAGGTACAAGGGAAGGCACAGGGATAGGTTGCAATATTGACCACTGAAAGAGATGCACTAAGGCGACTGGCTAAGTAGGCAGAGGCCATTACAAAGAGGTTGCAGTAGGCTACCACAACTACGAGATCTGCAGATTATTTTTGAGAGATTCATTGCACACAGTTCAGGAGGTGGAGTTTAACAGGACCATATATCATGAGTTGTTTCCTCTTGAGTGACGAGAGAGTTTTAGTAGATCTCAGACGATCATATCATAGTCCCGGACAGTGAGTGTAGGTGTGACGCAACTACTGCTAGGGGATCAGAGGGATCTAGGTGTAGGGACCTTAGGTGTAGCAGGGGGTACAAGTTCAGTGAGGCCATCAGCGTTGGGAGGTAGCGCCACATAGTTGCAGTCATTTGATGTTATGTCATGATGTATACACTGACTCTTGATGATATCACCACTTTTTATGTATTTCTTGACATTCAGATATCCTTGTATATTTGACATATTTTGAGATATATATGCAGTGATGATGATGATCCTATGTGTTTATGCATTAATTTATGATGGATGCATTTAATTTCTATGTCATGCATGTTATGTGATGGTTTATGATGACGATATTATATGTTATGGATGCAATATGCGTATGATCCTATGGTTTTATGCAAATGTCTACATGCAATTATTTTTGTATTTTTTCTAATGCAATTATGTATGATGTGATGAATGTAAGATGATGTTAATGCAAAGATGAATTATTCTAACAATGAATGACTTTATATGGTCCTATGGATATATGATATGCATGGAAACTTATTTTTTTGTATTTTTGATGCAAATATTATGATCTAATACATGTATGAAATGAATGAATGATTATTTTACATATGTTGATGCCTAGGATGTATGACTAAATGCATATGGATGAAAATGATATGATCAATGCATTTGTTTTTCTTGGGTTTTTTCATAGTACAAATATATGATTGATGACCTAAATGAATGCCTAGATGATATGATAGTGCTATGATTGATGTCCTAATGATCATGCCTCTAAATGATGTTTTTGGTAATGTCAAATGTACTCAATCTGTTAATGATAGAAATAACATTAGCCTTGGAAAAATCTATAAATTCCATTACAACAACCAAATATGAATGCAACCTAGATATGCAATCCTAACAATGCAATAGTGACATCCCAATGATTTATTGTGCTTATTGTCATCATTGAGCTTTTAAAAATATTGAAAGTGAGTACAAACATCAATGGTATAATTGAACCATGATGACCTGAGTATTACTTCCATGATGCTTGATAGCGCAAGTTAACACAAGCATCTAGGTATAATTAGACCATGATAACCTGAGCATCCCTTGCGTAAAAAGACAAGAGTTAACCATTTTCCTATGTGAATTTGAAATATCATCATTTATACTTTGTAGAGCACATCCCATGACAATTCTCATAGTAATAATGATTAACTCATAGACAATAGACAAAGAAAATATCATTCTCGATCATAGCTTTTCTAGTTCTCCGACATCCTTGAATTGCTCCTAAGAAATGATAACATCAATCATAATGCAAACAATTTGAAAATTCTTGTGGAAATGGTAAAACCATGATTCAGAATAGCATCATCCTTGTAATCATGATTTTTTGTTGTTTTTGGGATTTTTCAATTTTTCAATTTTTAGGTGTTTTTTGAGATTTTGACCAAGGACCTAACCTAAAGACCTATCCTAGGGGTCTCAGGGGCTGATCAAACATAAGCCTTTCCTACATTATACATGCAGAGACCACGTAGTTCAAATGAATCGATCGATTTACAAGACCAAGATATGAACAAACACTTAATTACAACGAACCACAACAATGCAATTCAACAAGGTGACTCAGTTTTTGGCTTTTTTGGATTTTTGACCTTTTTAGGGATTTTCTGATGTGACAAGGATGTTTGATGCGTTTCTGATGGTGATTGTTGTTCCATGTTTTATTTCACTATGATTAATGTTTTTGTCATGTTTGTCCTCCTGTTGTTTGTCTATTGGTTTAAGCTCAAGATTTGTTGCCCCCAACGAGATCAGGATTTTGCCCCCAATGGAAACAAACAAATTTATTATGGATATGTACAATGTTCAAGAAGCCAAGGTGAGACATGACTTGCATAACGTGGTATGCATATGCAAATCGAATGAAGGATGCAGAAGGTAATGGTACCAAGTCAGTGATCAACACACGTTCCCATAGAGGAAGAAGCCAACCTATCACAAATAATGCCTATTTCCAGGTTTTCACCACTTGCTTTTATTGCACTTTTCCAGATTTTATGATTTTTTTGATCTTTTTTTATTTTTCCATTTTTTTGTATTTTTCCATTTTTTGATATTTTATGTTGTCACCAATATGCCTGTTTGCCAGGTTTTCACCAGGGTGACCATTTTTTTAGGACATTTCCAATGTTTTTGGATTTTCTCAGGACTTTTTTTGATGTTTTTGGATTTTTTCAGGACTTTTACAGATGCAACGACTGAACTATGCATATAATTTCTTGAGATAAAGACTGTTCATGGGTTCCTCAAACTGATCCCTTTTTGGCGTGGATAGTTGATATGCTCTTGAACCATAAACTGATACAATGACAAAAGGCCCCAACCAATTCGGTTCAAAATTTCTTTTCTTCTTTTTGTCTTGCTGATTGTGTGGGTTTTCTTTCAACACTAAATCACCAAATTGGAAGGTTATAGGTTTGACCTTGTGGTTGTAATTTTTGGGCATTCATTGTTGGTAGGATTTTAGGTGATTCACTGCATGTTGGCACCGCTCATCTAACAATTCTAGTTCTTGCAGTCTTGAAACCTGGTAGTCTTCATCAGGGATGATACCTTTCAAGGAAACCCGAAGCGATGGTATTTCAACTTCAATAGGTACAATGGCCTCAGACCCATATACCAAAGCATATGGTGTAGCTCCTGTTGATGTGCAAATACTGGTGCAGTACGCCCACAAAGCAGGGTTTAATTGGATGTGCCAATCACATCCTGCGTCATTGACAGTTTTCTTCAAAAAAATTAGAATAGTTTTGTTGGAAGCCTCTGCTTGACCATTCCCCTGGGGATAATATGGTGTAGAGAAGCGATGTTGTATATTGAACTTCTCACACAATTCTTGCATGTATTGATTTTTGAACGGTATTCCATTGTCAATGACTATGGATTGGGGAATGCCATAGCGACAGATGTAGTTGAGGATAAATGATGAAATTTGCTTTCCTATGATGTTGGTTAAAGGAACAACCTCAATCCACTTTGTGAAGTACTCTGTAGCTGTGCTGATAAACTTATGTCCATTTGATGAAGATGGATTAATTTTACCAACAAGATCTAGTCCCTATTGACAAAATGGCCATGTGGATGCAAAAAGTTGAATTTCTTACGCTGGTGCATGGATGAGATTTCCATGAGTTTGACATTTTTGACATTTCTTCACAAATTGGAAGGACTCTTTTTCCATAGTTGGCCAATAATACCCTAAACAAAGAAGTTTCTTGGCTAAGGTTAGGCCACTTGAATGTGTTCTGTAGACACCCTCATGGACTTCTCGTAAAGTTATTTAAGACTCATCATGTTCCAGACATCGTAAGAGATTTTTTTCAAGACCTCATTGGTATAGTACATCCACTATAAGTGTATGTCGGGCAGCTCAATGAATGAAATTGCATTTTTGGTTTTGTGACAAGTCAAGTGGAAGAGTGTTATCTTTCAAGTAGGTATAAATTTCACTATAGATTGAGGTGTTGGTATCGAATAGGTGATAGATGACATGGGATTCAGTTCCTTATAGGTAGGGGAGAATAGTTGTTCCACCAAGAACTCGTAACGAATTCTTTTCTCTGGAATTTGTAACAAGGAAGCAATAGTAGCCATGGCATCAATGACTTTATTGTCCACTCTTGAAATTTGTTCAAATTTAATATCCACAAAATATTTCTTGAAATCATCTAGCATTCTCTTGTAAGGCATCAATTTGTCATCCCTTGTTTGATAATCATCATCAACTTGGTTAATGACTAACTGAGAATCTCCACACACTTGCAATTCTAGGATTTTCCATTCTACAGTTGTTTTGATTCCAATGATTAATGCTTCATACTCTGCCATGTTGATGGTACAAGGGAACATTAGGCTATATGATTTTGGTATGGTATGTCCTTGTGCAGTGACAAATAGAATTCCAGCTCCTGATCCATGTTGGGTGTGTGATCCGTCAAAGTACAGTGTCCACTGTTTCACAACCAAGGTAAGAACATCAACATCTAGAAATTCAATGTGTAAAGGATGATTATCTGGTAATGGCGCCTTTGCCAATTGGTCAGCAATTTCTTGTCCTTTTATTGATTTCCTATCTACATATTGGATATCAAATTCATCGAGTATCATGACCCATTTAGCCAATCTCCCTGTTAGGTTCACTTTGCTAAGGAGATATTTGAGAGGATCAATTTTAGCTATCAATTTGATGGTGTGAGTTAGCATGTAGTGTCGTAGCTGTTGGGTAGTAAAGAATATTCCTAGAAAATCATTTTCAATGGAGGTATAGTTGATCTCATAGCCATTTAGCATCCTGCTGATGTAATAGATTGTTCGTTCCTTACCTACTGAATCTTCTTATGCTGATAGGGCTCCCAATGATGTCTCTATTGTGGCAATATACAATAGTAGCAGCTTCCCATCTATTGGTGGTACAAGGATAGGTGATACTATGTAACCCAAGAGTTTTGCTGACGTCGCCCCAAACACGCATTTCTTGGGATTTAGCCGTACATTGAATTTCTCCAGTCTGGTGAAAATTTTATCTAGGATCTCCAAATGTCCTTCTCTAGTATATGATTTGGCTAATAAATAATCCACATAGTCTTCCATGAAAGTATGCATCATATCATGAAAAATTGTTGTCATGGCACGTTGGTAGGTAGCTCCTGCATTCTTCAAGTCGAACGATATAACATTCCAACATAAGGTTCCCCATGGACAAGTAAAGGCCATTTTATCTTGATCTTCTAGGGCTATTTTGATTTGGTTATATCCCAAAAATCCATCCATCAATGATAGCATGCCATGTCTTGTCATCAAGTCTACTATGATATCTATATTGGGTAGAGGAAAATCATCCTTAGGACAAGCCTTGTTAAGAACCCAAAAATCTATGCATATGTGAATGTTGTCAAGCTTTGAAACTGGTACTATATTGGAGATCCACTTGGCATAGTCGATGGGTCTGATGAATCCTGCATCTAGCAATTTCCTCAACTCTTCCTTTACCAATAGGGTGATATGGGGCTGCATTTTTCTCAACTTCTACTTGACTGGTTTCACTCCTGGAGGTAATGATAGATGATGCATGATGAGTTCTGGATCAATTCCTGACATGTCAGTATATGGCCAAGCAAAGTTGATTTATTTTTTCGTAAAAAAATTAAGAAAGCTTGGCTTTTCCTGGTTTGTTAAAGATGTTAGATGAATAGTCTTCACTATCTCTTCATTAATGAAATAGGAAAAATCAACGAAAAAAGAAAAAAAACCCGACTTTGTAGAACCCTAATTTGGAAGCTTCGATGCTTGTTAAAAATGGGTTCAGATGGTGGTTATAGTATGATGAAAAACACGATTATTCACAAGATTGTAATAGGTTTTTGCACTGGATAATAAAATCATTGGATGACTGCGGTTTGGTGGATGTAGCTCGGATTGGGTGAACCACGTTAAATTCTCTAAGTTATAATTTATTATGTGTGTTTTAGTTTCTCTATTTATTAATTAAATCTGCATTTAATTGTTAGATATCTGCCATTTTTAACCCTAACAAGTGGTGTCAGAGCGGGTTGTGTTTCGATTATCATCTGTAGGAAGGTCTCACGGTTGAGTGGGAGTAATGGCAGATGATGGTAAGAAGGTTGAGAAGTTTAATGGGAAGAACTATCAGTTATGGAAGATGCAAATGGAGGACTACCTCTATCAGAAGGATTTATGGTGGCCATTAGAAGGGAAAACCAAGAAATCCGCAGCAATGTCTGATGAGGATTGGGATATTTTGGATAGAAAGGCTCTTGGCAGTATTCATTTATGCCTAGCACAATCGGTGGCGTTCAATATTACAATAGCAAAGACAACTGAAGAGTTGATGGAAACCCTGGTGAAGTTATATGAAAATCCTTCGGCTTCGAATAAGATATTTCGTATGAAGCGTTTATTTAATATGAAAATGGTAGAAGGTGGGTCAGTTACTGATCATTTAAATGAGTTTAATATGGTCACCAGTCAATTAACTTCTGTAAAAGTAAACTTTGATGAAGAAGTTAGGGCTCTTTTGATTATGTGTTCTTTGCCCCAAAGTGAATAGCTTGGTAATGGCATTTAGCAATTGGTTTTGGTTCAATATTATTGAAACGATGATGTTGTTGGTATTGTTTGCAAGGAAATTGTGAGGAAAAGCCAAGTGGAACATCCACATCAAGCGCTTTTCAATGCAGCGTAGAAACAAAGGAGAGAGGAAACAATTCTAGAAATCATGGGAATTCACGAGGGAAAATCAAAGGACAAAAGGTCCCAATCTAGAGACAAGAGGGATTACTTGGTACTATGGTAAGCCAGGTCATTTGAAGAAAGATTGTTGGTCTCAGAAAAATAAAGGGAGACAAAAAGAAGGAAGTAAAGAGGAAAATGTGGTAAGTAATAAATCTGATGAGGATGCTTTGATTCTTTCCCTTGATAATGCTAATGATTTTTGGGTGTTAGATTCAGGGGCTTCATTTCATGCTACCCCCCATAGAAGTTATTTTCTTGATTATGTCCAAGGGGATTTTGGGCTAGTTTATTTAGGAGATAACGAACCCTGTCAGATTGTTGGAAAGGGAAGAATCAAGATTAAGTTGCAGAATGGGAACCATTGGCTACTACATGAGGTAAGGAATGTTCCAAAGTTAAGCATAAATTTAATTTCAGCAAGGAAACTAGATGATGAAGGTTGTGTTGTTACATTTAGTGATAAAAATTGTAAGGTCACAAAGGGTGCCTTAGTGGTAGAAAAAGGTGTGAAAGTAGGCACTGTAACGCCCCGACTTAGTTACAATATAACAAAGAACAAGTACAAAGTTAACAGAATATTTTTTTTTTAATGTCAATACATATGTTATAAAGTATCTAAGATGTTGTTACATAAATTTAATAAGTAAACTAATCACATTGATCATCAATCAAAAGTACAAATTTGATTTTCATGTAAGGTCCAGTTATAAATTTACATACGATAAAATATCTCAAATGTCCATTTTACATAAAGCGAGATATCAAGGAATCTCCATACATCAAAGGTGGTACAATCTGTACACTCTTACTAAAGAGATGATTTACAAAACATTAAGTGTTCATCTAGCATCTGGTACATAATCCACGAATAGGCTCTGCATCATCAGTCACGTACATAGTAGTAACTGGAAACTGCTGCAAGCTTAGGATCATCTGCAAGAATATTATAAGATAGGTGTAGCACGGTTACCTCCCGACCACATGGAACCCAAAGGTCCACTCCCTCCGTGCTAGGAGATACTGACAGGTCCACAAACAAAGCAAACAAAACATCACGTATACAGGGTTTACAATTCACTATACGACATAACGTTTATAATCAAAACGCCTAAAAACACAGTATCAAGTCACATTAAAATGAAAACTCCACAAAAGAAACGCCATCATGAAATAGACTAAGAGAGTGTCATCGCATTGTCGGGATAGGTTACCCTGGTGAATCTTCCTAGACTACCGGCCCTCACCAAGAGTTACCCTGGCAGTCTCTACCGATTCCCGGCCCCTATGCAGACTAATGCGGTGTCGATACATCTTTCAAAAGGACAAGATGGCGACTTGCCATTCCAGGCCTTCTCAGCCTTTTCTCAACCTAAACGAGCGTTAAGAAGTAGGCGAGGCATACCATTATCTGATTTAGTGTTTAAAAACTACCCAACCCCTAAAATATTAGTTAGGTTATCACTTAATTAACTCACCTACGTTAGGTTACCCAGACAATCACTATAGGATTTCGGCCCCTAACGCAGGCCACTCTCTCTATAACATGACTCAACATAAAATCAGTCTAGGGGTAGCTATCAGACGTAAAGTTCAAAACTACGCATGTTTACATCTTTCACTAGAAACAAACCATAGTCTCTAAGAAGTTTCCTTAAACAGCAACCAAATATTAAGAAAAGAAGCTATAACCCCTAGCGTATTTCATTCTAATAAATCAATATGAATAAAATGTAAAATACTTGATTATACTTTCTTTTCACTTCCAAAGCCTTTGAAGAAACGTAAGTAAACATCAACATTGTATATTCATATACCCAATAATTTTAACTTTTCAATCTTCGTGAATTAAAAATTCATATTAACAATCTTTTGATATTATTATATCACTAGTAATCCCAAAGAAAAACATATTTTAACATTATAGAGAAAGGTTAATATATATATATATATATATATATATATATATATATATATCCTTACTTCTATAAATCCACCATTTATAAGTTATACTATTTACAATTAATATAATATATGAAGATGAATAATAAAAAGAAACTATTGAATTATCCAAATTATAATTAAGTAGGAAACAAATTACAATTCAGAACTTATCAAGGATACTACCACTGTTCTTGTATGCAAAGATAAACCGCACAGGAGTTAAGTAGTGGTTTCAACTAAAATCATAATTTAAATGGAATAGACAAGACGCCATGCACCATGCACATAAATCAACTCAAGTTAATTGCAAGTATCAGTAGTGAATATCTAATGAACTTCAGATTGCTGCGTTTAGACTATTCCATACCCACGCCTTTAACAGATATTTTTATTATAATCTACATTTAATCCCTGACTTTCATTTCAATTTGCATGTAAAGTAAAATATTAGTATAACTGTATACTATTCTATGAATTAGATATTTAACAGAAGAAAAAAAAAAAAAAACAACGCTGGACTCTCAGGAAGGACGATTTACAAGAAAAAAAAATAATCAAGAATATCCAAGAAAACTTAGACACAGTGAAAACAAATCTGTACGCATGAAATTGGAAATCAAAGAGTCTAAAAATAAAAGATATCAAATGAAAAGCAATTTAAAATTGCACAGGGATGATTCCACAGACAAACTTTCTCTATTCCCTGACTGTAGCCGCGCACATTCTTTAGCAAGGGTGTTATATAAATAAATGGATATGGTTAGAGAATGAGGATAACGCCACCCAAAAGGAGATGCTAAACTATAGGCATAGATTTAAATTAAAACTTCTGATCTAAAATCATACAGAACTCGCCCATATCAATAACTAAAAATTTACATATGTAAAATGCGTATAGATTCTTTCAGATTAACACTGCAACCTTGGAATAGATAATCAATTTGTTTGATTACTGGTTTAGCTCAATCAATCTATCACCTATGTTTAAATATTTTACAATCTCCAAGTTTGGTATTCGCCTATAAGAGGATAAATATCACAAATAAATATAGTAAATAAAAAAAATATCAAATGACTAGTGAATATAATTGTCACATATATACGGGCGCAAGTTGAAGGACAAAGAATTATATTAAACACAAAGTAAAATTCTGTTATTGCTTAGATTTTAAATCATGTAGACAGATAGGTTGTGTTCAGCTTAATAATATAATAGAAATTAAGCTTTTGCAGCTAAAGGAAATCTTAGATCTAAGTTTTCCAAATACATAAAGGCAACGCCTCTACCAAAAAAATTCACAATTATAATTTGGAGAAAATATTATGATAAAAGAAGCAATAATTGTGTACTTAGAGCATCAATCCCCAAATTTTATATTGTATAATTTCTTGACTTTGATCTATTTCAATATTACATAGATTTCGTTCTTAATTATGTATCATAAATTTCAACAGTACAATGAATATTTAAAAGAAATTCGATGCTGTTTTCAGTTTTACAGATATATTCTAAGATATACTTTCTTGTATTCTTAATTTCATTACTTAACAGTATTTTCTACAAAATTTAAAGGCTTGATCTGATGTTTTCTCTATTTTATATGCAGGTTTGACAGACAATTATCTTTCCACAAGGTTTATTCAAATAATTTTGCAAAAACTTTAAAAGGAGAAAACCTGGTAAATCTGGAAATCGAGCTGAAATGAATTTTGAAACCTTTGCTGATCCCTCAATTAATTTTCCAGATGAAATTTTGCTTAAAGTTGCTGCCGTAAAATTCTTCCCGTGAATGTGTGCACAATTTTCCCAAAATCTAAAAACAAATATATACTCATGCAATTCCACTTTTCATCACAAAACTTAACTGGCAATTCCATTTGCATTGTAAATAACTCATTCAGTTAAACTAATCCTTCAAAATATCATAACAGACTTTTAACTGAAAATCAGAGATTCTTATCCATCGAAAATATCTTGCTTTAAAAATATCTTTTTTTTACACAATTCAATTTGCACAATTAAAACAGCAATAATATTATTTTAATTAAAACATTGCAAATAATTAACTTTCACTGATAAATTCAACAACATATTTAATCTAACTTAATAAATTAAATCACAAACGTTGGCATAAACATAAATAAACATTTAATAGAATCGATATTAAATACGCAAACACAAAACAATATACATTTAAACATGACAAGACAAATTGGGCTTTACAAGGTAACACAGGGATACTCATTCGAAAACGAACGATGGTTAAAACGGACCTGTCAATACCTCCGACAACATATTAATAATGGATTAGGGTACACTCAGACCTGACAAGCAGGTGGAGCTGTTACCCGGTACCTGTGTCTGCAGGAAAAACATCAAAGTTAACACATGTATATATATAATCTCATGTTAGAAAACACGCCGTGAATAAGAATTGCAGCGTAGCAGGGTACTCACGAATGAGTAATGCTACACTGTCTTATCCATCGACACAAACGAGCAAAATCAATCATAACAACATGATAACATAAGCAATAATCATAACCAATAAGCTATAACATGAATATAACTATCACAGTATCATCGAACCACATAATCAAATAACCAGGATGTCAATGTATCATCCGCAAAATCAAAACAACATAGTATCTAGAATCTCCTCTGAAAAGAATCAACATAGTATCAAAGTAATCTAACAAACAAAATCAAATCTAACAGAATGTCTAAACTGGAGGGTCACTACAGGCACCTTATATCTTTGTAAAAGTCATACTTTTCCTTCTGCTTTAATTTTTACAGAAGAAGGTCAATGTTCAAGAACAGTTGATGCAGTTCAACAGGTAGAAGATCATATAGTTGCTGTGGACTTTGAATCAACACTGTGGCATAATAGATTTGGGCATATGAGTGCAAAAGGTATGAAAGTACTTCATTCAAATAATGTTTTACTAGGTCTAAAATGTGTTCATATGGATTTCTGTGAGAGTTGTGTGTATGGAAAACAAAAGAGAGTAATTTTTCTCAAGGATGGGAAGCAAAAGAAATATGAGAAACTGGAGCTTGTGCATACGGATGTATGGGGACCAACTCAGGTATCTTATCTTGGTGGCTCTCATTATTATGTTACATTCATTGATGATGCAACTAGGAAGGTATGGATTTATTTCCTTAGGCAGAAATCTGATGTATTTGAAACTTCTAAAAAATGGAGAAGCTTGGTTGAGAATGAGACGGGTAAAAAGATAAAATGTCTTAGATCTAATAATGGTGGTGAGTATTGCGGAAAAGAGTTTGAAGATTATTGTTCCTCTAATGGTATTCGTAGGTAGAAAATGGTTCCAAGGACTCCACAGGAAAATGGAGTGGCTGAGTGCATGAATAGAACAATAACGGAGTGTGCACGAACTATGAGATTGCATGTTGGTCTACCTTTAAAAATGTGGGTAGAGACTATAAACACTATTGTTATTTAATTAATAGAGGTCCCTCTAATCCTTTGGGTTGTGGTATTCCAAAGCAAGCATGGAAAGGTAAGAAGGCGAGTTATTCTTTTCTCAAAACCTTCGGTTGTGAAGCATTTGCACATGTAGATTCTGAAAAATAGAGCCAAGCTTGATGCAAAATCAAAGAAATGTATATTTGTTAGATATGGCATTGATGAATTTGGTTATGGGCTTTGCGATTTTGAAAATTAAAAAATTGTGAGAAGTAGGGATGTCATATTCAATGAGAAAGTGTTGTACAAAGATCTGTTGCTGCAGCATGAGAAGAAAGAAAATGATTATGTAGTGTTGGATGATATTCAAAACAATGATGTTTCAGTGGTTCCTCATGCTCTGCAACAACAACAACAACAAATACCACAAACTCCTGTGAATGTTAGACGATCTTCAATGATAAGTAGACCTCTAGAAAGATTCTCTCCCTCTTTGCATACTATTTTGTTAACTGATGCTGGTGAACCAGAATATTATGATGAAGCCATGCAGGTGGATACCGAGGTTCAGTGGGAGCATGGAATGGAAGAAGAAATAGACTCCTTGCTAAAAAATCAGACTTGGGAATTATGCAAGTTGCCTGTACGTAAAAAGGATTTACCATACAAATGGGTTTATAGGCTGAAAGAGGAGGATGGAGGTAAGAAGATATTTAAAGCCAAATTAGTTGTAAAGGGATTTGCACAGAAAAAGGGTATTGATTTTGATGAGATTTTTTCTCCAGTTGTTAAAATGACTTCTATTCGTATTGTTTTAAGTATTATGGCTACTGAAGATTTGCATTTAGAACAACTTGATGTTAAAACAACCTTTCTCCATGGTGGTTTGGAAGAGGAAATATATATGGAACAACCACAAGGATTTGAGGTCAAAGGTAAGGAAAAACTAGTGTGCAAATTGAAGAAAAGTTTATATGGCTTGAAGCAAGCACCTCGACAATGGTACTTGAAATTTGATAGTTTTATGGCTAAGCAAGGCTACAACAGGTGTAATTCTGACCATGGTGTTTATTTTAAGAGGTTGGATAATGACAACTACATTATTTTATGTTTATATGTTGATGACATGCTTGTAGCAGGGTCTAACATGGATCACATAAGTGAGCTAAAACAACAGTTAGAAAAATATTTTTCAATGAAGGATTTGGGGGTAGCAAAACAAATCCTTGGTATGAAAATTTTTAGAGATAGGAAAAAAAGAAAATTGTTTTTATCTTAGACTAATTATGTTGAAAAGGTGTTGCAGAGATTTCATATGGAGAATGCAAAAGCTATCAGCACACCTTTGCCTAGTCATGTTAAATTGACTAAGGATATGTGTCCAAAGACACAAGAGGAGGAAGAAAAAATGTCCAAGGTACCATATGCTTCAACTGTAGGTAGTTTAATGTACACCATGGTATGCACGAGACCAAATATTGCACACGCCATAGGAGTTGTTAGTAGGTATTTGAGTCATCCCAGGGTTGAGCATTGAAATGTGGTAAAATGGATTCTCAGGTACTTGAGAGGTACATCCAATAAATGTTTATGTTTTGGGGGCTCTAATACTAATTTAAAAGGCTATGTTGACTCAGATTTGGTAGGGGATATAGATACCAAATGGAGTACCACAGGTTATGTATTTACAGTTGGTGGGACAACAGTGAGTTGGATTTCTCGATTGCAAAAGGTGGTTTCTTTATCCACCACAGAGGCAAAAAAGGAGATGATATGGCTATAAATTTTAATGGACGAGTTGGGAAAAAAACAAGCTGGAAATTACTTGTTTATAGACAGCCAGAGTGCTATACATCTTGCAAATAATTCTGCCTTGCATTCTGAAACAAAACACATAAAATTGAGATATCATTTCATTTGTTCAGTGTTGGAGGATGGACAGGTCAAGCTGGACAAGTTACATATAGATTCCAATCCAGTGGATATGTTTACGAAGGTAGTGACAAGGGAGAAGCTGAGCTCCTCTTCAGCTTCGGTTGGCCTTCAAGGTTGAATTCAAGTATAATAGAGTAGCAGGGTCCAAGGCACTTATTTCCAGTGGGAGCTTTTAGTGCAACAGTGTCATCCAAGACTAGTCTCCAAGTGGGAGATTGTGTTGGTGTGGAGCTTGATCAGTCTCCAAGTGGGAGATTGTTGGTATGTGGTGACTGATCATGCTATACTATCACCAAAAAAGGAAAAATCAATGGAATTTTTTTTTTTGGCTTTGTAGAACCCTAATTTGGAAGCTTCTAAGCTTGTTAAAAAGGGGTTCGGATGGGGGTTATAGTATGATGAAAAATGCGATTATTCGCAAGATTGTAATAGGTTTTTGCACTGGATAATAAAATCATTGGATGGTTGCGGTTTGGTGGATGTAGCCCAGATTGGGTGAACCACATTAAATTCTCTGTGTTATAATTTATTTTGTGTGTTTTAGTTTCTCTGTTTATTAATTAAATTTGCATTTAATTGTTAGATATCTGCCATTTCTAACCCTAACAACCTTTTCCATATTGAGTTATCTATACAATTGCAGTTGCTGCTTGGGATTCTTCCTCATCTTTATAAATCTAGTTTAGAACATCATTATCTTCTGCTTCATCAAACCTAGTGCTTTCTTTGATGAACCGTCCATCAAATTTGGTAATTGGTTGTGGGGTCTGCTATGTTGATGTGGAGGGTTTTCCAAAGATTTTTGGAGAAGAAAAGTGTGAAAGACATATGGACTGTTCAAAGAAGTATTCATCAACACCTTTGTCTTTTACTTGGACTTTTTCATCAAATTGTTTTAATAAGGAATTCAACTGGGCTTTAGGATTTAATGAGGTGGATGGAGTAGCTTCCTCTTTCTTCTCAGACTGTTTAGACATGGAATTGGATTGACTTTCATGATTTGTGGAAATGACCAACAGTTTGGATGAGGAACTTGAATGGCTCTACTCATTCGAAGTAGTGGGAGTGGAGGCTTCTCTATTATGAGGCACAAAGATATCTTAGACATATTTTAGTGTATTGCAATATTGGGGACTATTTGAATCAACTGAAATGGTGATTTCCTGGCCACCACAAGGAAACTTTAGACATTGGTGATATGTTGAAGGGACCGCTTGCATTTCATTAATCCATGGTCAACCCAATAGTATGTTATAGGTCAAATCCTTGTCTAAGACTTGGAAAATTACATCCTTCTGGATTGGTCCCACTTGTATAGGTAGGATGATTAACCCCTGTGAAGCTCTTTCCTCATCATCATATGCTTTTATTGTAATCTTTTTTCTTTGAATCAATTGCATTCTTAGAAAATCCCAAGGCACATACAAGCTTTAAAGTACATATATTCAGGCCGACTCCTCCATCTATTAGGACACGTTTGACACGATTTTTATGGATTAGGACTTCGATATGAAGAGAAGGATTGTGGGGATGAGAAATGGATGCGTCATCATTTTCGGAAAAGGATAAACAATGTGGTGCGGTTAAATGTCCCACCATGGCTTCGAATTTACAAACTTCCAGATTTATCGGCACTGTTGTGTCCACTAGGGATTTTTCCAAAATCTCTTTGTGGGCAGGTGAAATTTTGAGCAATTCCAATATTGATATTTGTGCAAGGATCTTTTGTAATTGGTCCACTATGTTGTATTGATTGGATGATGCCATAGATGTTTTAGATGAACTTCCTTTTAAGACATATTTGGCCTATGCTCTTGTTGTCGCATTCACTGGTATGTTGTCTTGTTTCCCATTGATGACATTGATTTGAGTATCATTTTCATTCATATCTGGTTTGGTGTGATTGATTTGATTTTCAAGGATAACAATGTCTTGTTGTTGTTCGATTGGAATGTCATAGATCAGATTATCGTTCGTGGTAATGTTTTGATGATCATTTGGTTTTCTGTTGCTGAGATATGATTTATGACAATATCATGGACATAGTTTACATTCTTTTCCTTGTTATTCGTCATAGAGGATTCCCCTTTTTCATAGTTCGGTAAGGGATTTTTGAATGCTCTGTGATTTGAATTTTTTTGGAGTCCCTCTATTCATATGATTTTGTTGTCTATCAAATCTTGTATTTTATGTTTCAATTGCATGCAACTATTCATTTGGTGACCTTTGCATCGATGAAATTCATAGTAATAGGAATCATTCCACGATGACGATTTTACTTTAGGTTCAAAGCCTTGAGTGGATCAGGTAGTGTTATGAGGTTATTCTCAAGAAGTTCCCTCAATGCAGATTCATGTGATTGGCCCAAATGGGTGAACTTTTGGTGGTTTGATTGTGTTTGATACGGTGGAAGTTTCAATGGGGCATTACCTTGATTATGACCGCTTTGATTGTTAGACGAGGAGATATTCTAATTATTGCCTTGATTGATATTTTGATCCATCTTGTTTGTGGTTCCTAACAAGTTAAAGATTGGTTTGGCATTTTTGCTCCTTGTCCAAAATTTGGATTTTTCATTGTTATGATGGTTAGATGAACTAGCATTGTTTGACCCTTCATTGTGAATTTTCAATACCCCTCTTTTGACTAAGGCTTCTTTGATTTTGACATCATTTTCTACCATCTTCTCAAAGTTAAGAGGACATTGTAATTGCAATCTATAGCTCATTTCATTGTTAAGGTTATCGATAAAAATTTCCATCTTTTCTTGTTCAGGTATGGGAAGAGCATAACAAGAAAATAACCTTCTCCACCTTTGGAGGAATACGAGAAAATATTCTCCTTGTTTTTGTTTGGTATTACAAAGGTCCTTCATGGTTATCTCATGTGCAATGTTGTAGGAATATTGTGTGATGAATTTGTTAACCAGTTCTTCGAAGGATTTTATGCCTGGTTGTAACTTCGAGAACCATTCCATGCAATGGCCCCCTAGAATACGAGGAAAGAGTCTCATTAAGTATATGTCCTCATGAGCGAACTCAAGACTCATGGTTTGAAAATCTCGCACATGATCTATTGGATCGGATTTCCCATTGTATTTGTCGTATTTTGGTAAGTCACAATTTGTGGGAAATGGTATCATGTTTAACCTTCTATCAAAGGGATATGGAAAAATATCTTGCAATAGGTGTCATTTTGGAGTCCCTCCTTGCATATCTTGGAGTTGTTGTTTGAAGGTTTTGCATCTGGTTTTTCAAGGTAGCCATTTGATCTGCAATAGGCATTTCAGTTTCAGTTTTCTTTGGGATGCTTTTCAATTTACTAACATCAAAGTCATTTGGTAACTTAACCCCTTGGTTGGATAACATCAAAAGGTATTTATCCCCATCCTTTTCAAAGATTCTTTCTAGGAATTTATGGAAATTTGGGTCTTGATTCGCTTGTTCGATTTCTTCTTTTGTTATCTCCTTTGTTTCATTTTGAGAAATCTTATGAAAAGGATTTTCTTCTATTTTAGCCATAGTTTTTGGAGGTTTTATTTCTTTATCCTTAAGTTTTTGTTTTTGGGAGCTTGTTAAAATGGGCATGCAAGTGAATAAGGTTTTCTAAATTTTGATTGTTGTTTGAGAGTGCCAAGGAAATACCTAGGTCGAATAGAATGATGAATTCTATTGATGTAACCAAGATTGATGAAATTTGATACAAAGTGTATTGTTTCAATGATGAAGGATAAAAACCTTGACAAGGAAACTCAACTTGATGATCAAATTTGGGTGTTGACGATGATGGGAAGTTTTAGATGTTTGATCAAAGTTTAGGTAAAATGTTTCACTTGGATAAGTCAATTTTAACAAAGTTTTGGACTCTAAGGGATAATTCCAAATTTGAGGAGATTTTGAAGTTTTAATTCCAATTTTGAAATGGTGAGAAAGCTCCTTTCTAGACAAGATGTTTGAATCTTTGGAAGAGTCTTGGATTTTGGCAATAATAAAATGAATACAACTCGAGGTTGTTCTTGGAAGATTTTCTATAAAAATTAAAGAGCAATCTATCCCTAAAGTCGTACAGCGTTGCAAGATGTTTTTGACAATCCTTTGGACTAAGAGGTATGGGTTTTGGTTTTTGAATTTTAATCTATCATGAAGTCATTGGATAAAAACCATGTTTAGAATCTTATCAAGGCTGAAAATGACTCTGGACCAGAAAGATGTTTGAACTCTAGTTCCAAAATGACGAATGGGAATTACATTCAACTTTTTGTTTTTGGATTTTGGTGAAAGCACCATTATAGAGGGTAGAAGCACTAAAAGTCAGAAGCACCAGAGCATGACTCAGATGCACCACATAATGGCTAGGATACACAACATGATGAGGAAAATGTGCCACAGAAAATATTGGGTGCTCCACAAAATGGCTAGGTGCACCATAGAAACAGGTGAATGCGCCACAAAATAACTCAAATGTGCTGGAAAATAAGGTGGAAGTGTTGTAACAGAGGGTGAATGCACTGGAAAAATTGGTGAAAGCGCCACAGAAAGTAGTGAAAGTGTTGAACTGGGGGATGCAACAGTTTATTTCCAGTTTACTCAATTTTTCTAGTTTTTGGTTAAATGATAGTTTGTTCCAGATGATGTATTCTGAATCATTGTTTCTGTAGTTTTCCAGTGTGTAAGGTTTTGTTTGAGGTTTTTTTGAAATTTTTTTGACAAGCACAATCAAGCACAATGTACATTCCCTAGGGCTGTCATGGACTATATTCTCTTGGATTCCATGCGGGTTTTACCCCAACCGCACTTATCTTTAGCGAATGAATTCAGAAGCTTGGCCACACGGGCTCCCCCTTACATTGCACTCTCTTCTCAGGTCAACTAAGCTTCCAACCTCCATGAAACTCCCATGGCAGACTGATGATCTCTACTAAAGACTGTGAGAATGTGGATGCCTTCACAACGACCGTTGTTGTACCAAGAGAATATATAAAGGATTTGGCCAATTCTATAACAAGGGTTCTAGTAAGGACTTTCCGTTCATAGGGGTTCATCCATTGAGGTGAGAGACCATTTCTCCCCTTCTTGTCAGAACCAACCGTGCGATATTAAATTTTGTTCCAATATCTACATTTATATCCCAGTTGGAAATACTCTTGGCTTTAGAGTGCTACCTATTGAGTCATTCCCTTGGGTGAGTACTTTTTCCCAAAGGCAGACCCTCTAGGATAAACAAAAGCGAGAGAGTATACCCGTAGTTCAATCATGTTTATTCTGCATGAATAAAGAGAGAACCCTCGCCATATACCCTACTCACACTCGCAGATTAACAAAGAATGGGTCTGGATTTTTGGTCACCTAGTTAAGGGGAGAGCATATTCCTACCATTCAAAACACACCATAAATAAATGAAAAGGAATGGGTCTGGCTTTTTGGTCACCCAGTTAAGGGGAGAGCATATGCCTACTGTATACATCTAAAAATGGTCATGGTTAATCAAACTTGTTAATTAATTAAATGTAAATTATTTAATTAATCTTCTAAAAGTCATCTACATATAAATAAATTTAATTATTTATTTATATTGTTCACTTTTATAATTCTTCTACCTTAATTAAATAAATAACTTTATTTAATTATTACCATCTTCCATATTCCTCCTAATTAAATTAAATAAATTTTATAATTTATTTATATTAATTATCATGTTATTCTAAATTCAAATAATGGAATATTCCTCTAAACACTTTCTTCATCTCATAGTTAAATTAAATATTACAAATATTTAATTTAACACCTTTTCTCTCTCACACATAATTAAATATTTTAAATATTTAATTACCTTCCATTTTCATCTCTCACACATAATTAAATGTTTCTAATATTTAATTACCTTTCATTTTCATCTCTCACACATAATTAAATGTTTCTAATATTTAATTACCTTCCATTTTCATCTCTCACACATAATTAAATGTTTCTACTATTAATTACCTTCCATTTTCATCTCCACACATAATTAAATATTTCTAATATTTAATTACCTTCCATTTTCATCTCTCACACATAATTAAATATTACTAATTTAATTATGCAAACTTCTAAATTCATCCTCACATATAATTAAATAAATTTATTTATTTAATTATGAAACTTATCCCCAACTCACTCCTCAAATGACAACTTTCCTTCAGATCTGAATGAGAAAATTTGTGTACGAGGAAACCTTCTATTTCTCTCTCACCTTTCAAAAATCTCACCGTTCATCTTGACAAGCTTGATCTCAACCGTTGATTACATCAGCCAATCAGAGTCTTTCAAAAATTCTATAAATACCTATGTGAATCCAAGCAAATTGGTGACAGTTGCATACACTTACATTCACGTGCACACGTTATTTTAATATCATCTAGCATTTATCAGTTTTAGCAATCATTACATTTAGTAATCTCACATTTTAGCTATCATTTTTAGTTTTGTTAATTACATCTTAATTAGCATAAGCATGCATGCATTCATTCTAAATCTCATTCTCTAGGAAGACATTTTGTTGATCTTAGTACACAAAATCTGAGAGCAAGCTAGATTCAGTAAAAACACTGGAGATAGAGGACAATGGGACGTCTTCGAAACATAAATGGAGTTTGCTTTCTCTTCTTTTATTTTATGCTCTGATTTAAAGTTTCATTGGTGTGTTTGATTCAATTTTTAATTTACATATTTGATATGCATATTTTCATTCACACACCTACCATTCCAAACAAGCAACAAATATGGTGTTCCTAATTTAAGCAAAAAGGAAAGACATAAAATATAGCCCCTACATCAAATTCATCAGTAGTTTATCATGGATTTTCTTTGACAAGCATTTTGGACTTTCAACAAGGTCTTTGACAACATTTTATGCGATCTGCAAAATAGAAAAAACCAACATTAGTTTTCATTCTCGGGAAACATTACATAAATAATTGAAAGTGCCATAACAGAAAGCAGAAGCGCCAAAAAGACAGAAGCACCACAAAAAAGGGTGAAAGCGCCACAGAAAAGGGTGAAAGCACCATAGAAAAGGGTGAAAGTTCCATAGAAACCCCCTGAAGCACCACAAAATGGCTTGGATGTGCCAGAGAAATCCTTGGAAGCACCAGAACAATCAGTGTAAGCCCCAGAAAGTCTTTTGTAAGTGCTAGAGAATTATGTGGTTGTTCTAAAAAACTACTCGTCTTAGCTTGTAAATTTTTTTTCCAGAAAATGTCAAAATAACAGGGGCTAGGCCCCACGATGGGTTCCAATTTATGTGTGTTAGAAAATATGCATGAATTATATAAAAAAAAACACACTTAGATGGGAAGTATTATAGTAAAGAATCTATCTAAATCAAACATAATCCAATAACAAAATTCTTTACAAACTTCTCATCTTCCTCTAATCTCAAATGTCTTGGTAATTTATGCTCTCAAATCTTATTCCTGCACAAATCACTCAGATGTCATCTAAGAAACAAGTAGCCTATCTATTTATAATGCAAAATCTAAGTCTACATCTACATGATTAAATGATTGTTGGATGGAATGATAAAAATGACATGGTGAAATGAACAGTTGCATATAAGATGATGTGAGAGTAAGACAATGCAAAACTAAACTAATGATAAGGAAATGGAAATGATTCTACATGCTAAATTAATCTAGGAGATGTCTAAAGGAGCCTTGATTCAAAGAAAATTGAAAAACTACTCTAAATGATAAACTAAAAATGCACACTAAGCTCTTAAAACATGGATGAATTCCTGTAGAGTAATATTATGCAAATGCTCCTTCTTGAAAAAGCTGTAAATGGGCCTCAATTTATAGATTTTCCAAGGAATTGGGTGAGTTGGAAGACATGAACGATTGAGATTTGATTTGGAGAAATCGACGGTGAAGAATGAAAAGAATGGAGAAAATAAGGCAATGGTTCCCTTTAGTAAAACCATCTTGCCAAGTGTAGGAAGGAATCATTTGGATGAAGAAGCCATGTGTCTTGAAGGTGGTTAAATTTGTTGAGAACAAATATTCATTTTAGAAACTAAAGATAATTATTTTCATGTGACACATGGTGAGTTGGAGGGTGAGGTGGAAGGTAGTTACATAAATATGTAGAAATGTGACAAATTTGAATTTAAAAATTCAAATTTAATGAAAAGGGAATCAATTAAAATAAAATAAATTATTTAGGTTTGTTTATTTTAATTAAATCATGAAGAGGGTGAATTAGAATAGAGGAATTAAGAAAATAGGAACTATTTAAATAAATTTTCCATTTATTTAAATAGTAGAAGAATAAAGATTTCATTAATTAAATAATCAATATTTAATTAATATTTTCCAAACCAAATTTTCAGTACATACACCAACAAATGATCATGTTTCCTTAGATTTGCATGAAGTCAAAGAGGACAAGGCTCAAAGGATTATCCTAGATGGAGTAAGAGATCATTTAATTCCTCATTTATTAGGGAAAGACACCGCCAAGGAGATGTGGGATACGCTCACAAGACTTTATTAGAGTGACTATCAGATTCATAAGATGATGCTCAAGGACAAATTGCATAATACCAAAATGTCCAAAGGCAAGAGTGTGACCTCTTACTTGTCCAAGATGACACATGTTAGGGATGAGTTGGCTATTGTTGGAGAGATGATTGATGAAGATGAGTTGGTGCATATTGCCTTGAATGTTTTTTTGAAGCACTAGGAAGTGTTTGTCAAGTGTGTTGTCGACAAAGATTGACTACTTGATTGGGTGAGGATTTGGGATGATTTTGTTTAGGAGGAGATCCGTGAAGGTGCTCATCAAGGAGATTAGATGAAGAAGGGTCAAGACGAAGAAAATATTGCTCTTGCAAGCAAGGGTAAGCAGAAGTATAATAAAGGGAAAACAAAAGGTTCTTCCAAGAATGGGAAGAAGAAAGATTTGAGCAAGATAAAAAAAAAATTCTGCCATCAGATGGGTCACTATGTCATTCAATGTCTAAATAAGAAAAATAAGGACAAGAAAAAGAAGCAAGTTGCTGCTACAATAGAGGTGGATGAGTTTGCATCACGATTTGAGAATGAATTTTTACTCATTTCCTGTCTCTCAAGTTCAATTGCCAACAAGGTATGGTATATTGATAGTGGGGCTTCTTGCCACATGACAGGAGTTAGAGAATGTTTCACCAAGTTAGAGGAGAAGAAGCTGGATTTCTATATTGAGCTTGGAGACAATGCCAAGTACCATGCAACTGGTATTGGCATCGCCAAGTTTTAGAGGGAGTTTGGAAAACCCTTGCTGGTGGAGGATGTGTTGTATGTCCTTGCCATGAAAAAATTTAATCTCAGTTTCTACTTTGGAAGAAAAGGGTTACATTGTGACCTTTGAGAGGGGAAAAGTCTATATTCGTCCCAAAGATTCCAAGGTTGCAAAAGTGATTGGAGTTAGGCATCACAACTTGTTTCAGTTATATTTTGAGCCAACACATGAGTTGGTAAGCAGTTGTAAAGGGCTAGGATAATTGTGGCATAGGAGGATGACTCACCTTCACCATGGAGCACTTAATATTCTCAAGGAAATAGTGACGGGGCTGCCTGAGATGAAGAAATAAAAGCATGAGGTGTGCAAGGGTTGCACACTTGGGAAATATGCTAAGACTAGTTTTCCAAGTAGCAACACTAGATCCAAAAGGATTTTGGATCTTGCACACTTTGATGTGTGTGGGCCTATGCCAACAACATCCTTGAATGGATATGAGTATTATGTTACTTTCATTGATGATCTCTACAGGAAGACATGGATATATTTCATGAAGAATAAAGATGAGGTCTTCAATATATTCAAAGAGTTTAAGGCTCTCGTGGAGAACTAGATAGGGAGGAAGATAAAGATACTAAGGTTTGATAATGGAGGTGATTATACCTCGAATGCCTTCAAATATTTCTATGCTTAGGAAGGTATCAAGAAAGAGTTAACAGTTCTATACAACCCATAGTAGAATGGGGTTGCTGAATGGAAAAACAGGGCTATAGTTGGAGTAGCCAAGGCCATGCTTCATGATTAGGATTTTCCTTGGTTCTTATGGGAAAAATCTTGCAATACAACTGTGTATTTGCATAATAGGAGCCCTCATAAAGTGTCAGGCAAGTTGACTCCAGAAGAGACGTTCACTGGTAAGAAACCAAATTTGGGACACATTCGCATCTTTGGATGCCTTGTGTATTGCCACATTCCTGTGGAGAAGAGAACCAAATTGGAACCAACTACAGAGAAGGGTATCCTTGTTGGGTATAGTGAAACTTCTAAGGCTTATCGGGTTGAAATTCCCACTCTCAAGAAAATAGTGGTTCACAGAGATGTGAAATTCGACGAAGAGAGGGATCTTCAAAATTCTAGCAACTTGATGAATGAGGAGGAGCAATCACCCATGGTTGAGGAAGCACAAATACCTCAAAGTTCAGTCACACAAGTTGGAGAGAAAATCAAGTAGGCTAATCAGGTTAATCAGAAGGAGGAAAAAATAAATTCTCAGCCTCAGATTCCTATTACCAAGAAAAGGAGAAACATGGCAGCTGAGTAGATATTGAGAGAGGCTCAATAATATGTAGGTGATCCTCAAGATTCAGTTAGAAAAAGAAAGGCTCCCAGACATTATTTTGAGTATGTGGTACTTATGAGTGAATTAATTGAAGTAGAGCCTTCCATATTTCAGGAGGCAACCAAGCACCAAGTATGGAGAGATGCCATGGTCAAAGAGTATTCTTCCATCATGAAGAATAGTGTGTGGGATGTAGTACCACGACTAGAAGATAAGTCAATGGTGGGCTCAAGATGGCTATATAAGATTAAGCATGTTGTAGATGGTAGTGTGGAAAAGTTCAAAGCTCGGTTTGTGGCTAAGGGGTTTTCTCAGAAGGAAGGAGTCAACTATGATGAGACTTTCGCTGTAGTAGCCAGTTACTCATCCATAAGAGCTATCATTTCTATAGCAGCATAGATGGGTTGGAGGATTCACCGAATGGATGTGAAGATGACCTTCCTCAACACAGTGATTGAGGAAGAGATTTACATAGAGAAACCAGAAGGATTTGAAGCACATGGGAGGGATTCTCATGTATGCAGGTTGAAAAGAGCACTGTATGGACTCAAGTAGGCTCACAAGGCATGGTATTCACATATTGATAGTTACTTGCAGAGTTTGGGCTTCATTAAGAGTGAGGCAGATCCAAACCTGTACTATGTTTAAGTGAATGGTGAACTTCTCATATTGGTGTTATATGTTGATGACCTATTTCTCACAGGGTCAGAGGAGCTCATAGAACACTACAAGCATGATCTTGTAGGATGAAGGACTTGGGGTTGATGAAATACTTTCTGGGATTGGAGTTGTGGTAGAAAGAGGGAGAGATCTTCGTTGGACAAGGGAAGTACTTAATTGATATCTTGAAGTGATTCAAAATGGATAGTTGTAAGCCCATGTCAACACCACTTGTGACAAATTGTAAGTAGATTGATGCTTCCAAATCAAAGGTAGTGGACCTAACTTTATACAAACAATTGATAGACTCTCTTATGTATTTAGTCAACACCAGGCTAGACATTTGTTTTGCAATGAACTCACTCAGTCAGTTTGTGGTGGAACCGAAATGTATACACTAGATAGATGCAAAGCATGTTTTGAGATATCTCTGAGGCATGATTGATTATGGGTTGAAGTATGTTCAACAGGATGGAGTGAAGCTCAAGGGGTTTATCGATACAGATTGGCCAGGAAATACAACTAATCGAAAGAGCACACTACTGAATTTGACACCATTTTTGGATGGACCTTTATCGGTCGTTCGACAAATCTTTGTCGGACAAGTGACGAAATGATGAAAATATTTTCGTCGAAAGGCCGACGATGAATTAAACGTTGAAATAACAGCGTAGATTCGTCAGTCATCGACATCATAAAATGACTTGGGTTTTCATCAGAATATCAACGAAAACTTCGAGTAACCACCGATGAATTACACTAGAAGTTCGTTGCCATTTCGATGAAATAGGCAAGGAGTAGCGTCGAAACAACATCAAACGTTCATTGCAATTTCGACGAAATGGGCGAGTAGAGTCGAAACAACACCAAACATTTGTCGAAAGTGCGACGAAATGGGAAAATAGTAGCATTGAAACAACACCAAAATTTCGTCGAAAGTGCGATGAAATGGGAAAGTAGTAGCATAGAAACAACACAAAAAGTTCATCAAAATTGCAACAAAATGGGAAAGTAGTAGCGTCGAAACAACACCAAAAGTTCATTGAAAGTGCGACGAAATGGGTAAGGAGTTACGGCGAAACCTTCGTCGCAGCTATAGCAACTTCATCGAACCTTTTCAGCAATTCGTTGGTGGGTTTCGTCAAAATTGTGACGAAGCAATGCAATTTAAAAAAAAAAAAAAATTCGTGGAAATGTACCATCGCAGAGACTGGCGATTGATCATACATACAGACTGCATATTGGTTTGATGCTTCAAACGATGCATTTCTTATATTTAAAAGTGCATTACCTTATTGAGCTTCTCTTTTTTTTGAGAATAGTTTAATATTCTCTACTTAACAGGGCCAACCACGTGATGGTCAAAGCTCATTTGGCCCCTCCCCCCCACCCTCACATCACTCTCAATTCCCCATACCCAATCATCTAACATTAATCATTCATTCATCCATTAATAACATATAACATTCATTCATTCATCCATTAATAACATATAACATTCATTCATCCATTAATAACATATAACATTCATTCATTAACATATAACATTCATTAATTAACATATTCACATTCATTCATTAACATAGTATATTCATTCTTTCAGTTTTTACATATTATCAAAAATATGGTTGTCATGATATGATTACAATCACTTTTTTTTTTGTTTCTTTTTTAAAGCTACATAAAGCTGAAGTGGAGTATCATTTTCTAAATCAATATCTATCCCCCTTTAGTTGTTCTGCCCTCTGCTTGTGATCTTAATGTATGCCTAGTCATCTGCTCATGATGTGGACGCCGCTGCAAGGGGGGGTCTGCTGCAATAAGAAAGAAATGTTAAATTGATGTGTTTATTATTATTGTTACAAGTATTTCATTAATTGAAAAGAACATTAGAGTGGTTCTCTTTACCTAATGGGTCCACATCATGTTCACGAACTTTTGTTATAGACTCAGTGCTCAACATGTTGAACACCCTCTAAATCGATGTAGTTGAAACATGAAAGGTTACATTAATTAATACACCAATTGAAATAAAATACGTTTAAGAGAACATGAGGTGGTCCTCTTTCTGATGGGGCCACATCATGTTCTCTAGCGATCATGCTCAACGCGTTGATCATGCTCTACATGCTCTAAATTTGAAACAACATGTTATATTAATTAATACACCAATTGCAATTAAATATGTTTAAAAGAACTTTAGAGTGGTCCTCTTTACCTGATGGGGCCACATCATATTCCTGATCTTCTCTAGCCTGATCATGCTCAACATGTTGATCACGCTCTACATGCTCTAAAGTACCGGGATGCACACCATGACCTTCATCTACACATTGTGCTCCACCCTCACTAGGTTGCATTCCAATGTCATGTGCAGTATTATCATTGCTTGAATGTTTAAAACAAATAGGCATGTAATTACTTTATGGTGGAAATTAATATTGAATAGATTGCACAAGTATTCAATTTTAAATAAACTTTATTGAGTTTATTTACCTACGTGTCGGTCAATGGAAGATTGTGTTTGCCCAGTCAAGACTCTTAGGCGTTCAGCCACGGCTCCATAGCCTTGCTGGAAGGAATCTTCAGGTCCTCTTCTGTGGGAACTCTTTGAATTCAGAGCCCTACATTTTTCATAAGATCATAAATTTTGCTTCTATGGTGTGATAAAACCAAAATTATTTTCAATTCATTATAATTTGGATGCAATATTTTATTTATTGATACTTACAATTCATGCGACTAATTTCATATAACCACCAGAGCCAAGTTTGTGTTGCTCGTGCTTTTCTAGTCTTGCCTTTGTTGCCTTCGATGTGTCGGGCAGCCTATGAAAAGTTTGAAATACGTTAGATTATGTAAAAAGAAAGAGTAATCAATATATAATTACATTGTTGATAGTATCAAACATAGCAGCATTAATTGTTTGGGGAAAAAATCAGCAAACCAAAAGTTCAAGATTTTTTGAAAAAATGGGGAAAAAATCAGGAAAAGATCGGGAAAAAATCGGATCTACAAAAAAAACAAAAATTTAAAGAAAAATAGTCAGAAACTACTTTGTTTAAAAAATTTAATGGCATTTCCATAGCATACAGACATTGAGAGCAAATAAAATACAGAGTTCAATCCATGAATTATAGAAAATAGATTTTTGTTGGTTATATTCATATCGCTGATTACATTGCACAAAACATAACTCCAGAGAGATAAATATCAGATGGTGATATTGTCTATGCTACCACATTTTTCATACATGCTCACCAAAGCATTTTATCAAACAACACCGCCTTGTCATGGCTAAAAAGCCTTAAAATAAGGTTTTGAACAAGTTATGGATGCTTGGAAAAAAAATCTATCAAAGCATTAATAGGCAATAGCATTAGTGAAGACCATTTTCCCAAAATGCCTCAAAGAAATGTGGTCTCATGGTGATGGAATTCCATGACAAACTTACAGCAATTCTGCTTGTCATGGCATTCAAGCATGGCATTCCATCACCATGAGACCACACATTTTTCGGGGTTACATTTTTCAAATAGTTCACTACCTTTCTATGCTACTCACATTTTCATACATGTCTACCAAAGCATTTTATCAAATAGTTCAATCTTCATGCTATTGCTAAAAGTAAAACCTAAAATAGGTGCTTTCGAACAAGCTATGGATGCTTGGAAAAATCTACCAAAGCATTAATAGTATAGGGGCTGATTATAGACAAGGGTGCGGAAGTGGTCAAAGTTTGAAAAGAAATGTGTAGAAGACGGCTACGGAATGCCATGACAATCCATAGGCAATTTCTTTGTCATGGTATCTGGCCATGGCATCATTCCATCACCATGAGACTACATTTCTTTGAGACATTTTTTTCAAGCAGTTCACTGCCTTGTTTATGCTACTGCATTTTTCATACATGTCTACCAAAGCATTTTATCAAACAATCCATTGCCTTACTGCTATGGCTAAAAGCCTGAAATAGGTGCTTTCAAACAAGCTATGGATGCTTGGAAAAAATCTATCAAAGCATAATAGTAAGCAACAAGCCATGGTCTCATGGTTTTTTTTGCGCGAAAATCAGCTCAATTTTATTGACCTTTTTTTTGTAGATTTTAAACACGTTTTTTTTGGCGATTTTGCAGTTTGAAACAAAAAAAAATCATTGACCAAAAATTCAATGATTTTTTCAAAAAACTAGGGAAACAATCGTCCAGCCTGTAGATTTTTTAAAAATCATGATTAATCGTGATTTTTGTAGATTTATGCTTCTATATCACATACCCTCTCCTTGCCCAAGGGTGTCTTTTCCTTTTTCTTTTCATCCTTCTCCTTTCCATCGGACACCAAGTCCTTCCACTCCCTCTTCGGAATCATGGGGGGATGCTCATACTTTTTGTTCTTCTCTAAATGTGACCTATATTGGTCCCTCGCATACTTTAGATAGGTACCAACTTTCTTAAGGACCTTGGTTCGGTTGAATGTTTTATCACCAAAAAACACAACTAAATGGTTAATGAGCTCATCTTTTAAATCTTGATTTTGGGAATTCCACTGTGTACGTATGGTGGGTTTGAAGATCTCCAATGTAATATCACTTAAATGTTTATAAAAAACATCATTTCCTGCAAAATGATCATGGGATCAATAGTCTAAAAAGAGCGATCAATAAGTAAATTTCAATTGGATTATATAGACTAATAATTAAAACATTTTAAAGTACCTAGGACCTTCTCCATCTTTATGGGAATGAAATCATTAGTCACCACAAGTGTGACCAGCAATGTTCTCGTACTAGTAATATGGGAAGATCCAGGAAATGCTACTGAAACATCACGAGTACTAGTGGCCTTTGCATCCCCAAGTACATATCCTGACGCATGTTCTGGTATGTGTTCGCTGCCAGAGGGTGCATTAACGAATGTCTACATGGTATGTGTTTCCGACATTTCAGACGACAATATAGGCATGAATGATGGGGTCAGATGATGTGATGTATGCGTAGGAAGATCAGGATGGACACTTGTACTGACCCTTACTCCTTGGGCAGCACTTGCAGTAACTTGATCATGGCCAGTAGCATCACGAGGAGGAAAATAACCCTATAAAAACAACACATATTTTAGTTCTTGACATAAAAGAGTACAAAATATAAAACCATGAATGAACTTATGTTATAATTAAAGACCTCATGACAACTTACTTGCAAATTTTGTAATCTCTCAGTCAATACTTTAACCCTCTCTTATCTCATCTGTTTGAGGCACTATGAACATCAACTTAGTCATTTCTTCATTGCATTTTTTTTAGAGCTTCTTTATCATATCAAGAGGGTTTGCTAAATAAGCGATGTCATCATCACAAAATATTGACTGCACCTCACTATGGATGCTCTCCTCTACTGCTGGTGCCTTTCCCCAACCAATCGACTGCAACAAGAATATTAAAAACATTATCGAAATTAACCCAAAAAACTTATGAAAAAAACATAATAATAAAACATTTTGCTCATATCTAATTTGTACAATTATAATGAGGTAAACTTGTCGGGTAGAAGCACCTGAAGATACATCGCGATTTGTGCTCTGGGCCAGAGCCTTCTCCGTACGATCAATGTCCCCCTGTGACAAAAATTAAATATAAAAAAACATTACCAAAATGAAACCAATAGACTTATGAAAAAAAACATAAGAATAAAATGGTATATTGGAGTCATTAATTGGAGGTTGGGTAAAATGGTACATAAGACGCACTCACCCCCTATATAGTAACTATTTTTGTAACTAAGCGATTCAAATTATAATCGCTTAGCAACTCTTCCCCTGCAGTTATTGTTTTTATCGCACATACGAATACACGGTTTCCCTCGTGCCTCGAATATGCAATTGGGCTGCTTATTTGTTGAACCAGGTCATGTACTGTTTATAAACCCCACAATATAACTCCGGACAAGCTGTATCTTCCATCAATGTGTACATAGCCACCCTTTATTTTGATCCTATCTTTAGTTGTATATACACTGCTGATAGTGCATACTACCACGATACTTCAGGTATATGAAACCAAATTGCAAACTAATCTTTGTAACCTGTAATAGGGTCCAACATACTCCATCAATTTAGTAACTTTGTCCCAATGCACCTTTATGTCGCCCATGCAAAAATAGGCCCAAACCATGTAATGACGATGGTGTTATGCAATATATCCTCTCGTTGACACAAAAATCAGTGTTTATTGGAGGAAGTTCCTTGGGTACCCATTGTTTTCGTAGATGTTTGCACCTCAAGGGAACCTCGACATCGCCTATGCTCTTATCATCATAAGAAAATGACCCCCCTTAAGCAAGAAAAATTCCACGCATTTACAAAATTTTCTTCTAATCTTTTGACCTCTAGTTGATCTCCCTCTTTAGACATACATGTCTCGCTTTCCTCTTCTCTTCCTGAATTTCCCTCGCTCAAGGAAGATAGATTTGAAAAATACCTATTTGGTGGTACCAAGATTCATAAGGATGTTGGATGAAGTTATTTCCATGGTGATGATCCCAAGGTGACATTTTCATGATTAATCTATCATTTCATCGCTAGAATTTCACAGGTTATAGTAAGGTAATCAAGTCTTGATAGATTGTAAGCTATTGTTACTACCATCCAAATGTGTCCATCACAAATCAAATCTACTTAATATTTTAACTCCCAAACTTTGTAACAAGTGTTAATATGACTATGGTCCACCAATTACACAACCAAGGCCTCAAATGTATTCTCTAATTGTAATCAGTTGACATTTTCTTCATTCAAGTAAATAAACTTGAAGGGAAACACCAAGTGGTTTATTGGACACCTACATGACTAAAAATAGCAGAAAATTTACATTTAATTTCCATATGTCTAAGTGTGGTTAATGGGAGGGAGGTGTACCAGGGCCCCGTTGTCATCATAAGTTTCACGCTTTTGGCAATAATTTTTTTTTAAGTCATATTAAATCTTCCTATGTCTAATTGCTAGGAGATTTTTGGTATTTTTTAAGGTAGGATGATTGATGAAAGAGCCCAAAGACTAGCCTTTCTCCATGGTATCTAGGTACACATAGCAGTGGTCTTCTCTTATATGGTTGGACATGATTTAAAGAACTTAGCTAAGAATTATTTATTTAACCTAAGGTTTTCTCATAATGCCATCATTGGAAAAGTATGATCAAATTCTTCTATTATGAAGAATTGGTCAATGTGCCTCTAGTAATCACTATAAATGTTTGTAAGGATAAAATGACTAATTGCATCAGGTAGGAGAGAATCAACTTTGAGTTCTTCAAAGATTATATTCCTCTATTCATAATTTTTAAGGCTTGTGTGTGGAGGAGGTTATCACTACCAAGAAGGGAGGAGACCTTTCCTTGTATTCTTTTATAATTTTCATTATTCTTATTTATTTTACACTTACATTTACAAATACACATACATATGCATTTACTGTTTTCATTTATTTCTCATGTAGTTTAATAGTTTGATCGATTTCATATTATATGTGCTGAAGACTTTAGAATTTCAATTACATTAATTTATGGATATATTGTATCTATAACACTACAAAACCATATGCTCTTTGCATTTACCCTTGCATTTAGAAATACACATTTATATACATAGATATAGATTTCCTTTAATGATATGTTGCATTTATTGTTCTAGGAGAGCATCTAGTAAATTGCATTTACATTTTTACATTTAAAAAATACATATACATATACATATACATACATACATATATATATATAGAGAGTATATATATATATATATATATATATATATATATATATATATATATATATATATATATATATATATGTGCGCGCGTGTGTGTGTATGTATATCATTTATATTCATTGTTCAGAAACAACCCATTAGGTCTGCACATGGATACAAATTCATAAAATCAAATCTCCCATAGATGTTTTGTTGAAACCTAGGCTTGAACCTCTCATTTCACATGCTTTTCTTCACAAAACTATTTAGGACAGTAGCTATACCTTCTTTATTTCTCATCCTACACCCTATTCATGCATCCTACAATTACAACAATATCCATGGGGCCTCTTACACAAGCTACAATAATCACAAAAAGTGTAAGATCCACTTTATATAATGTTTGGACTACAAAACCCTGAAAAATAGGGTAACTCAAATTATGATTTGTTGGTGAGCTGTATGGACAAAATCATTAGCACCAGCTCATTCTTGGAGTCTTTTGAAAGAGAAGTGAATCAGGTGGTAGTTAAGTACAAATCTTATAGTGTCAAGGTGAATGAGGTGATCAATTTTGATTGGCCAACTGATGAAGAGTACCAGAAATGGGTAAATTTATATTTGACTAAGGAAGAGTTAAAAGGAGTAGGCTGCTAATGGTTGACAAATTAGCTGTTGCAGTTACAACAAATTCTAGTTTTGTTTTTTGGTGACAGTCTAGGCACAAAATTCTTGAAGTTTTTTGTTGCTGCATCAACCATTCTTAGCGGGCATGATGAACAAGAAGATTCTCTGGGGAGATTGTTGTTGTAAAAAAATTTTGGAATATCACAAGGAAGTCAAATTGGTTGGTGACACGTGTGCTTTCTAGCCTGATGCTTGTGAACTCCTCCTTTTTCTATAAGAAGGATTTCAAGCCTAGAAGTACGGGTTAGCAAGTTAGATATTTTTGGTTGAGTCTAGATGAAGTTGCAAAGAAAATTGTAAAGTCTGATGATTTTAGGGAAAATGTAATTTAGGTTTTGAGTCATTCTGTAATAGGTTTTGAATTCATGGGGATTTGATGTTTTATGACAGTACTGACATTTGAATTGATATGATTAATTCAAACTCATGTCTCTCCATTGTT
>VDFB02271358.1:24798906-24826088 GCA_007258455.2 Sequoia sempervirens | reverse complement strand
TAGGGTTATGGGTAGAGGGGAGAGAGATAGAGGGATTCAGTGAGAGAGAGAGGGAGGGAGTGGGAGAGAGATAAAGAGTAGAGGGTTAAGGGTAAAGGGTAGAAGGTAGAGGGTTAAGGGTGGAGGGGAGGGATATAAGAGTGAGTGAGTGCGTGAGAGAGAGAGACCTGAGAGAGGGAGAGGGGGTAGGAGGGTGAGACTTGAGGGAGAGAGGGAAAGAGGGATGGAGTGGGAGAGAGATAAAGTGTAGAGGGTTAAATGTTTAGGGTTATGGGTAGTGATGGAATTTCAAAGTTTTGTTCTTTGTGTTCTATTTTATCCTGCCTTATGTCTCTGGTCATCTATGGTGTTTGGGAAAAGTGTAAGGATGGGGTTTTACCTTCCTCTTCATGTAAAACCCTAGTGTTCATCTTACACCTTGGATGGGATCTATTTGGTCATTACTTTTTGGGAAGGCTTTAAAATGACTTAAGCCCCATCGCTTCGTACGTCTAGGCTAGACCCCCTTTTGTTTTATTATTTTATTTCCTTCGCCTAACTTTATTCTTCCTAAGTCTTTTGCTGGTCTCGTGTTCCCTTGTTAAAAAAACTTATGTCATTGTTTTTCATTGACCTAGTGATGTCCCCTTATTCCTTTAGGGGAGAGGGACCAGTAGTCGTGCATGCTAACTTTCTCAGCATCTAGCAATTGACTAAAATATCGTAGAACCTTCATTTTATTTGAAATGTAGACTGGTCTCTTATTTATCTATAACTAAGGTTTGGAGGCGTGACTCATCATGCAACTTGCCACATCGACAGATCTTTTGAGAAGTGTCTAAAATTTGACTTTTTAAAGGTTTGACCAAAACTTAATCATGGAACCCCCAATAGTTGAACCAAAAAAATATCATTTGTTGCTTGTAGAATATGATATTTTTATTTAAATTAAAATTAATATACAACCTAAGTGGACCAAATACTTATTGATAACCATAAATCTTTGATATCTCTACCTTTTATATTCAACACATATGAACTAATAGTTGAACACAAAAAATCTATTTGTTGTTATAAAAACAACACATAATGATTTAAAATACAACTTATATTGAACAAAAATGGACCAATAGTTGAACACTAAAGCTTTTTGAAAATCCTTCACATTTAATGGGAAAATACATGTTATTTATTGTGCTCACCTTTTATATTTGTGATAGGAAAAACTATTAATATAAAATTATCCAATGCTTGTATTGATGAAACTTCAAATTTTGTTCCTAATGTTTCACTCATGCCCTACCTTATGTCATTGGTCTTTCATGGTGTTGGAAAATTTCTTAGGGTTGGGGTTTTAGCTTTGTCTTCATCTTAAACCCTTGTGTTTACCTAATGCCTTGGTTGGGATCTATTTTATCATTACCTTTTTTGAAGGGTTTTAAAAACATCTTATGCCCCATCGTTCCATCTAGGCCTGGTCACTTTGGTCTTAATATTTTATTTCCTCCGCGGGTTTTATTTTCCTAAGTCCTGGTTGGCCCTGTGCTGAACGGTTTTAAAAACACTTATGTCATTTTTTTCCATCTACCTAGTAATGTCCCCTTGCCCTTTAATGAATGCTTTATTTTTTAGAAGATTGAAATTCACGCTGCCATCAATCAAAATGCCTTCAAGATCAACGGTTGCCCACCATCCTGTGATCGAGAATTGTAGGATGGCGATATCACGGGTGGAAAACACATGTCCCATTTGGGGGATCAAATTTACGTGACTGTTCATCAACTATCCTTTGATCTGAGTCATTCCTCGCCATCCCACAATGGTGCTTTGGTTGATTGTGAAATCACGGGCGGGTGCCACATGGACTGTACAAGGTGGGGCCCGAGGAAATTTTTGTGTGATATATTTTAAATGTTTCATTGCTTCCAAAGTAAAACATTTAAAATGAAATATTTGACCGTCGATCAAAATGCCTTCAAGATCAACGGTTTCCCACCATCCCATGATTGGGAATTGTAGGATGGCGATATCGCGGGCGGGCGACATGTGTCCCATCTGGGGGATCGAATTTGTGCAATTGTTCATCAACTATCCTTTGATTTGAGTCATTCCCTGCCATCCCGCGATGGTGCTTTGGTTGATTGCGAAATCACGGGCAGGTGCCACATGGACTGTACAAGGTGGAGCTCGATGAAATTTTTGTGCGATATATTTTAAATGTTTCATTGCTTCCAAAGCAAATCATTTAAAATGAAATATTTGAAAAGGTCGGGGGGAAACTCATTAAAAATGAGAAAAAGCGTGGAAATTCATTAAAAATGAGCAAAAGCGGAGAAATTAGGGCAACTAGTCAAGTCAAGAGCAGGCTACGCAGCATACAAAATGGTATGCCAATCCATGGCCTGCCAGTAGCCCGCCTTCCGTGCAGAAAATAACCTAATTCATAACCCTCACATTTTTTATTTTTGAGCCCACATACAGCGGTTAAACTATTATAAATTTTTTGTTTAATATATTTAAAAAATATTTTATAAATTATTTATAAAATATTTATAATATAAAATATTTTTTTAATATATTAAACAAATATATATAAACTCTTTAATATTTTTTATTAGTGATTTTAATGGTATATTAAAAAAAAAATCATATTTTGATAGTTGAATACATTCAAAATATTTCTAATATATTTCTAATTTAAAAAAATATATTGTTTAATTTTTTAAATATATATTTTTTTCAAAAATATATTTTTATTTTTTAAAATATATTATACATACAAAATTACATAATCAATAATAGATAATAGATTTTGGTGAATATATCTAGGTATGTTACTATGCTTGAAAAACTAATTTAATTAAAAACTTTACTAACATCATTAAAAAGGTAAGTTTTAATTATAAAAAATTTAACATTAGAATTATTTAACATTTGAAATAGAAAATTTAAATATTATATTATAATAGTTTATAATTTACTTATATAGTATTTTGGATAATAGAAACAATTTTGATTGATTTGATATTTTCTAAGTTCATTATTGAATTTAAATCTTATAAAATATAATTATATATCTTTAATCAATATTATAATTTAAAAATAATAATCAATATTGAACATCTTAGATTTTAGTATAACTTAAATATTAGAAAAATTTAATGTATAAGTTTATAAAATATAATATATATTTTTTAAATAAAGATTTAAAGATTATTATATATGTATATTTAAAGATCCATAGAATTATCTTTTTAACTATGAAATTAATATGATTAATTTCATTTATAATTTTATGTTATCTTATCTTTTTAACAATTTTTTGGTATCCTACCCCAATCTAAATCCCAACCCTACTATTAACCCCAATCTTAAGCCTAACAATAACCCTAAGTGAACACTTATCCTAATTGAACCTTAACCCTGATTTAGCCCAAACCCTAACCTTAACCCTAACCCTAATTAAACTCTAGCTTTGATTGAAATCTAACCCTAATTAAACTCTAGCCCTAATTGAACCCCAACCCTAACCTAAACCCTATTTGAACCCCAACCCTAGTATCTCACAAATTATACAAGATCAAGACCTTTCCAACTCTGGTAAACCTTATTGGATAGTGATAAAAGCTATCTTATCTTTCATTAAGGTAGAAAATTTTTGTTATACAACACACCCCTTGAAAATTGGAGATAGGCACTGCAAAAAGAAGGTAAACACTAATGAAAATGGTCAGTGGTATTGTGGAAGATGCACGATAAAACTTTCCCTGAATGTGATTATAAATATATACTTCAATGCAAAGTGCAAGACCATACTTCATTCACTTGGATTACAACTTTTGAAGAAGTGGAAGAAGAAATTATGGGTGTAACAACAAAAGAATTGAACATTTTGAAGCATGAAAAACAAGATGATGTTAAGTTTTCACACATTATACAAAAGGTCCTTTTCAACAGATACATATTTAAACTTCAAGTGAAAAAAGAGACTTATAATGATGAACAAAGGATTAAATGCAGTCATAAAAACAAAAAAGTTTGATTATTCATCTAAGAGCAAAGATTTATTAGACTCAATTTCAAAGCTATAGGTTCATAACATTCAAATGCTTGAATGTATATAATGTTAACAATGTATTCAAACATTTGAAAAAAAAAAAGTTGATATATTGAAGTTAGTTAATGTCATTTTGTCATGATATACTTCTTTGATACTGTCAATACTAAATCTAATGATTGATGAACATTTCTTCTTTTAAATTTATTGTTCTTGGTTGATTGTTGTTATAGACAAGTTGGTATGATTTCAAATTTGAATGTATACCCTTATATATGGGAATTGAGATAAACAATGACACAAACAATAATGAAATCAAATTGATTGCTTTCCAAATTCATATTCATGAAAATGTAAGCATTTTTTCAAATCAATAGGCATCTTGATAAAGATAACTCTTAGAGTGTTTTACATATATTATTAATTAATATAGGTATGCTAGTTAATTAAATTATTAACTATATTTTTGTATTATATATTGAATTGTTAAAAGATGTAAAAAATTTAATACTAAATATATAGGAAAATGGTTAAAAAATTACATATTTTTTTTAAAAAAAAATATAGTGTGTAATTTAAAATACAAATTATATAATTCTTATAATATTTATATTGTTATTTATTGAATATTTTATAGAATTTAAACTAAACTAAAATTAGCCTCCCCCTCTCGCTTCTCCCCTCTCTCCCCTCCACATATATCTCCCTCTCTTCCCCATCTTCTATCTCTCCCCATCTCTCTCTGGGATTCTTTTCTCCCTCCCTATACCCCTATGTATCTTCTTCATATCTCAACCTATTTGTCCCTTTATCTCCCAGACATATCTCTATCTACTGCTCTTTTCTCAAAGTTTTTTTTTGATCCTGACTTTGTCTCCTGATCTTTATCTCGATTTATCTTTACTGGATCGACTTTAACTGACTTCGATCGAATTCGGATTAACGAACGACTGACCCTTTTAAAATCCATAAAATATTTATTATCTATTTAGTTTTACTAATTATATAATACAATACAATACAATACAATTAAATATTCATTTTATATTAATTAAACAATTATTAATTCAAATTTTAGAATAAATTAAGAAATAAGATCTATATGAAATTAATTTTCTATTTTTTTTCTTTGTGTCCAAATCATTTCATTTTATAAAATTATACTAAATTCTAGATATCATAATTAAACACAAAAATTTATTCTATTCTAATCCTAACCCTAGTTAAACCTTAACCGTATTTGGACTCTAACCCTTACCCTAATTGAACACTAAATCTAATTGTAATTGACCACTAAGCATAATTGAATTCTACCCCTAACCCTAACCCTAACTCTAACTAAACCCTAAAGCTAACTCTAATCAAACCCTAACTGAAACCTACTTAATTGATTCATAATCCCAACCGTAACCCAAACCCTAATTGAAATTTAAAACGAACCTTAATTAAGTATTAACCCTAATTGAACATTTATTGAACTCTAGTCCTAATTGTACCATAACCCTAACTTTGAACTACAGTTGAACTCTAATCCTAACCCTAACACTAATTCTTATCCTAATTGAACCTTAACCCCAACCCTAACCTTAACCTTGACCCTATTTTGAACTCTTATTGAATTCATAACCTTAACTAAAACCCCAACCTCATCCTCAATCCTAACCCAAATGAACATTCATTGAACCCTAAACCCAACCCTAAGTGAACACTAATCCTAATTGAACTCTAACTTTTAGTTGAAAATATTGAAGTGCCTTAGATTTTCCCATTCATCACATTTATCATTCAATTCCTAATAGAACTCCAAAAATTTATACTTTTATAATGTTTTAATACACACCTAATAAGGGTTTAGAGTTTAAGGGTTAAGGGGAGAGAGATAGAGGAGTGAGTGAGTGACCCATTTTACATATTATTCTTTATTCTTTGTCACAACATTTAGTTACCCATTTACCATTAGCAAGAAATGACCCAAGAATTTGATAGAATGGACTACTCATATAATACCTTGCATTATGGAGCTCAATTCTCCGATATATTACTACTTATCAAACTTTGTAAATAATTGTAAACTTATGACCCATTTAAGCATTTAATTGATTTTCTTGAATCAAAGCAAAAACATAGACACACAATTGAACAAATTCTCAAAAGAAGAATGACAACATCATTCACATTTCATTCAAAATTCACTCAAATCCACATAAGGAGAGAAAATATATTAGAATTATATGTTTATTCATGCTTATAAGTCATATCTGCATACAATTTAAGATAATTTGCATATATTCATCCAAAACTCAAAACAAGTATCTATTCTATTTCGTCTGCTTGGGGTTTTAACAGCCAATGGCACCACAGATATCACTTCCTTATCAGAGGACATATATCTTTCTACCCATATATTCAACTCAAAACCTAGCTAGAGCTTTCATCAGTTCTCTCCCTACAAGTGAGCCTTAAATTCCCTTTTATATGACAAGGGAGAGACAAGCTTCGGGCTCAAATGTAATTTCACCACAAATTTTCATTTGAACAAAATTTGCATTGCATTTGACTTTCATTTCAAAACTTCCCACACATTGAATCTACAAAACATAGTGGCACATGAATTGGGGAAAGCTAAAAGAAAAGGGAACACAAATTGTCATCAAAATCCCCTTCTCGCTATCCACGCAAAAAAACTAGGAAATCAAATTTCCACGAAGGCACCACAACAACTTCTTATTTACCCACCACCTTGCCCTTACCAACACTCAGACCCCGGTATACATGCCCGCTTCTAGTTGTTGCCCAATACGGTAGACCCTCAACCTCCTCTTCTTTCTTGTCCTTGCCCAATATGGTTCTAGTCCGTTCACTTGGGGTTTTAATAGGAAATGGCACCACAGATATTACTTCCTCATCAGAGGATAGACCATGATTAAAGCGAGGTAAATACTGATAGTAGTCGGAGTCAGTCTTGGTTACATCATCAGAAGTGTTGCTCGTAAGGTCAATGGGCGAGTGTTGGCATCCAGATAAGGAGCCATGCCCATACCTTATTTTCCTACCGACACTAGTAATAGAGCACACCACCGACTACTTGCCTTTGTCATCTACCAGTTGAGAAGCAACATCCTGGAATTGCAACCTTCCACTGCATCTAGTGGGCACAAGCCTGGGCTTGTCAATGAAAGCACCTTCCTGAATAGCAGGACCGAGCTTTTGTGAGCTCAAACAAACAAACCTCCTTACTGACTTACTCATTTTCTCTTCTTAAAAAAGCACTCAAACTTGATTAGAATCAGCCCACAAAGTGCTCTAATTGCTACAAGAATGACACTATTAGTAGTTAATTTCTCTTGTATTTATTGTGTGAGGTAATGGCAACCTTCATCAATGCTTAGTAGAAATGCATGTGCAAACATGACAATTTGGTGGCGTATGTACTGTCATCATTTAACTAGAGTTGCTTGAGAATCCAAAGATCACCCTTCATGATTGCCAACAACATCTTCACATAGATTGAGATCGACATGACTACACAAGCAAGGAATAATTCATTAATGCTTCACCAGTTGTATGATAAATGGACCACCAAGTGCCATTTTCCAACTTTGAATACTTCCTGCTGATCTCCTGAAGAGTTGGCAGATCAAATGGTTTATCTCGGGCTAACTCGGTTTGACATGCAATGAAGCATCATTCACCTTCCTCATGACCAATAACATTAATCCATCTCAGAAACCAACTACCATGTCGGTAGGTCCTATGCACTTTGCAAACTGAATGGATGGAGCTATGCATTGTAATCTCGTTGACCTCACGGCTTTTAACCAACCTTCATCTTCCTCCTGTGAGCTAGCAAGGAACAACAGAGATTTACATTAGCTTTTGATCTTGGTTGTCAATCTAAAACCACGGGTTATCAGCTCAATAGTGGAGATTGGGCCCCACATTCCATACAAGACACACATCTTCCTTTTTCTAACCTCACGCCAAATAACAGGGTGACACCTTAGGTCTGCGAGTTGGTGAGGTACGATCAAGATCTTCTCCCATATCTTCGAATCTAGAAAACCTACACATTGCACGGTTAGTATTTAATGAAATTCTTTTGCTAAGCCATTGACGACATGACCACTAGGGTTAATGGCTTAGGCTTACATCACTGGATTAAAATTAAAACCCAACTTTGATTTTAATACTTTATTTCCTTCGCAGGGTTTTATTTCCTAAGTCTTGGTTGGCCCCATGTTTCATCTTTTAAAAAACAACTTATGTTGTTGTTTTTCGTTTGCCTAGTAATTCCCACTTCTCCTTTTAATGAATGTTTTATTTTGCAAGGGTTGATTTAGTGTTTTTGTTGATCTATTTCCTACAGATATCAATGGTGCGCGCCATCCCGTGATCAAGAATTGAAGGATCACGAAATCATAGGCGGGCACCACGTGTCCTATCCGGGGGATCAAATTTTCACTATTGCTGACCAACTGCCATTTGATCTGAGTCATTCCCTACCATCCCACGATGGTGCTCGGGTTGATTGCGAAATCATGGGCGGGCACCACATGTCTCATCTAATGAAGCCTAAAGAGTAAAGTAAACACTAGCTAGCTTTAAATGTATTAAGGGGCGGATTACTAAAGTGTTCTTGAGACGCACATGTTCTAAATTGACGGATATGTTATAATCTCACTGGAAAAGCTGCTTGAAGGTTAACGACATGGATGGCGATTGTGTTAAAGGAACAAGATCATTGATGCTTAGGATCAACGGTTGCCCACCATCATGTGATCAGAAGTTTCAGGATTGCGATATAGTGGGCAACCACCACGTGGACTTCCTTCATAGTGTATGGTAAGGTGGGCCGCTTATTGCCATGTTGGCAATTGTGTCAGCTTGTTTTGAAGGTGGTCGTCGATGATTTGATCAAGCTGAAGAATCGATGGCTCAAATTTAAATCTGCATCAAATATGGTTGGAGTTGTTCGTGCAACGTGAAATTGAGCTTTAATGGTGGATGAGACACTTTCTAGCATAATTTGATCGACAATAAAATCAATTTTCTTGCTTGGTCTATATCACAAAGCATTCAACTATTTCACGGAGCAATTTCAGAGCCGAAGGTAGAATTGCAAGTTTCTGCAGCCAGAATTTGGGAGTTCTGCGAACAAAGCTGTGAGTTTATTTTCTATGCCTCCCGGTCATTTTGCATTTGAATTTGGGAAAGGATTAGCTAGATGTGATGTGAGCTTGTTGATGAATGTGTTAGGGCTATAGTTTAATTGTAGTTGTGAGAAATTGCAGTGTTTTGTTCTGTAATTTTCTATCTCTGGTTAGTCCTAGCTATCTGAATTATAATATTGTAAAGAAGCCCTAGTTTGTCCGAGATGGCATCGCCCAAGCAACATTTTAGCCAGACTGAATATTTGAAATGAAACCTGTATGATGATTTCCTAGATCAATTCCCCTTGTCAACGAATGATAGGAGGAAGGGATTGGTCCTAATGCAAGGGAAAATCCTGGGGGAAGGGTTAGTGTATAATTGCTCCAACATTGCCGATGCTAGGGTTCCCCTCACTGGCTTGGAATTGTTCAGATTGTGGTACAAATAGAGGAATTTTCCTCACCCTTTTTCAAATGGATGGATGTATGATATAGGGAACCCGGTGGTACCAAATGTATTCCCTGATGTAGACCTACTTAGGACAGTGGCTGCAAGATATGACCCTGTTACATAGATAATCAGGGACAATGATGGAAAGGTTTTATTGAGCATTAACAGAGAAGAGGTCCAACATATTTTTGACTTGAGTGAACCGAGCGAAGACTTGGTTCCTATCAACCTTGAGGAAATGAAGCAGGAGTATGCAAAGCTGAAATCTTTTTTTAGACCAAGGTTGCTTCCACCTCATTTGGCTAAGGCAGGAGGTTCAAAATTTCATATCAACCCTAATGACTAGGAACCTTTAAAATTAAATTGTTTTGCAAACCATTTCCTGGCCACTTTCTATTCTTTATGTCAGATTTTGGGTTTCAGTCCTAGTACGGTAATGCCCATTGCTTATATGTTCATGGGGGTGCAAATACAACACCCTAACTTCTTTGTGACCTATGACTTCGCTTCTTTCTTGGCTGAGAGGATGCATGGAGGGCTGTCAAAGCTGTAAAAAAATGATACCAACACTCAATTCTTTTGGTATTCTATGTTAATGCATATATTTTTGTTTAAGAATCCTAACTTTTTCTCTAAGAGGATGAAATTAAGGCAATCAGTTGATGGAGAAAGATTGCCAGTACAGATATGGGCTGCAAATTTATCTTGTAATAAGGAAAGCACTAGTTATGTGCAATTTTCTAATTGTTTTGCTTCCAGATTAAGGGCTAGATTAATGGTGAATATACCTAGAATCCCTGAGGAATTACATGATTTCCTCAGGCCAAAGGAGAGGAAGCCAGAATTGAAGGTTTACCATAACTGGGGTGATATTATCCCATACCTAGTCAACATTGTCTTGAGAGTATATGGTTTTCAGGGAGCCCCTCATATACTGCCATACAATGTGCAACCAAGAGTGGGATTTGCAGAAGTTATGTGGCAGATACGTTGTATTCATGAGGACAACCTCACTGGAAGGGGTAAGGGAACATTTTTTCTAGATTATACAGTGGTGTCTGATTTTGTATTTTTAAAGGGAGGTTGGATGCATTTTGATAATTTCTTTAATGATTACCATTTGAGGTGTGGACCAAAGTAGCAACATGATCCTGAGGGTTTCTTTGCTCTTTTCAAACAAAGAATAAAAGCTGGAAATTTTGTGCATGAATTCAATTTCCCTTAAGACTTGATTAGAAATGAATTTGATTTGAATAAAAAAGAGTTGAACAAGGAGAAATGGATAGCTTATGGTAAGCTACTAGATGTTGTGCACAAAATGGATCCAAAATTTATGATCCACTGTTGGAGTTCAGTCCCCACCATAAGAAAATTGATTTTTTGATGGGAAACTTCAAAGAAATTATGGGCACATTGAGGACAAAAAAGATAAATTTAGAATTGAGTCTGGGTGTACAAGAGCAAGGTGCCAGACCAATTGAAACAAGGCCAACATACTAGCCTATGAAAAGGTGGCCCATTTATAGGAGGAAAAAGGATAGTAGCAATGATGAAGAAGAAGTGGACAGAAAAGGAAAACAGATTATGAAAGTGCCTCCGCAACCAAGTCCAAAATTCGAAGTGCTTGGGGCAATCAAAATTATTGATTTAGAATCATCACCGGAAGACAATCCCTCATCACCACCATCCGAGCCAAGCCCTAAGAGGCAAAGAATTGATCAACCACAGGAGGATCTGATGGATGAGATTATTGTTACTGATCAAGACATGGAAGTTGGTATTCCTTCCCCTCCTAGGCCAGCTGAATTAGTTTTATCTGATTTAGATATGAAAGGTAAAAGTGTACAAGATGCAAGAATGAAGGCATGCAAGGAGTTTCTAGATGACAATACATTTGTAAAAACTCATGTATTCTTATAATTGGTATGGAGGATGAAATTTGAAGAGTATCAAGATAAATGTAGGCAGAGAAGAGAACTAAGGCCTGACAGGTCAGACCAGGAGAATGATGAGGAGGTAAAAGCTGAATTAATGGAAGAATTCAAGAACATCACTCCTGAAGAAGGAAGAAAACTAGTGAGTCAGGCTGGTGTATTAATTATGCCTGAATGGGACATTGCAGATGCAGTATCCTTTAATGCTATTATGAAGTCTAAGAATCCCTTTCAAGACTCTAAAGAAAAGGTCAAGGAAGCATTGAAAAACTTTGCTTTCAGTGAGGAAGATGAAACTCTAGCAATTTGGGCATTGGCCCCACAAGGGAGAAAACTGGATGTTTCTGATATTAATCCAAATTTCAAGGGAGGATTGATAATAAAGAGAGCTTCAGAGACCTCAACCACTGAAGCCACTAATTTGACTGTGAATGTGGCCAAATTGGCCCAAAAGACTGCTGAAAGGGAGGAAGTTGAAAGGAAGAGCTTAATGGAAAAATATAACCTTTTGATTGAGGAGTACATCAAGATGCAGCAGAAAAATGTTGAGTTGCAAACTTAAGTGGAGAGGTTTAGGTATAAGCAGATTGGGGAGACATCAAGTGCTCTATGAACCAGTACATTGCCTTCCACAATAGGGTCAGTGCCTCCTACTTCTCCAATTGTTTCCACACCAGGATCGCCCAGTCAAAATCCTGTCCTCACCCTTTCTTTAGAGGAAGTTGAAGAAGAAACAGAGTACTCTGTCGATCCTACAAAGAAGTAGCTCTTGCAAAAAATTGATGAATTGCAGGCACCATTACACAAAATTCAGGAGGGATCTCTCTTAGAGAAAAAGGAAATTGTTACTATTGTTTTGAGGCATTTAAATGAAAAGGTTGATAACAAATTGCTATTTATACATTCTTTATATTCTTTGTTGTTAGCAGCAATACATAATATTGATAGGGATTAGAAAGTAGCGATACCAATAATTGAAAATTAGATCCCTAGGGCCAGTGATCTGGATATCATGTATAAGGCCTCAAGGTTTGATATAAATAATAGGCCCTAATCATTAAAGCCTACTCATGTGTTAGTAAAATCGTTGAAACATTTTCAGACCTTACTAGATGACTTGAGTAGGAAGATTATGGAGCTGGTAAAGAATTTCAATGATTGGGGTAACACATTGTTACCTAATATAATTGATGAGTAGAGGAAAATCAGATCATTTCAACAATGGCAGGCTCAAGCAAGTGAGGCCATCAATTATCAAATCAATTCAATTTGTGATGAGTCAGACTATGATTTGTTGGTAAGCTGTATGGACAAAATCATTAGTACTAGCTCATTTTTGGAATCTTTTGAAAGGGATGCGAATCAGGTAGCGGTAAAATACACACCTTATAATACCAAGGTAGATGAGGTAATTAATTTTGACTAGCCGACTGATGATCAATACCATAATTGGGTAACTAAATATTTGAATGAGGAGAAGTAAAAGGAGTGAACTACTAACAGGTGGCAGATCAGATGATGCGGTTGCAACAGTTCCTGTTTTGTGTTGACGGCTTTCTTGGTGCGGTTTTCTTGTAGTTTTTTGCATCAACATTCCTCAGCTGATATGATGAACAAGAACATTTTTCAAGGTGGTGGCTGTTGTAACAAATTTTGGAATATCACCAGGTGCTCCAATTGACTAGTGATAGGTGTACTTTCTAGCCCGGTGCTTGTTTTCTCCTTCATTTTCTATAAGAAGGATTTCAAGGCCAGAAGTATGGGTTAGCAAGTTAGATAATTTTTGTCAAGTCTAGGTGAAGTTGCAGAGCGAATTGGAAAGTCTGATGGTTTTAGAGAAATGCAATTTAGGTTTTGAGTCATTATGTAACAGGTTTTGAGTTCATAGAGATTTAATGTTGTATAACAGTACTAGCATTTGAGTTGAAATAAAAATTTGAGCTCATGTCTCTCCATTGTACATGCATATCTGAACTTTGAATCTCAAGAGGCTACAAGAAAAAAATTGAGGGTTTATCATCATTTTTTTAGGAGTTATCGTAATTTTATGTTTTTTCATAAAATTGATTTTCTAGATGCAAACCGACGAATTTTTCAAAAATATTTACATTTTTGGAAATTTCTTTAAATTCTAATGGAGTCTATTTTTTGCAGATTTAATTTAGAATTCAAATACAATGCGAAAAAATATGATCTTCATTTTCTGTATGGTTTTCACAAATCCGCGTTTTTGAGAGCAAAACGGGGAATTTTTTTTACTTCTTTACATTTTTGGAAAGATCTTAGAAAATTTGCAGGGATCTCTTCTTTGATTTTTCATTTTTCAGATCAATAAAATCATCAAATAATGCAATCTAATTCAGCTATGTCAAAAACATGTATCTGAAATTGCAATTTTCTAATGAGCTTGCTTTTTTTTTCTTTGGCTACATTATAATATTATTTTTTGATCTTGTAGGTGAATCATACGGAGCTGGAAAAGCATTGGGATCAATCACAACAACAATTTGGAAAGTGAATAATCAGGTGCACACATTCTATTGTTAATATCTTAATCTTATTTGTCACATATTTCAATTTGGGGCATAAAATCAAATCTTGTTTGATCACATCATTGAAATTGGCTTAAAACAAAATTTTCCTTCAATCACACTTAAAAAAAATTGGTTTTAAAATTAATCATTTTCTTCCATCACATCTTGATTTGGGGTTAAAAAGAACACGTGCTTGAACTATTTTATAAATATTTCAATTTTCTAAACGGTTAATTAACAACTATGAGTGTGAACCAAGTGTGTGTGTGATCACAAGCACCCCACTTGATTTTCTTTTGTCAAACCCTTCATAGGAGGCCTACTATGGGATTTCATCACCCCTGGGGATGACCTCAATCGAAGTGTGAATCGAAAGACACGCTTGTTTGGAAGTTAAAATCTTGTCACTCTTGGCTAAGCCCCAAAGAACTTTATACCTTTGGGAAGTGAAGGTGAAGGGTGGTTTACCCCTTTCTCCTGGCTGTGTGGTATGATTTTTCTTTCAAATCATTCCTTAGTCAACCTTGTGCAAACTAGCTTGAGACCTAATTGGCCATACCCCACTTAACTAGTCATAGGGCTTGTTGTTGTGTATTCAAGTGTATTTTTAATCATAACATCTAATCTTCAAAGACAAATTTATCATTGTTTTTGGTGTGTGTGTGTTCATGTATTTACATGTGAAATATTGTGTTTGATAGTGCCCAAGTCAAACTTCCAATAAACACTTGCCACATCATCCAAATCATACAATCTTGTCATTCCATATCCTATCCTGAACATCATCATCTTTTTAATCCAATCAACATCATTTGACACCATGAAAATATTGGAAGACATAGCACAAGAGGTTGTTCACCTGCTTCACAGAGCTAAAACAATTCAAAAACCTTTTCCCCAACAAATCATTCATGAATTCCATGGCGTAATACAAAAACTTCAAGCAAACAAGTCACCTCAAATCCAACACCTCCTAGCTCAAGCCCAATACCTCATGGCCACTTGTCAAATCCAACAACCACCACATCATCCCCTATCCATTCATTATCACCCTTCCACCTCACACCAATCTAATCTATCCACTTCTTCTCATGACAATGCCACATCAACCTATCAAGCCACATCACGACAAACACATGTGAATTTAAGTTCTACATTGCAACAAGGTCAAACTTCTTCATGTTCTAATGCAACCATTGACAAGGGGAACACTAATCTAGGTCATTCACCCTCTAAGTATATCATACCACTATCCAATCAAAATACTATCTATAAGCCACCATCTCCGAGTCTTGATTCATTGGCCTCTTTACTTTCAAAATCAAGTCACACCCCTGAATATAGATATATAAAAAATAAATTGATGGGATTACCTAAATCCGCCCCTACACCTCCAAAGGATGTGACCCAAGGGCTACAAGCAAGGAATCAAACATCGCCATGTCCTTTGAACAAACAAAAGAGTCCTCAAAGATCATGCCAAGTCCTTCAAGTCAACCATGTCATCCACAACCCCTTGATTCAATTCAAGAGTCTCATGTCATAAGTCCAAGTCACCCTCTTTCATGCTCCTATGTTGTTGACCACTACGAATATGCCAAGTCTCTCTAAGAGTCATCACCTTCCACTTCCATTCAAGCAACCCAAGAGTTATATCAAGAGTCTACTCCCAAGCATGTGGAAACATCAAGCCCTAGTCCTAATCAAGATCAAATCATTTTCATCCAACCTATCCATAATCTATATCATTTTTATGATCAAGATGATATCCATAATGATGAAGAGCCTATCCATGAGCAACTTGATCTTGTACCCATCCATGAGAAAGATATTCCAAATTCACCTCTACCTAGTCCTATCCATGATCTGTCAACATCCACTTCCCTTGATGAGACACATGCCTCCCAAGCACACATAGAAGATCAAACAAATACCTTGGATCTAAGTGAACACAATACTAATCAAGATCCTAATGATCCTCCATCACTCACTATCGACCCCATTGAAATTCCTCCACCATATCCTATTGATCTTTCCACCCTCATTCATGAATGTTCCTCCTTAGAAAAACAACAACCATTATCTTCCATTTCTTCATTTTCTCCATCCAATAAGGAACTTGTGTCTAGTGTTCCACCTACACCTAGTCCCATTATCCATTGTACACTCCAAAACATGAACCACCAAGGTAAAGGTCTATACCTTCATGAACAAGGTATTTTGGAGCCCATCCATGTCAAATTCCCTCCATGATCTTATGGCCTTGGACATACACCCCAAGGACAACCTAAAAATGTTGGTATTTCCTCCATGCCTCCTAAGTCCACTTTCCATCATAAATCCTATCATATCCCTAAAACATATGTTGCCATTCCACCTCCATCATCCTACAAATGTCAAAAGCTTGTGACCATACACTTTCCACCATCAACTTTTCTACCATTGCTTCCAACTCCTAATATCCCTCCATCCACTTTTCCACCATTGCTTCCAACTCCTAATATCCCTCCATCCACTTTACCACCATTACTCCCAACACCTAATATCCCTACCATTCAATCCCCTTATTCCTCCATCCATAAATCATCTAAACATATTAATCATGGCCAATCAATGCACACATTTTATAAACATGAAGCTTCCACCCATTCCACTATACCCATGGGATTCAAAAGCAAGAATTTAAATGCCTCTACCTATAAAGTAAAAAATCATAAGGGTTCTCATGCCTTAGGACATCAATACAAAAAGTTAAAGAAAAATACATCTAAAAAGTTATATAATCCCATACCTCCAAAAGTAAAGGCCAAAACCAAAATGGTTTGGGTACCTAAGAAAAAGGAAATCAAGTCAAATGAGGCATCCACATCACAAAAATCCCAACCATCCACTTCCAACCCACATTCTCATTCCATTCAAAAGTCTCAAATTCCTAAAACCCAGAATCCAAACAAAAATCATAAAAATACTAAGTCTATGTGGGTACCTAAAGCACTACATCCACCACCTCCTAAGCAAACATCTCCATTGCTTCCTACACCCCATCCAAATCAAAAAATTCAATGTTTATTATAGTGTGTGCAACCATTTCTCATGGTTCCCTTCCATTTCACAACAATCCCACATACCTCCATCTCCCCATCCTACATATCTCCCCCAACATCTTCCTATGGTCCATGCTTTTGGCTAAGCCTCTCCATTCATCTTTGGCAAAAGTCCCATATAATCCCTATCATCTTCCCTGCATAATCCACATCATCCACTATTCCCCATCCATTCATGCATAAGCCTTTCATAGTCTGCCATCTACCTAATCTATTTCCATTTCATATCATCCCTTACCAACATCTATGAGCATAATGACATTTGACATGGTCCATGCAATGACATCCATATCTAGTGGGACTACCACCTTTCATGGAACTAAACACTTGAGTCCCTCCTATCCATATTCCCCTTCTCCTATCCAAAAGACAAAAAAAAAAAAGATTAAAGAGAAATCCCTTCGTCCAATGGTGAAAACCTGGTAAACAGGCACTCTGGATAAGTACCATGTGAAAACCTAGCAAATAGGCGTCATGTGTAGGTTGATCTTCTATGTCACTAACACTTGGGGGCACAATGTCTTATCTATCCAACCTATCATTTCCATCTTACCTGCCATCTTTAGCCATCATATTGAGTCCATTCATGCACCCTTCTACTTTTGATCTTGGTGAAGATATAGGGGAAAATTTTTGAAACATGTTTTGGGTATCTCTTGACATACCTCATGCTATCTAAACCAATCATATCATTATCCTATTGTCATACATTTTGTCTATAAAATCCTAAGTCTTGTACCTAGAATGGGGCATGTTATTCCTATGCAACATAGTCTTTAGAAATCATATCCTTGATCTCTTATGATGCATACATCAATTCCATTCACTATGACCTATCCTTTCCATCCATACATATATCATAAGAATTTTATCCCTTATCCCATCACCCACCCTTGCACCTAGACTTGGTTTTTCCCCTTGTCATTGGTATCTAGCACAAAGGCTACTCAAATTTTCATCCAAAAACATCAAAACATTTCATAAATCCAAAAACATCAAAACATTTCAAAAATCCAAAAACATCAAAACATATTTCAAAAATTCAAAAAATCAAATCTTCTAAAAATACAAAAATCAAAACATTTCACACAAATCCAAAAACAAACATTTCAAAAAATCCAAAAAAATTCAAAACATTTCAAAAAAGTCTAAAAAAATCAAAATATTTCAAAATCCAAGCAATAAAATCAAACCACATCACTTCTTCTAATCAATCTAATCATTATCATCAAATCAATTCATTTCTTCATTGATCCAATCAATCAAAATCATTTCGATCAAATCAATTCCTCAATTCAATCAATTGATCATCTAATCAAATCACTTCAACCTAAATCATTCCAATCACATCACTTCTTCTATTTGATTCATCACATCCTATCATCTAATCAATCAAATCAATCCAAGCAATAATCCAAATGCAGGTCACTCCTTAATCCATACCAATCAAGTCAATCAATCTTGTCAAATTATCCAATCACATCCTTTGGTCTTAATCCTAATCTTGTCGTAAACCAAATCAACCAATCAATCAATCAATTATCATCATCCTTGTGTTGCTCTAGGGATATGTCGCTCCCCACAATGACAACACTATCATCATCATCAATCAATCAATCAATCATCTATTTACAACTTGACAGGGGCAATACTTTGTTTGTTTTTGTATCATTTGTGCATGCTTGCTTGCTTGCTTGTGTGTGTTATCATTTTATCTTGCATTTGTATCAAATCCATATCATTCCAGCTAATATTCATATCTTGTGTATGTTGGAGTAGCTTTTTGCACTATCCTTTGCATCTAAGGTCACATCATACCTTTTGTGCATTAGGACTTTGATGCTCTAAATTTACTTCCTCATAAGTCTATACAAGATTGTATTACACTGGGGCACGAGACACATCGTCACCTTGGTCCTTATATCTTGGTGCATAGCATCTAGTGCTAAATCAAACATCATGGTTGCTCACCTTCATTGCAACATAACGTATCATTCATCTCCTTCATCCACTTTCTATCTTACATCATTCATCTTGTCTATCCTTATCATTTCATTTCGATAGCCTACCCATGTTTGTTCAACCCACCTATCCTCTCGAGGGGGCATCATCATTCCGTCATCCTATCTTTCTATCATTATCCATTTTCCCCATATCCATACCTTAACTTCTTTGAAATGATGTTACTCAACACAAATCTCATCGTCTCAAAGAGGGGAAAAATGTAGACATCAAAAAATTGTCCTCTTACGATACCTTGTCACAACATCGCATCATTTAGACACCTTGTATCATGTTTTTCCCTAGGTACCCATGTCATCATCTAATTAGTTAAATGAATCTTATTTATTTGACTAATTTCATTTATTCTCTTCCTACACATAATTCATCCATTCCTCTAATGTTAATTAAATAATTTATATTATTTAATTTATTAAATCATAATTGATCAATTCCTCTAATGTTAATTAAATAATTTATATTATTTAATTAATTAAATCATTTCCATCCATTCCTCTAATGTTAATTACATAATTTATATTATTTAATAAATAAAATCATTTTTATTATTTAATTAATTAAATCATTTTTATTATTTAATTAATTAAATCATTTTTATTAATTCTTCTAATGTTAATTAAATAATTTATATTATTTAATTGATGAAATCATAAATCCAACATTAATTAAATAAATCAAATATTTATTTAATTAATAAAATCTTTAAAATATCTTCTTGCTTTCTTTCCAAAATCTCAACTCATATGTATCTAATTAATTTATTTAATTAGATAATTCATCAATTATTCTTCTCATCTTTTTCAGGATTTATTTCCTTTAAAAGAGAATCAAAATCTTTCTATCTTTTCACATCTTATCTTATCTTGTTTTAATTCCTTTAAAACAATAAATCAAAATCTCTCTATCTTTTTAAAATCTTATCTCATCTCATTGTATTTCCTCTTTTGTAAAAAATTCAAATCCTTATCAATCTTATCAAATCTTATCTTTGTCCACATCGAAAATCTATAAATATAACCTTTCACAGGCCATTTGCATCGAATTCTTCATACATCCTTATGCTGTCAAAATCATTCTTCTATCTTCCATCCATTGTCATCTATCATCTTCATCAGGTCATTATGCTGCAAAATTGAGCAACCAACATTCCTCAACAATCAACCTTCAAAATCTTGCATTCTTATGCAGGTGGAGAAGAGCCATGGAGGTCAATCAAGTCTAGTTTGAAAATTGGTTTGCATGTTCTTTCTTTATTTGTATTTTCATTCTAGTTTGTACTTCATGGTGCTTGATAGGATTTAATTAGTTTATTGTTTTCAACATACATTAAACCTTTGGATTTATACCTATCTATAGCCACCAATCTGCAACCAAGAAAGAATGCACCACCACTTGTACTCTTTTTGTCATCTACACATAACCCAAACTATATATGTATAAGAACTTAGAGTAAATTCAATATCTTTAGGATACCATAATCCATAATATAGAGTTCCATTCAAATATTTGAATATTCTTTCAACATCAACAATATGTGTTTCCTTAGGATCTTCTTGAGATCTAGCCACAAGACAGATAACATGCATAATATTTGGTCTAGTAGCAGTCAAGTACAATAGTCCACCCATCATAAACCTATACTTGCTCTGATAAGCCTTAGGTGAATCATCATCTTTACCCAATTTGCATTCAATCACCATAGGAGTACATACCAGTTTGGAACCATCCATCCAAAACTTCTTCAACATCTCTTTCACATACTTAGATTGTGAAATAAAAATTCTTTTCTCTATTTGATTGATCTATAACCCAAGAAAGAAATTGATCTCTCTAAACATAGACTTTTCAAATTCTTTTTGCATCTCTTCTGCAAAAATCTTGTACATATTTTTAGTTCATACAAATATAATGTCATCAACATATACAAATACAATCAATATTTCTTCATTTTTAATCTTAAAATATAGATTACTATCTATTGTACCTTTGTTGAAACCTTTATGAATCAAATACCTATCCAACCTCACATTACAAACTCTAGGAGCTTGCTTCAATCCATATAAAATATTTATTCAATCTACAAACTATATCCAGTTGCTCTGACAATTGAAATCCTTCTAATTGTTCCATGTAGACCTCTTCTTCTAGATCTCCATTCAAAAATGTTGACTTGACATCCATCTGATAAACCTTAAAGTCTTTATGAGTAGCAAATGCTAAGAACATCCTTATAGCTTCCATTCTTTCTACCGAAGCAAAACTTTCCTAAAAATCTATTCCTTCCACTTATGAGTAACCTTTATACACAAGCCTTGCTTTGTTTCTAACCAGTTCTCCATTCTCATTCAACTTATTTATGAATAACCATTTTGATCTAATAATGTTTTATCTGTTGATCTTGGGACCAATTCCCAATTTTGATTCTTCTCAATTTGCATAAGTTCTTTCATTACTTCCATCCAATGTTCATCTGTACATGATTCACTTACAGTGTTCAGTTCAATCTTAGAAAGTAAACATAGATTAACTTCAACAGTAGCTCTGCTTCTAGTTACTACTACTTTAGTCTTATCTCCAATAATCTAACTTTTTGAATGATTTTTTGTACATATCTAGGTGTCTTAGGTGACACCACCGAAGCATCTTATACTCTTTCATTCTATTCATTTTCCTTCTATTTCTCATCCTTTTCCTTCTCTTCCACAATCTCTTCAATTCTTACACAATCAAGTTCATCAGATACATATCCATAAATGTCAGTTGAATTCTTCACTATCTCATCAACCTTGGCATTTGCACTTTCTATAATATTTCTCAGTATTTTATTGAAACATTTGTATGCTTTGCTTTTAGCAGAATATCCAAGAAAAATGTCTTCATCACTTCTTGCATCAACCTTACCTTAAGTTTCTTCATCTCTTCTAATATAACATTTGCTTCTAAATACCTTGAAAAACTTAACTGTAAGAATTCTTCCAAACCATAGCTCATAAGGGGTCTTTATAATGTTTTCTCTTGCTTGAACTTGATTGAATACATAAACAATAGTATGAATAACTTCTTTCCAATAAACTTCTAGTAAACTAGCCTCAATAATCATTGATCTAGCAGCCTCTTGAATTGTTTTATTTTTCTTTTCCAACAACTCCATTCTGTTGAGGAGTTCTCAGAGCAGATATTTGTCTCTTTATTCCATGCACTTCACAAAAAATATTAAACTCATGGGAGGTGAACTCTCTACCTTAAGAATTTTGTCCTCAAGTTTACTTTATTTTCAACCATAGCTTTGAATGTCTTGAATCTATCTAATGCATCTGATTTCTCTCTAAGAAATGTAACCCATGTATATCTAGAATAATAATCAATCAAAAGCATAAAGTACCTTTCACCTTGTAGACTTCTCACTCTTGTAGGACCACAAAGATCTGTATGAATTTGTAGAGATGAAAAATATCCTGATTAACTAACTTTGATTCTTCTTTAACCATTTAATTAATCCATCTTAATTCCTTTGTTAAACAAATAAAGAAAATTTATTTGATTAAATATTATCCTTTTTGGATTAAATAAATCATTTTATTTATCTAATCCTAAATTCCCTCTTTAATTAAATAAATCAATCTTATCTAATTAACTTCTAAAGTCCCTCATTTTATTACATAAATTAGATTTATTTAATTAAACAACTAACATCATCCTTTTTTATCAAATAAATCAAATATTTTTTTAATCAAATCTTTATCATTTTCTTCTCATTTTGATTTATTTTAATTCTAAAATCTAAGTCAAAATTCAAAATCATCTAATATCCTATTAAATTAATCAAATTTGATTAATTTAATCTTAATCACCTGAATCCTCTAGATTTTGCAACTTGCACCAATAAATCATTTCTTTGATTTAATAATTCCCTTTAATTACTTTCAAAATGACATAAAAAAAGGGAATATTCCTCCAGGTTTGAAAATCCCTCCAAATGTCTTATCCTCCAACTTGGCATTAAATCATCTTACATTGTCTCTTACATGCCTCCCACTTGGCATTTAAGACCCTTTCTTCTCCCTCCAACAAGCCATCTTTTGAATTTCAAATCTCCCCCTCTTTGGCACATTGAACAAGATGTGCACAACCTTCCTCCATTAGAATGTTGACAAGTGGCACAATGCCATTGGATTATCTTTTATCCCACATTCCTCCTATCTTGCATTCTTCTACCATTCTATTTTATAAATAGAGACCCTCTCTATTGATTTAATCCTCCACAACTCCACAGCTTCAGACACAATCTTAAATATTTGAATCTTGATCATCATATCATCCAGGAGCTTATCAAGAATGGGAAAGGGATTCTTTCCACATCAAAGAAGCACCAATCCACTATGGGATAGGGTTTGATTATGTTTTTATATGCTTTCATTTAGTCTTTTTTATTCTATTTAGTTTGCATATTTTAGTATGGTTAAGTATTTCATAGGAATCTTGAGTTTTCTTATTTTGAATTGAATCACTAAGCTAGTTGTGGTCATTGTTTGAAATAATGCAAGATTTAAGGTTCACATTTTGGTGCCCACTATCATATATGTCTACACAAACTTGATGTCTTTGAAATTGTATTCACTATTTTGCGCAGGGGAGAGCTCATTAGAAGGGAAAGCACAACTAGTCAAAGATCAATTAAAACCTGATTAAATCTACCTTGCTTTTTCTCTTTTTTTTAAGCAATGTCCTATTGATAGTTTACACCAGTCTTAATGCTTTTCTCTTTTTCATTTATTCAATATTGAATTCCCTATTTGATTGGCAATGTAGTGGTTAGTTTTGGTGATTCCACTAAGATTCACCTACAACAAAGAGAAAGTAGATTTAATTACTTTTTCTATTTTATAACAACCATGATCTATTATTTATAAAATGATTTTGAAACTAGTTATGCATGAATAGTTTAGCTTTTTCTTAAAGTCTAATAAAAGTGTGCATGTATTCTGTGAAAAATAAATTTGTCGCATAAAATCCTTACAACTCATCCCTTTAGCCATAAAATACCCTTTCTCTTCTATAATCTGGACATTTGTGTTTCTACTCTGTGATAAAAACTAATCTTGAAATTTTCATATCATGTTTTTCATGTAAAGGAGGCATTTTCCCTCCAAATCCCATAAGATGTCTCCTTTAAGCATTATATTAAACAAGTCACATACCTTCTCTATGCTGTTGCATTTTACATACATTTGGCGTTGGAGAAATTTTGCAGTTGAAGTAAATGTCATTTGAGTAAGCCAATCTCACCATCAACAAGCAGGTTATGTCATCCTCATTAACACTAGCAAGAGTATTCGTATGGAGGAGGCTTAGGCAAGCGACTATCAGCTTCTTTGAATAGCTTTTTCTCTCGGTGAAGGCTTCGTACCTAACAAACTAAATCATGCCCTTCTCTTACAAACCAAGGTAGCTTTCCACAACAAATGGCAATCCAGGGAGATTTGAAGTTTCACATCATTCATTTATTTCCATTTGTCACCATAATCTTTTACCAACTATTGTGACTCCTTTGACATTAGGATCCTTATGTTTGATGCTTATGTGAATTCATGTTGGTTAGGATCATTTTGACTTTGGGTTTAGCTAGCCACTTATTTTACTTTTTCTTTCACAACATGCAGCTTCTTAATTTTGGCCTTTTTCTTTAGCTCCCATAGCTACAGATCTTTTAGGCTTTGCTTCTTTCATTGTGCAACTTGAGGAAGGCTTTAAAAAATTCTTATAGAAAACTTGACTAGGATAAGTGTGCCTTTAAATTTTTTTTACCATGTTATATTTCTTTTCACTATTAATGAATGTGGTCACCTGTGAGGCAAATAAACAATAAAGTAGACATTTGTTTTCTAGGCGTGAAAGTCTTTGTTTGCAGATCTATCTAGTTTGTTCATAGAAATGTTTAGCCATGTCCTTCTCTATTCATTTATTGGATATTGCTTTGCACCATAAGCATTGACCTCCAACATAATATTAAATTAGAGATCAATATTTATTGTGGTTTGACTGGGCTTCTAAGATATCCTACCAAGTTTCTCTCTAATAAAATAAAATGGATCTACACTTCATTCATTATCCAAAAGTTGCAATGAATACAATGATTCTTGAAGGATATCATAATCCTTGTGGGATTTAGGTTTATGGGTAAGTATTTGACTATATGATGACATTTATATCTTAAATTCACTCATTTGTGTCTTTTCAAGTGTCCTTGTTAATTGGATTTGCTCATTTATGAATTTTTAAAGGCTAAGTGAAGGGGATTTGAAACCCTACTTAAATTATTGTAAATCTCCATCTTTTTGCAAATCAGGACTCTAATTAATGATTCATTTTATTAGTTTGAAATCATTGATGATTTCATTTAAAATCATTCCATGCTTAAAAAACAAATTTAGTTTAATAAATTGGTCTTCACATGATTTGTTTTTTTTATCTTGTAGGAAAAAGGGGAAGGATTTTCATTTGTGCAAAGGACTTGCAACATTGGATCATAAAAAAGAAAACTTTGGAAGAATCTCGGAGATAAAGAGAATTAAGCATTAAATTTGGAGTTGATAAAGTTTTTTTAAATACTTTAAAGGGATTTTGTTTTATGCTTTAGTTTTTTGTTTTAAATAAACTCACATCTTTTTTGGGCTCTAAAAGGAACATTTCAATCTTTGCTACAAAGGGCTAAAAATAAATCTTAGGAAAAACCCACTAAATTTCGTTTGAGGCTAACAATTGAACAAGGAAAAATTCACATTTGATTTGGTGCTATAAAAAGAATTCACTTTTTCTTTGTGGACTTAAACTGAACAAGTGTTTCTTTGTCTTGTAATTATTTACTCAAATTATTATCACTAAAAGGACGTATGTGCTTCTCTTGTGCCTCACAGTGATCTTGAGAATCAAAAGACATTTTTGTGACATTAAGTTGTGTAAGTAATTTTCCACACATTTTCAATTTGGGTTTAAAATTGAACAAATCTTTGCGAGTGTGAGTGGAACATATTGCATTTTTTCTCCCTTTGTTTCTAAATAAAGGTTGATCCAACTACGAATACGTTTTCTTTCTTTTGTTTATCTTAGAGGGCCTTCCTTGTGGGAAAAAGTACTCACCCAAGGGAATGACCCAACCAGTAACACACTAAAGCCAAGTGTATTTCCACTTGGGATATAAAAGTGGGTACTGGAAGAAAATTCATTATCATGCAGTTGATTCTGACAAGAAGGGAAACAATGGTCTCTTGCCTCGATGGATCAATCCCTACAAATGGAAAGTCCAAATTAAAGCCCTTATTGTAGAAAGGCCAAAATCCCTATCTATTTGTTGGTTTAGGAATGATCATTCTGAATTTGCCCCACACTTTTATGGTTTCTAGTAGAAATGGAATGTATGCCATGGGAGTTTCATGGGTGTTGATGCTTGGCTACCCCGTATAAGTGAGTGGCGTGGACGGGAGCCAGTGGGGTCAAGAATCTAACCATTTGCTAAACATAAGTGTAGTTGGACTTGTCCAAGTTGGGACTCAACAAATACAATCTTTCATATCCTTAGGGTTGTGCTTGTTCTTGGTTACAAAAAACTTTGCTTTTTTGTAAACATTGGGAAACAAACATTCAAAATTTGCATCAAAACTTCAAACCCTTTAGGAAGCAAATAAAATTGACCAAATTTGAGTGTTATTGCATGCTCTTGGGATTTTATCCTTAGATGTTTCTAAACACTTGGATTTATATCTCAATTTTCTTACTAAAGTCAACAATAGGAAACATTTTCCTTAATTTCCTTGATTTCCACATGACACACTTTGTGGGATGATGAGAATTTATGACATTAGACATTTTAGTTTGAAGAAACTTAATCAATAAGTGTTTGTGTTAAAAATAAATCATTAATAAAAGTTAAGAAACAATTGGACCCCACACATGT